>CM060952.1:113587639-113937639 GCA_030765055.1 Mantis religiosa
CCATGATTTCAACCGAAATACATGTTTTGAGGCTTCTGTACCCCCCTCCTGAAACAGTCCTACTGAATGATCTGTGTGTGCATTGAAAGGTCTACTGTGAATAGTATAATATATAATGATCCACAAATTCCAAATCTAGTGTTTAATTTTGGTATTTTCCAAGGATGCCTCATACCAGAAACTACAATTTGCATGAAATATTTTTCTGAATTATTAATTTTCTCAAAATTGGTTCTGAAAATGTGGCAAAGTAAATGCATATCTTCAATTTTCTGGGAATAACCTCTGAAGTACTTTTCATCTAAATGTGTTTTGATACAGGTAAACCGTAAAGGACGCAGGTGTCCACAGTTAAAGCGCACAATTTATGCCTATAAATGTTTTTTCTTTTGTTAACCATTTGGTTATTAATCACTTTAGGTTAAAAATGTTCTCATAATTATGCATTTTTCACTAGTTTTTACTTTTTCTACCATGTACAGTAAGTAGGGAAGATATTGCATTCCATCCAATAATTTGGTAACGAAATTAATTGGAAATGTATGTTTGGGGGCCCTATGAACCTTTAAAAAAAGTCAGGAAAACGGTCGCGTTGTGTGTGTGCGTGCGCGTTATGTTTCTTTTCTTCCAAAAGCGCACATTTTTGTGTAAATTCCCTTCGGAAATAAAATTTTGTGATGCTTTAGTAAAACTAGCTGAGAAATTCAATTTAATTTTTTTAACTGAATTAGACATACGTAATTTGGTATATTACTATGATTGCGCAATATATAAATAATTTCATTTGTTAGTCATTACACTGCTAATATTATTCAAAATGAAGAAATAAGACGCTTTGTCTTATTCAAAATCATGGTAAAAACAGGATAGGTACCTAGCGATTTTTTTTAATTAACGTCCTCCAGTGTTATGTCTGAAGATGAATGAAATGAGTGAAATTATGTTCAGATTAATCCAGGGTCCTGGAGCTTAGAGGTACCCGACATTCATTATTTAGGATAAGTGAAAACTCCGGAAAAAGACCTTATCCAGACCAAGATTCGAACTCGGACCTCTTGAACGTGAGGCAGACAGGCTATATCACCTATGCTACCGAGGAGAGCAAGTAGCTAGTGATGGAAATAATACCCGATCTTAGGCACTACTTTGTTGCAAACGCATTTGTTGTGAAACCAAAGGTTATTCTTCTTTCCCTAGTTACAAATATAACACGCAGTTTATCTGCTCAAAATGAAACTAGTAGTTACCTCATTTAGTGTTGTATAATTCATTTAAGTCAACGGATCTTCTTCAACGGACATTACACCGTGTGGCGCTTAAACTTGAATCTATCAATGACGGAGGAAAAATCGATGAATCGATACCCCTGTTTCTAAGTACTAAATGTGCGGTGCTTCTGTGTTGTCTTTACAGCTTTAGCAACCCTTCCCGTTCTCATTAACTTTACTTCCAACTTTAATTAAAATTGTCCTTACAACCGGCGGATGTGTAATATGCCCTTTAAAATGAAGCTTAACGCAGGAGATGCTATTGAAGCCACAATTAAGGAATAACAACATTCTGTTTAACATATATCTCAGTAAATTTAAAGATAACACTATATAAAAATAATTCGTTTTAGTTGTCAAACTGTAACGAGGCTACAGAATGGTGTTGCGCAAAATTTTATTTTCCTTTTTCGAGTTTTAGAATTCAATGTAAACAAGTTCAAGAAGTTTCAGAATCTTGTAATACCACTTTCCACCGAAATTCAATTCTTAGTGCTTTGGTTTGGCAATCACATTTAAGTGGACGTAACACACAGGCGCTTTTATGTTACTAAATATTATTTTGAACTAACTCTGAGCTCTGTTCTGCCTGTTTATGCAATTCCAAGAGTGGAATATAGTTCAATTTTCACACACAATGAATACATGGCTGTAAAATAGTACAATTTGAATCGTTTGTTCTGTATAGCATAACTGATTATATTGAATTACTCTTTCTAGTTATTACATGAATTGAATTCCATTCAAAAATTCCATATCGAGATTTCAGAGGAAATGCACGTTTTGAATTCTCTTGAGTTCAGTAGGATCCCTTTAATGGAAATTCTTTATTAAGTTTGATAAGTTTGATTTTCTCAAAAATGGCTATCAATTTTTAAATATCGCTTGTTTTGAATATTTGTATGACAAAAGGAATGTATGTCATTTTCTATGATGCCTCTTTTATGTGAATAAATTCTTATAATTTTGTGTCAATGGTGAACCAGAAGAAAAAAATCAACAATTTTCTATACGTGAAATGCGCATTTCCTTAAGACAAAATTTATATCACAGCTTTGTAGCATTAAATATCTTAAGAATTTTCGTTTTTTTATTTTATTTTCACTTTGTTTATTTACTTAGTTTTCAAATATGGTATGTTATACCGTTTTGACATGCTAAGTTGCCATCACTGTGTTCTGTTGTGATTGCCTAAATAATGAAAATTAAAAACTGTTTGACTATAGTTTCAGTCTCTCTATCCTCAGAATTGTAATGAAAGAGTGCTAACATTTGTCCCAACATGAATATAAATAAATAGGGTATCCTATCTCCGATATAAATAAGCTCTTTGGAGCAGTTTAGGAATTAGCATGTGTTGTTTTCAAGTTATAACAATAAAGGCAATCAATGTATACAGCTAATTTCTTCAAAATGGCTGTACTATTATGAACTAATTACAAATGCACAGTTATAAGTCAGAACAGTGTTAATTTATTAGTAGGTACTCTTGCATAAAACCTTGCATAAAAATATATTAAAATACTTGATTATCAGGAGATATTTCATGGCTGCATGGATAAAATCTACTATTTAGCATAGATTTCTAAAGTGTTAAAATTAATCGATTTAATTTTATCATGTAGAAAGAAGAATACTTTATTTTATATTCACTGGTATAGAATAACAGTAATAAATCCATATACTGTAATACCTTTTGCTGCAAACTGTAGGTGGCACCTTAATAAAAATAAATAGAAAACATGATTCTGCTCATAGTTCAAACGTAGGTGTAGAAAGGACTACTTGTACAATGTTTAAGTTGCTTAATAACCCGTTAAGTAAATGAAAATATCCAAATAGAAATAGTTTGTAGTTAACCGATTAGCTGTACACTCTCTAGTTTGAACAACCACCCACAATGTTTTCACGGAGTTCACAGTGTTGTGTCTGTTTTTCTTCTCATTTCTTTTACCAATGTTTCTTTGTAGCTGCATTCAGGCTTAGGGATTATTAGGGATTAGAAGAAAGAGGACGCTGGAAGAAGAAGCTGGAAGCACCTATGTCGGATTAGATCTTGTAGCGCCTACAAAAGCCTTCGGTTAAGAGAAGAAAAACTTTCAGAAGATGTTCACTCACTTAGCAGATTCCTTAAGATTCGCTTCGGCAGAAGTGTCCATGACATTTCAAATTGTTTGGCTGCAATGCTCTAATAAGCAAACCTGTCTGACAATGAGGGAACTTAAAGTGACAGAAAGTGGGATCTGTTTTCAACGTTTGTTTAATTTATGTATTCTACTTCGTATATTAAAGACGAAATCCTTAGGTTTTTGAGGAAACATAATAGGCTGCCCACGTGTGTAGTGTGGAGCTTGTCTCACTCACATTGAAAAGGTTCCTTTTTCGAATCCTGGTTAGGATGAGTTATCTTATAAGGTTTCTTCAGTTTTTTTCCTTATCCTGAAAGATTAATGTGGATAACCCTAAGCTCTTTGGACCTTGCGCTCATTTGAACACTATTTCTCGTGCAATATGAATTACTTGGAGGATTTAATGGAAAAAAGTAAAAATAAGTAATTAAAAGTCCTTTTTACAGAGGCTATCTTCGCGTTCTTCCTTTAAGTAATGAAGCTTGTAAGACATTTATGTTTTACTGGTGTTTGATTATGAAACTCTCCTTGATTTGATTACATTTTCCATAAAAATGCAACAAAAATTGTATATTTATAGAAAATTTAATGATTAGTTTCATTCATTAGTTTCATTAGTTTCTGCTGACAAATTTCATAGTTATTTGTGTATTGAACATTGTGACAATTTTTAATTGCAAAAAAAACTCAATTTTAGGCCTTAAAGGCTAAGTAGAACCTTGACTTTAATTCTCGAGTGAGAGAATTAAGCGTTTTGGTATCTATTTGAAAGGAATATAAGTGCCACAAGTTTAAATAATTAAAAATTGTGATAAAACATGTTTTTATTATTTGAATTTTTAGCCATATTGTTACAAATTCTGTCCCTTAATTATCAAAAATTAGAACCTGGAGTAGAATAGTTGGCTACGGTCCGAGGGGATCCATTTCCTATCATTGAGAGAGACTGACTTCCTCCTGCTGGGAAGTCACATATGAGGTGCAACGTCACTCGTGAGGTTTTTGGGAACCAGGAAAAATAAATTAATAAATAAACCAGGAAAAATAACATTTTTAGTCTCGCAAAACCGGAGGGAGGAAACATCCTGACTACGTGACACCCTCTCCATTGCGTCCTATGTTAACTGAAGGAAGATGCAATGTCCCATTTGCAAATATTCAATACCATACGGAATTATTAATAAAAATCAGAGAGTAAAATCGAAGGAATCCTCGGTTATAATCATGTACACAATAAATTTATTCAAATGGATTGATCACAACAGCAAATTAGATGTTTGTTGTTTTTAACTTTAGTAACTCAGTACGAGAGATTATAAACTACATTAACTACCTAAAGCAGATGATATTCCTGATTTAATTAGTAAAATAAAATCCAAAATCTAGAAAATGAAAGTATTATTTATACAGAACTACAGAAAAGTAAACTTGCTATTGTTTTAAAAACTACACAGTGCACAGAAGCGGAAAAATTTCCAGAGAAATCCAGATCCGCTTGGCTTGTATAAGTAAACAGAGAAAACAAATACCGCGAGGCTGGAACAAACAGGGGTCGGAATATATTTCTTCCGTGAAACAAGAAATAACTGTCAACATAGCAAACGTGCAAGAAATATCAACCAAACAAATATGTGGAACAACAAATATTGCAAATAAACACTTTGTTACTGCCCTGCTACGTTTTGCGTTTTCGAATATTTAAGGAATAGCTTTAAGTAAATCATTATTTCACTTAATGTTTCATAAATCTCATGAACAAATGGCAAGGACCTTGATTATGATCAAGTGTAGGATGCCACAAGGTACATTGACGGATTGATGTATGTAATCTGTGTACTGTCTTCAAGGATTGAAAGTGTCTTAAATATGGCCACTAAAACTATAATGTATAATATATAAGGTGGTTTTATAAGTAAATTTGGCTTTTTATTTTGGTGTTTTGGAAAATTTATTGGGTTTCTTTGGTTTGGCGATGCTATTTAAGGAGGCCAAGGCTATTGTTGCGTACATTGCGAGCGTGTATCAGTCTTCAATTGTTGATAACAATCACACAATTGAGATAGCAAAGTTTGAACTTAGAGTCCTTCTAAAATATTATTGGCAGCTCGAAAAATTGCAAAGTGGAAGGAGAAGGAGTCGTTAATAAGCATGTGGTACAACGATGGTTCCAACGTTTCAACAATGGAGACAAAAACACTAAGGACTTATCACATTCTCGAAGACTGGTTTAAACTATGGAATATTGAGGATACATGCCAAGTTTTGCGAGAAAATCCTCAAAAAGGTACCTGTAGGCTTTCAGAAGGACTTTATGCATCTAAAAATACCATATATGGCCAAATTAAGACACTTGGAAAACCATGCAGAAACTGCAGATTTGTACCTTAGGAACTGACACCTCAATAGGCTGAACGTAAACTGGATATCTGTCGTCAGCTTATCCGTAATCCCATGAGTTGTAGATTTGTCAGGAGAATTGCCACTTGTGATGAAAAATGGGTATATTACCGAAAATCTGGTGCCTTGAAACAGTGGTTTGATACCCGCCAACTTGCCAAAGTCATCGTTAAAAAAATCATGTCGATGCCAAAGAAATGTTGTGTATCTGGTGGAATTTTGCAGGTGTAATTCACTGGGAGTTTGTTTTAAACGGTTGGGCGATTGATCCGGATCTTTATTCTCAACAACTGGAACGAGTTCATGAAATTTTGAAGCAAAAATATCCAGCATAGTTAACCAAAATAGAGTTCTATTGCGACGGACAATGTAGCATCCCATACTACTGGAACAACCAGAGAAAAAATCAAGAATTGGGAATAATCTATAATTGCTATCACATCCAGTATACAGTCCTGATCTCGCACCATCAGATTATAATGTTTTTCGACCCATGACACAATTTCTACGTGGAAGAAATTTTGACAACATTGAAGCAGTGCAAGTGGGAATCACCGAATTCTTCGCATAAAAAACCAGATACAGACACCATCGTGAGATAATAAACCTCGCTGAACGATGGCTCAAGACCATACAATTTAATTGGTCTATACTTTGAAAATTATTAATCGCCTGTCAGAATGCATTTCAAATAACTGTTTTTCCCCCCTTAAAAACGACATTACTGTTGAGAGAGTACATATATCTTGGCCTTGAAATAGTTTTCACAGATATTAATTTTTAATTTTCTTGTGCATTTTTGAATAAGCAATTCAAAATAGGAAAAAATTCTCAGTTTGCACAGAAGAATTAGGATCGATCTGTTTTTGTGTTACTTTAGGATATTATAAACTAGGATGAAGAATGTTTCATTAAAAGATGAGCAAAAGTGTTTAAAAATAAGCTGATGAAAATTCTCTAAGTTTCATATATTGAAAATATGAATACGTATGATTCAAAACGAATGTTGCGGAAATAAAGCTTATTTATTTTACAGTGAATCTGCACACAGAAGCAAAAGTGGTATGAAATAATAGAGGTTGCTGTCTTAAGCTTGTAGCTAACGTCGAGACCGCTAGATATTTGTTGATTTAGTTGGTGAGGATGGCGCGCATGAAGCCCAAACATGCTCATAGTCTAATGGAATTTGCACAAATAGACTAACGTGATAGTCATTGACTTACCTTTGTGAAGATGCCCTTAATGTTCCTCCATTGCAACAGAACTTGGATAATTTTAAGTAATTTATATCTGATGCACTGAAGTTGATAACCTAAAACATGCTGGGAAGCTTCTGATAAGAAATTACTTTCCGTTTAGGTATCTGGTAAACTTGAGCACTCATGGTGCTCAAACCCAATACTTGAAGATATTGATGCGAAATTTTCTTCTATCACTTCAGATAACTTGGTTTCTGTATGTTATAAGGATTAAAGAACTGTGCTTTTGCACCAACTTTTTAATTATTGTATATTTAAAGACGTCTTCGTTAGTAAGTTAGGAATTTTGGTTCTGGTTCCTATTGAATTAAGTCGTTTCTTTTCAGTGCATTGATACTGTTTGAAGTTAAAAGTCCACAATCATGTAAAAATATTTTATAAGATTCTTATGATTGGTAGAACACAAATCAGATTTGAAATTAAAATTAGCTCTCTTAACTGAGACCATGCAACGGAAATGTTTGCTTCCTCATAGATGATTTGAAACTTGCAGGTCATTCTTTTAACAAAATGGAGTGCCTTCCCAGTATCCAAATCGTTTACAGGAGGTGTGGAATCACCAGTTTTCAAGCTGGTAAAACGGTAAAAGGGGTCCAACCCACAGACAATAAATAAATAAATAAATAAATAAATAAATAAATAAATAAATAAATAAATAAATAAATAAATAAATAAATAAATAAATAAATAAATAAATAAATAAATAAATAAATAAATAAATAAATAAATAAATAAATAAATAAATAAATAAATAAATAAATAAATAAATAAATAAATAAATAAATAAATAAATAAATAAATAAATAAATAAATAAATAAATAAATAAATAAATAAATAAATAAATAAATAAATAAATAAATAAATAAATAAATAAATAAATAAATAAATAAATAAATAAATAAATCATTGTGCATTGCGTTCTCCATGAGACATCCTCTTATACCCCATATCAAGAATGATATTCACAATGAAAGAACTAAGCATCTCAACCATATTAATCAGGGAAGCAGTCAGTAATAGAATTCAAATGTTATGTCAGTATTGGGGAGGGAGGAGGGAATTGTGTTCAGTAATTTGATGTATTCGACTCCGAAAATAGGTAAATAAAATCATGGAGTTATATTCGTCTACATTAATTTTATGCTAATCATAGAAGTATTGCATTGTGAATTTAAATTTTAATTTATATGTCTGATGTCGTGTTAACAACTCACGTGTTTTGATTACTAAAATTGGGAGCGTACTTGAAGTCGGGTGAGTGCACGTTGCGCAGTAGCATTATCGCTGACTAACATACCGAGACATTTCACGATTTTCTGTCTCCAATTCAGTATGCAGTGACTTTAACCCACTTGGCTAATCGTGTGCTATTCCAAACATTTTTGGAGACTAAATTAAAATCGGTTTGTTATGCTTAATGCATAGTTTACAATAGTTGCACAAAATTCCACAGTACACCCTCTGAAATCCTATTTGCTTAAGGAAAATGTGATTAAGGCGTTGTATTCATAAACTTCCCGTGACCTAGGGTCATGATCAGCTGGTGATGTAGAAGGGTTCGTGCAATGTAAACCTGAAGTCTATTTCCAACGCTATGAGGCATGAAATTGCTGCAGTTAACAGCGATGAAGCTCTTGCTGACAAGTAATTTGAGATTAATTAACTATGTTTATAGAGAAGGCACACTGTTGAAGCACTTTCTGAGTGAATAGAAACGTAGCAAAACTGAAGTCCAAATATCCAAAATGAATGACCGATACAACAGCACAACATTTTGGAGCTATAGCAAGGATGGCTTGGTGACGAGAGACTGGTGATACTTATATATCTTAGTACATATAATAATAACGAACTGTTGCTGGCGTGTCTGTTTAGAGATGAGCGAACACGTGTGTTGTATTAATTCAAAGAATCACAAAACTCATTTTTAATATTCTGTAGGTGTGCCTATATACGCCATTGTTTTTATAGTAATTCATTTTCTGTCCTATTTTTTTCCATTGTTTCGTGTGTTGCGAACCCTTGTCCACTTCTGTGTACTTATTTTGAGGACATATTATCAGAGTTATATATGTTTAAAGGAATGCTGTGATTCGGCAGTGGAGTAAAGGATTAAATGGAAAAGGAAATATTTTTTTTCGGCGTTATGCCACGCTTAGGAAGGTTTTGTAGTTCTGTAATGTTTGTCCAGTTTCCCAGGATACCCAAAGCCTGCTTCATTAATCTCAACGACTAAGTTCCTAGTTTTTACTTCTTTAAGTTCACTCCAATACCCTGCAACGTTGATTGAAAAAAAGAGGAAACAGATTTTGACTTAAGTAAAAGAGGGACAAAAAGCCGATGTGTAATATTTCATTTTACGGTAAATAGTCTGATATCCATGAATTACTCCCGTTCTGCGCCCCCTTGCTTGATATTAAGTTCACGGTTCCTTGAATTCCATGCTGTCGCCAACGCTTCTCCTCCTCAGTGGTCCACAGGACTTGCTGCCGAGTGTTTAACTAGTTGTCCCTACTTCTACTAACGATTTTAAAATTAGTCACATAATTGCACCTTAATTATTTTCCAAGCAATTACCGTGTTCATGAGCGTGAAGTTTTTGGAGCGAGTATTTCACACCTGGCGCCATCTGCCACAGCTAGTGTCTAATGTTGACGCGACGCCTGTCATTGCATCCTCTCTCCCCATTCTTCCCTTCGTGATGACATTAATGCTAAAAGAAAACGTCATTAACTACTTCATGAAATCTGTTTTAAGCTAATGCTTAATTTGTATGCCTTTAAAGTGTGAAACACAGAGAAAGTCAAGAACTTTAAAATAATATGAAGTTTGTAAAGTACTTTAAAATCTGTTTTAGATGGTGCTGGTTCTGCAATGATTTGTACATAATTTTTTTTCGTATTGCTCTTTGAAGTACACTGTGGCTGAATAAGTTTTATTCATCTAAGCAGCTGTCACCAAAACGTTATCTGTTCTAAATCTTGCCCATGCTTATAAGCTGCCGATCTTTCGGAGGGGCAAAATAAAGCTACACAAGTAATGGAGGATTTTTACCTAGGATGTTTTTAATAGCATTGCCACTACTAAGTCGATATTGGTCCTTTCCTGGAGTGTTTTCTACTCCCTCCCCTTATTTGTAGGAGCTATTGCTTTTTTGGAAATAGATTACTTCCGATTTTTTACACTACCTTAAAGGACATATTGTCAGCTACCCAACAGGTCTACATTTCTGCCGGAAATACTCGATTTTTGGTCCCTTAACTCCTATTAAAAAGAATTTTTTACTAAAGCGTCTATATGTACGTGCTTACGTGCAGCATAATTCCAAAACATCGTTTCATATTGCGGGTCGAATTCTGACTTAGAGTAGCAAACAGAAATTTTTTCATGAAATATCCCACACTTTGAATCTACACACTGAAATATTTCTTTCTTTTTTATTTACTTAGAAATTAATTTTTTCGGCATTAAAACACTACGTAAGGATGTCAAATTGTGTGTTGGCTGTCAGAAAAAGTAAACATCATAAAAACTGACTGAAGATGTTATATATAATATAGCATTATTCCAAAAGGAATAATTTCAAATTTAAACAGTCTATATCACAGTTGTTTAAAAAACAGTGAAAAAAGAAATTTTTGAAATGTGGAACAGCACTTGGATAAATAGCGATAAAGGACAAATCACTCGAAATTTATTATTTCCTACTGTTAATGATCGTGTAAACTGCAAGTACTTTTCACCTAATTTTATTTTGACCCAGTTTGCTACCGGACATGAGACATTTAAAACTTCCATATAAACTCTCCTGATGGATACCTCTGTAAATGTGAAAAGTATTGCTGAAGGTATTGAACACTTAATATTTAGATGTGATCTTCATTCCAAAAAGAGATATAATATTATTCAACATCTTTCATATTGTAATAGAGATCTTCAAACACCGTAGTTTAATATATTCCTTAAAAATGTTGCACTTCAGCCATTGAGCACTTTATTGGCAAAAATTTTAAAACGTTATAATTATTATCATGTTCTGTTATTTTGATCTTTGTATTTATGTATTTTTGTAACTAGAACCCTAACATACCTTACTGGTAAAATAGGGTTACTTAATTTGGAAAATAAGTAATAGTTAAGTTTTTAAGTAATTAACCACACAGTTATGAAACTAAATAATAACTGGTATTTATTATTTCAATACATGTATATGGTTTCTGTATTTATTAATTTTCGAGGAATATGAAGAAGTTTCTCACTGGTGCAAAACCCTTGAGATATAAAAATGCAGTGTACATTAAGGTTTTTGTGTGACAGCAGTCATTTCCTTCTGCAGAAAGCTCATTTTTTGCTATAATAGAAATATTTAATACATGAATTACTTTGGATTATAAACTTCAGGAGGTTATTCGACAGAAAACATTTACTGCAGTGATGTAGCAGCTTAATTAGTGAAGTTAAGCTGGCTTATCATGTTGTTAGTAGCATTTAATATTAATATTGCTCATGTGTAGAATATGGACTAATTCAGATTTAATGGAACATCAACAAGAACTATTGTAATGCAATAATCGCATATTAATGTGTCCTAATCTCAGGGCATGATTTGCATTCTCATGGTGGACTGCCTTTCGAGTCAGGCGTATCGCTGCGCTCATTTCCACCCATGACCAAATAGAATATTTTTTATGTCAAATGGAAAATTAATAGCGCCCAATAGCCGGAAGGAAGGTTTTGACGTATACGATCGTATTGGCCAGCTCGCCAACGTAACCGATATTCTAAATAGCAGTTTAAATGGTGAGGAAAATGCAGTTTGGTAATCCTATAGACAGAGTTTTATCTGATTTAAACAGAATTTGAAACTAATTCTTTCCAAATGTATTAAAATAATTCATTTTTTTTTTTTTTTTGTTTTACTTTCTGTACCAAGTACAGGACTGAGTAACTGTTGATTTCTAACCAAAAATGTGATACTGAAAACTCAGTGTAAATATAGTGCTGTATTAAGGTCCCTGAATCCAAAAGAACACTTTTAGAAAATGGAAGACTTTTAGAAAAGTTACTTAAATATACCAAATGTGTTATTTAAACTCGGCATTTATCATCGATGTTACACAAAGTATGTTCGAGAAAATTCCGCTCTCTCCTTTTACACGGAGAAATATTCGAAACGGTTTTCATTAAAATACCATACCTTTAAGATAGTTTCATGACAAATGAAGCGTATATGCTGAATTTTTATGGGAATATCTTCTGAATTCTTCTTCATTTTGGATGCCTTTTGCGTAACTCGTAAACCATGAGAAACAAACAAACTCTTAGTACTTCTCGTCAAAGCAAATCATTTATATCAAAAATTTTTGTTGACATGATCATTGTTATATATTCCTTGTTATTGGTTTGAAATGTCATATACATACTTTTTTTCTCAAACAGCAGTCTTATTCGGTTGTATTTTTAATGCCTTGGCCATGAAAGGAGAATAGAATATCACTTAGCTACCAGCTCTTAAAAGATATGACTATTGCTTTATGTTCACACTATTCCCCTATTCCCATAATGATATGCATAATAAATGCATTTCTGTAAATGTTTATCTTGATTAACGTGAACTGGCTTGAAGAGCAAACTCTTTAAGAATAACTTTTCTGAGTAATGGGTAGAGGAAGTCATAAATTCTATAAATCATAATTATGCCTTTAGCGTTGATTTTATATTGGAGGTGTGACTTATACGGTGTGAAAGAGCGAATGCTTTAAAAGTGTAGGAATAAAAAATAGTAATCGATTAATAATTGTTGTCAAATCCCTTAAACATGAAGGATAATATCTTATAAGAATGCTCATTCTATTCTTTCATTCTATAACTTTCGTCTGTATTCAATCCAAAGCCACTGCATTGTTTAATTCAAAACCTACTTAATTTGAAATAATGCAATTTTCCTTTGCTCATTGCACATGCAGTAAAGCCATAATAAATTTAAATTGCGGTTTGAACGGTTCTTTTTATACGTTCTGAAACTTGAGGACTGAAGAAGTGCAGAAAAAAGAAATGTTGCCGTGTAATTAAAAAAAAAAAAACTCGCACCCCTTATTTGTAATAATCGTAATGTGCGGGCATGTTGATATTTACAGCTTTTCTAAAAAGTTAACACTTCATAGATTTGCACCAGCGGGATTCCAGGCATTGTTTGTTCCATTCTTTTTACTCATGTCTGGTTTTTTTTTTTTTTTTTTTTTTTTTTTTTTTTTTTTTTTTTTTTTTTTTTTTTGCTAGAGCTATTTTATTATGCATATCGCCTACACATTGAAAACGAAATTTTAAATGTATGATGTACGATATTTGAAGAAGTTTTACGAATTTTTACTCTAGGTTCCTTAAATTTGGATTTAAGTTAATTTAAAATATGTATTTCCAGCGGTAACATGATGATTCTTCTCCCAAGGCGTCGTCTCGGACAGATGTCTTTCTCCTCAAGAAATGATAACAATACAAAATAAATTACTGGATTTATTTTCAAGTATATTGATTTTAATTCTTGATTAAATTGACATAAAACGTTTCAACACGAATGAATTTATAATCTTTCCAATATATTAACTATCTAGGCGTCCTTTCTCTGCAACGATCAAGGTAAAAATTGTACGTCCATCCTCTACGCAGGTCAAACTTCCAATCCCTTATTTAAATTGATAACCTGTTACTAACAGAATATTTTTTTTCGTTTTTTTTTTTATTTTGTAATTTACGACTTCCAACGTTAAGTCATATCGGACGATGAACGGAATGGGTGAAATGATGCTCAGGGTACATAGAGCTTAGAATTACCTGTCATTCGTCGATCAGGATAAGGGAAAGCCCCGGAAAAAAACCTTATCCAGGTAACTCGCCCTGACCGAGATTCGAACTCGGGCCTCTTGAACGTGAGGCAGGCATGCTACCACCACGCTACCGAGGCGGGCTCCTAACAGAATGATTTACTTTAATCCATTTTGTTACACGTATATAACTGTCCTATTCGACAATCAAACTGATTCTGATTTACGTCTATCTCTTACGACGTTCAAACTTATTCTGAGGAAGATTATTGATTGTTTCTTTTCCTTGTCAACCACGCACTTCTTTTTGACTAAATCATTCGCAGCAACTTATACAAACGTCTTATTTATTTTCACAATTTCACTTCCTAAACTTAATTTAAACATAATACTTCAAATATTCTTTAAATATTTTTACATTTTAAATATCATCGTAAAACAAATATATAATAGTAGTTTACTCTTTCGAGGCTGAATTGAAAACAACTGCCACAACATGAATCCAAAAATTTGTAATTTTATTCGCATAGTCCTAACAAAATTCCCAGCTTCTAGGTTTCAAGGCATTGACAATTTTATTGCAATGCTTTCGTTTAAATGCTTTCAGATTATGGAAATACATATTATTGCCAAATTAATATTAGTTAAGGAAGAGTCATTTTAAATTTATTTGCTGTTGTGTGAGTCAAGACAACAAATCCATTGTACATATGTCTTAAAACCTAATTATTGTAAATTCCTGTAACAAAAAATCATACGCTCATGATCAGTTGAAAGCCACTATGCAGTGTACTATAATTATATAAATTATAATTTACGTAATCCTATAATAATAAGCAATAGTGGTAAAAGCTGCAGTTAAGGGAAAATTGAAAAACTAAACAATACTTGAACATGTAAGAGATTTAATGGTGGGCATTTATACTGTAATTCACTTACTCGTAAATATGCAACATTTTAAACATTTGTTGCTCCACAAATGAGTTATTCAAACAACGCGTGCAGCAACAAGCTTATAAACTAAATTGTAGTTATATGGAATGTGCTGTTATCTGATCTTGTGTTTTGTGTAGACAGCAGAGAGAAATGTATAGGTAGCGCTGTCTCTTAACAAAATGGGCAACACGTGTATAGCTGTTATGAATCTTTTGTGTGTGGTTTCCGATACAATATGAACGTGGCAAAAAACAGAAAACAAACCTCTGCCAAAAAAAATGAACAATGGAAAGCGAAGTAGCGTGAGTGTTGTGTTAACATCTGCGTGCTTCGCTTTACTGAGAACTTGATCTATTTTCGTTAGCTAAAGGTGATGTTTTAGTGCGGGTTGGAAAGAACCTTGTTTTGCGATGGTGTAATAAGGCCGAATCAGTTCTCAGCAGCTAATACTACTTTTTTTTTTTTTTTTTTTTTTTTTTTTTTTTTTTTTTTTTTTTGCCACGAGGGGTTGAACTGAGGAGTAGCATCTTAATGAGGCTCGTTACGTCTCAATCAGCTTAATGTTGCTATTAGGAACAAAATTGAAGGAATTAGGAAACTGAGAAAATAAATGGCAGTTAAAAATTTAGCGAGAAAGGTGGGTGAGAGGCTGACTGTGTGACTGGGTGGGTGAGTGAGTGAGAGTGAGTGAGTGTGAGAGTGAGTGTGTAGGTTTGGGTGTGGGTGTGAGAGTGAATGCCAAAAGGAAAATCAGTGTTACACGAGTTTTAAAAATATTTGAACTATCGAGCGAGATGACTCCCGCTAACCTGTAAGGTTTTCATTTGAGTGGTCCCGGGTTGGACTCCTGTTAATGCCAACTCTGATCTTGGCTTTTCGTAGTAAATAAATAAATTACACCCTTTCCAGGTTTGTAGGCTTAAACGAAAGTTAATAGTTATCAATTTTTCGTATGTAATAAGTGCTATGCCTAAACATAGAGTATTCATTCTTCACAGAGTAGATAAGTTTTTATGTGCATTTAATCTAAGAAGCGAGACTATTCAACGTTACGTTTCGTTTTCATTTCTTCCTCCTAATAGTCTACAGATATAATCGACTTTGTCCCAGGCATAATACTTCACATTATTTTTGTTTCATTTGTTGAAATTTGCATTTCACCTTTAGCATAAAGAGAGGAATGTTTGCAAAATTGAATTCAGCTCAAAAACTTGGTATCGAAAATTTAATATTTTATGTCCCCTTTTTAGCATTAGGATTTTAAGATCCTCTTCCTTCATGTACTTTGGTTTGTGTATGACTGCAAAAAGATAGACAAACGTTACTACATAAAAACATGCATTCACATTTTAAAAATATTTGCGAAATATTCGTTATTTATTTAATATTTTTCAAACTATGAGCAATAAAATTTGAAGTGACAATTGCTTTTACCGTTATTGCTCTTGAGCTGGTACGAGAAATTATATTATAACATATACGTCGACCTAGTCTTTAAAAAGTATAACATCACAACTTTACTGTATTGCTATTTATTATAAAAGACTGGAATAACATAAATATGATTCTATATGAATAGATAAAGTATGATAAAGGATAAACAAAATTGTGTGAATATTGCATATTTACATTTCTAAAACTTCCTGCAAAACATGGAGGACATATTGTAAATTCCATTCAAAAATTAGGTCTCGTGGCTTCGTCGCAAATAAGTTTACTTGAGCCCATAAATCAGATCTTTTGGCAAAATCGGGTAAACTTCTATGGATAGCATAACGTTTTTGTCATCGTTTATAACTTTAAAGAACCTTGGACATAGGATCAAATGTCCATGAAAAATTTGTAAAATTGGTATGGAAATGAAAGATAAGTTTGTATATATAGTTGTCAACAGTTCTTTGTAGCACCAAAAATGTGTGTATTATAACCTAAAAGAGAACTTTGGTAAACGAAAACGTATATCATGTATTTAGAAAGCATAAGATTTGTTAACCCGCTATACTAATCGGCTGAATGTGGACTAATTATTTTAGAATTAATAACTGCTAACAGGGTGAGAAAATGATACAAAACAACAGAGCAGCTGGCGGTTGATAATGACACACGGGTCGAAATATAATTGTGAAATGATTCGAGTGCACAAATAAGTGTTAATGATCATGTTTATACTACATTGGATTTTCGATTTTCTCTGATTTCATACCAAAGGGTTGTTTATTTTAATTAATTTGGTATTTGTGCTCACGCATGTACAGTTAAAGATAATTTGCTATCTGTTGCGGAAATAATTATGCGCTAATCAACTTAATAAATCGATTTATCGGAGCATGCACGGTAAGTTTGGCGAAACGAAGTGTTTTTGTCCTATTTGATTTGCCACATATTGTTTTAAATTCACATTCACCTTCATGATATCGCTACTTGTACATGATAGCCTACTTGTGGGAATTGAATTTCTTTTGCCAGAGAATGGCATTACATGGCTTTTGATGCAGTGTCAATGGCTCTCCAAGGGAATCGCCAATGGAGTTGATCAATCATATGCGACCTATAATTTCTTGAATCCGATGTGATGAGACTGGTCTCCATAGCATGGCTAATTCAGACTGGTAGCCGCCGGCATAGGATACAAGTGTGTTCGGGGAACTAAATGGTCAACCTCTAATATGACCCGCGAGAGCTGCTGGCTTCAACTATTGATTATACGCAATGAAAATGTCCGCAGCTACTACCACCTCGGGGGTCAATCGACACTCACGTTGTGTTACGGCGAAAGCCATCACAGAAGCATTTATTCTAACACTCCCACTGAGGTCTTTCTGAAACGCAAATACATTAGATAAATTTGCGGCACCCTGGTTACTTCTTTTATTCAGTTATTTCACTGTTGCTCGAAAAAATACAAATGTATGGTTATATATTGGTTCATGTGTAAACAAGAGCAGTGTTATTGTTTATCAATAATTAACATAAAATATAAATGAATATTTCAGTTTTCACACAGTCTCCTTTAATGTCAAAGGCAACTGATGTCAGTAGAGGGATCTCCTTGTTTGGACACAAAAGTCGTCGTATCGCTAGTCAATTGTAGAAATCGTAAACCAGTCAAAACCGTAAGGCAAGTATCATTCTGATGCCTGTCAAATCTACCTCTGTAGAAGTGCGACGACAATGGTAATAATTGCATAACAGCGAACATTATCATATGACACAATAGTTTGTCGAAATATGAGCTGAATATTTCCTTGCAGCGTATATGTTCCAGACGTTCTCGGGCTAGGAGCCATGTAAGATGATGATGGGACATCGACGTTTCGGGAGCGTGCATCTCTCCCATCTTCAGGATGCCGATGCTGAATGCTGAATTTCAGCATCCTGAAGATGGGAGAGATGCACGCTTCCCGAAACGTCGATGTCACAGCATCTTCTTACCTGGCTCCTAGCCCGAGAACGTCCAGAACAATCGTTTATCGTTACACGAGTTCGGAACACAGGTACGGGAGGGGATATATCATTGTAATAATACTTCACACAATCCCAGACAACTCTGTATACCTTGTACAAAAGAAAAGCTATTTTAAGCGAATGAAACTAATTTCAGAGATTTGTTGCCAATGTTGCACTGCTTCATTTCTTTGAAGTGATCTTGGTTTATAAGTTTTTTCTTACTTTATCTTGAAATATAGGTAAATAATAATTTATTATGGCACATCCATGTAAAATCAGAACATAACTTAAATTTTATTTTCCTATGTGCCTGTTTTTGTACCGCTGTGCTTGCGAAACATATACAACTAGAGGATATACTCGCTTAAATGCATAGCTTTGGGTAGACTTACAGTTCGATTCCACTCTGGATCTGCGGACTTCTTCTCCAAAAGTCTAACCCCGATCACTTGATTCTGCTAACACCGTAATACAACTATCGCTTCCACACTTAAGTGCATTGGCAGAGAGAACACAAGATAACAATTCTTTGCTTCCCTTAATTTGATACAAGCTGTTCCAGCTCTGCTCGACTGTATACCCGCGAGTACCCGCAGGTACTTTTTACCCACCACTGCTTGAACTGTTTATATGCTATGGTAATGGATCGTTTATTACGCAATGAGTGTATGAGAGTGCATATGAGTTAACCATGCTGCCAGATCTGATGCTCGTTTCAGTAAGTGCAGAGATAGGTATTATGCATGGGTGAGTTATGTGACAACACCTGGCATGCTTATCATAGCGGAAGGTGAGCAATAGCATCATGCGGACAGAAAAAGTGATTACTTGACATATTCGTCTGCCTTGCCCTATTTGTGTTGGATGGACAAAATATCGGAACGCGGTTGCAAGGGGGAGCGTTTTTTTTTTTTTTTTTAATTTACATTTGCCAATCTTAAGTAATATCGGACGATGAATGGAATGGGTGAAATGGTGTTCAAATAAGCCGGGGATCCATAGAGCTTAGAGTTGCCTGACATTCGTCCTTCAGGATAAGGGAAAATCCGGAAAAACTTTATCCAGGTAACACATCCTGACCGAGATTCGAACTCGGGACCTCTTGAACGTAAGACAGACGCGCTACCATACGCTACCGAGGCGGGCAAGGTGGAGCGTGAACACCAGTACGTCCCTGGATGAAGGTTGAAGTCCTTGCGCTTTTTACTAGACTTGAGGTGGCGCTGTTTTCATGTGTCTATGTGTCTAATCAGGTAGGCCGTTGATTATTTGATGGGAAGAAGAGCTTCTGATCTCCGAAAAGAACGCACTACTGTATGTCAAGGTACTGAAATTTGACGAGCATCATTGTATAACACTTAATTCAAAAGGGACGAGAGTTTGTTCCCCATTGCCTTGCTGTATTGCATGCTGCTCAACTGGGCTAATCTGATCTCATGGCTTCGTCTATGCTTAGCCTACGAATATAAAATTTTTGCGTAACAATAATAATCTCATATTTGAAATGGAAAATCCAGCCTTGAGTATTTCAAATGAAAATTCTTGAGAACTTTAACTAAGTTCAAAGTTGAACCTTTAAAAAGTTGTTACTCCGCATGTGTCAAACAAACCTAAGTCTTATATTAATTATGTATACCAACACTCCCCATATGGCAACTACGATCTTCGGGGTAACCTCACCCACCACGTGATGCCCGGACCCATTTCTTAGATGGAGACGCCCAGAGAGCGGTGTCCGTTACCTCCAATGATAAGGTGATAGCGAAGATGACGGTGAGGCGAGTGGACCGACAGTTAATCTTATATTATTAAAAAACAAGAAAAAAAAAGGCAGAAGTACTTGGAAATAGAATACGAAACACGTTGGAGTCAGTATAAAACGACACCAAGTTGTAAATGTTTCTCTTATTTTTCTTGTTACTTCAGAAAAGATGCCTTAAACTTATAGTAATATAGACATACAGTAACATGAAAAAAGAAGACTTTGGAATTTTGAACCTAATGGGAGGTGCTTACAGTTATGTGTTACGACTATATGAGGACATTTTACAATTCTGTAAAAAGCTGTGAATTTGAATAGTAATCGTAGAGCTGTAAAGCCATTGGTGGCTTCAAGATTTTGAAGATAAGATATACATGTTGTGGTTTGTGCTCGGGACGTTTAGCAGTACTATGTAAGTCGTTTAGACGCTGAAATAAAGAAATTGAACATTTGAAGCATATAATACAGAGAACCATTCATTTTATCCGTTAAACATACTGTCCATCCAACACAAGAAGGCTAGACAGAGGAATGTGTAGCGTAATCACTTGTGCTGTCTGCATGCTGTTTATGTCTGTCTTCTGAATATGATAAGGATAAAATTCGTGTAAAATACACTGTGTTGTCACATAACTCACCCATGCATAATACATATCATAGCAGTTACTGAAACGAGTATTAGATCTGGCAGCATGACTGACTCATATGCACTTTCAAACACTCAATTCATAGTAAACAGATCAACTACCAGAACAGATAAACAGTTAAGGCCCTCTCCTCTTCAGGTCCCACTTACCTTCTTCTGTTAGGTAGACAGTAGCATTATAATTGGAAGCTAAATGTTTCTGTACATTTGCTTGCTCTTCTAATGACATTTATCAAGGTTGTTGCTTGGTGGTACAAAATAGTCAGAAGGTAGGATAAGCCGAATGGGGACTTGGCCACCGCGGTCATGCTAGTTTGTGCCCCGAGAGGAAGGAGTGCTATGAAACGAGACTGATCTAGCTGATCTAGGAGCCTTGACATAGTGGAGGGCAGTGTCCGGCAGCTTTCCCCGCAGAAACCGGACACACCCTCTCGCGGCTTCAATCTGGAGACCTCAGCATCGGGAATGAAAATTTAGAGTGCAAATCGGGTGAAGGCTGAAGTTAAATGAGAACGGAGTTTAAACTAAGTGGCAGGGAAATCCAAGCGTTCGCCTAGCAACACGGGGAAACCCCTGAAAAAAAAAAAAAACATAGAGCAGAAAGGCGGGGTACAGTAATCGAATTTGGGACATAGGGACTACACCTGAAGTCATCCTGCTTGGTTAAGAGAGTTTGGATCTATAATCATCAAATTTAGGGACCATATGAGATGAAAAGAACAGCAAATACAACTAACGTTGTGTTAGGAACATTATAAAACTTAAATTGTTGATAAGGTGAAGAAAGTATATCAGATTTTTCAAAACAGAGTAACTAACTAGAAAAATAACAATGAAATGATAGGACAAAAAGTACATCATAAGGTGTCTTATTATTATTATTATTATTATTATTATTATTATTATTATTATTATTATTATTATTATTATTATTATTATTATTATTATTATTATTATTATTATTATTATTATTATTATTATTATTATTATTATTATTATTATTATTATTATTATTATTATTATTATTATTATTATTATTATTATTATTATTATTATTATTATTATTATTATTATTATTATTATTATTATCATTATGCGGTTTTTGGTAAAAGAGGGAATGGCTATATAGTTAAAAAAAGTATACAGTATAAAACAAAAGCAATTAGCAAAGAATATAGTTGTGCCAGTTAACGTAAATGAAGCTGCAAGTCTTCGGAAGTGCATTTAATGATGTATTTTACTTGGCGTTAAATATGCTAGATCCTTTCATCTGTCCATCAAAGCTGCTTCAAGTGCCTCTTGTAGCATTAATTCTAACAAGGCGATATGAAATGCAAATCATAAAGACAAAGGAGCGCCATTTAAACTCATTAGCTGCAAAAACAGTAGACTTTCAGTCTCATGTTGAAAGCAGAATGAGGTTTAGGGGAACATGGTGCTTTAAATTCTTCATTAGCTTCTGGAAAATAACGCTTTGAGATCTAGAACACCGAACGAAATGTGGTGTGAGGGAGGGATCATTAAAAGTAGTTCAGTTTTGGGGGAGGTAAAGTTGTGTGCTAAAGTAGATGCAACATCTGTAATGCGAACATTCATTGTAGTGTAATTTGTTGTGGGAGGCTTGTATTGAATATTCTTAAGGCTATTAGCTAAGTTTGTCCTAACTTATGTAGTCACGGTCAGCAGTTGAATAAGGAGCATAACTTTTTAATTAAATCAGTTTTTATGGATTTTCAAACATTTTGTATTACAACATTATCATTTAGGCTTAATAGCGTTTAAGAACAATATTCTGGAGAAATTAGCACAGTAATAGTGCCCAACTCGGTAAGATACATGGTAGCATGTCTGCCTCACGTTCAAGAGGTCCCGAGTTCGAATCTAGGTCAGGGTGGGTTACCTTGATAAGGTTTTTCCGGGGTTTTCCCTTATCCTTAAAGACGAATGTCGGGTAACTTTAAGCTCATGGATCCTGGGCACATTTGAGCATCATTTCACCCATTCCATTCATCGTCCGATATGACTTTAAAAGGTTAAGTGACGTAAATTACAAAAAGGCGTTACAATCGCTTTGCATTGCTTTTTAAAGGCCGTTTAATGCAATAACTTTTGTACTCTTAAGCAGGAGTTTTACTTTATTTTGGAGATGTGATATTGCCTCTAAATCAAACTACACTTTAATTATTTTATCAAAAAATGGCTCTAACGACTTGAATTAAAATACCATATGTTTTATTCGCTTATATGAGACATAAAATCTGAATTTTGAATTTTATACAAATAGTCTGTGAAGTACTCTACATTTGGAATGAATTTTATGTAATCATTAAACCGTAAGTAAATGTAAATTTTAATATTTTTACATAAAGTCTATTCAAATGATTTGTGGTATTAGTCATTTCCTTTATATGTTTATTATTAATTTGAATTATTCTCACTTTTCTTATGCACCAAGTCTAATTCGGATTTTCTCTCGTTATGCAAAGAATGGGGATTTCAAACCCATCGTATAGCAACTCGCTTTTTAAAGATTGTAAATGCTTAATCCTCTTCTATCGCCCTTTTAAGTTCCTAAAACAAACTTCATAACAAAAAAACATTAGCAAACGTTTATATAATATGAACCGTTGAACACCCACTCTGACCTTGGACTTTTTGTGGTTTTCCCTTGTCGCCTGGCGAATGCTGGGCTTCTTATCTATTACAATTTCTTTTCCATAATTTTATTTTCGTTCCGCTTCTATCCCATGCTTCAGATATATTTATAGGTTTCCTGACGCAAGATAGTTCCAGACAGATCCGAACCCTATACATTCGGCTTCCATAGCTGCACCTGAATTTCTAGCGCTGAAATTTATGCGATCTACCGAGCCATTTTACATGTTCGACGACACCAGATAGGCGACTGCGTCATTTTTAGTGATTCCCTTAGTGCACTTCAGAGCCTTCGGCAGCTGTCCAGCTACCATCCTATTGTACAGCGCGTTCAGGACGCCCTACACGTTTTACACACCTCTGGTGTTAGCGTGATGTGTGTTCGTCTCTCCGGAGGACTTCCGTCTTGTGATGCGGAGAGGTGTGTTGTCGCCCTGGCGCGCAGAGTGGTAAGCTCGATGCGGAAATAAGCTACGCTCTGTGAAGAACGATGCAGTTTGTTGCGTAACCTCCTGCCGTCCATCCCGTCCAGCAGAAGTGCAGTTGGCTCGGTTGCGCATTGATCACTGCTTTTTTACTCATAGCTATCGTTTTAAGAAGGACCCTGCTCCAGTTTGTCCGCTTTGCTTGGATGCCCTCGCGGTCTGGCATGTTTTGATAAACTGTTTTAACCTGACTCGTCTTCGCTGGTCCCTCCAGCTGCCGGCCAGTTTGACAGGGATATTGGCGGACGACCAAAAAGCGGTGGCGAAAGTTTTTAAGTTCTTTTTAACTCTCAATTTTAGAATTTAGCTTTTAACTTTTTATCCCTTTTAACCGTTTTATGTTTTTAAGTTTGTTTTAGTTTTGACACACGAGATGTGTTTTTTATTTAGGATGGACGTAACTTAGTTATTTTTAATCTAATTTTAACATGATTAGCTTTTTAGGGGCGCTGATGACCGTGCTGTTGAGCGCTCTAAACCCCAATCATCCATCCATCCATCCATCCATCCATCCATCCATCCAGACAGACAGACAGACAAACAGGTGGCCCTGATTGATCAAAGCAAGGAACATTTCCATGGTCACTATAGGGCTGCTTGGTCGACAAGCCGTCCATCCCTCTCTTTCGGCAGCAGTACGACAGGTCAGCATGGAATTCTTAGGGACCTCCGCGGTCTCTATGGCCTGTCTACGTGCGGTCTGTAGCTTTCCGTGGTTCCCTCAGTTCATCACTTCCTCCTTAAGTCTATATTCAAAATGGATCTGCATAAGTCTAGGCACGTTGTGAAACCTAACATGCAGTAAATAGGAAAATAGGCAAGGAAAGTAATGTGAGTGTAATAACATTCTCATTTTGTATTATTACATTTAGTGAAACAACACAATTTTCCCTTCTCACAATGAAAGCAGCAGACCACACGATGGCGTTCCATATTTGCAGAACTACATAAACGGCTTTGAGTTTTAAGGATTCCGTAATGCTGTGTAGGAATGCACATTGTTAAGATGAGTATAATCGTGCGGCGGTAGCGATTGTAGCAAAGTTATTGATGCAGGACGGGCAAATAACCGCCGAGCATTACAGCCCGCCGTATTAATATGGACAGGAGCACGGATGCTATTACCAACAGAGCGACACGGCGTCTAAATGCACCGATATACTTGTAAATTGACTGCGTCGCCGCGTCAACTACCTAGCAAAACGGGTTTGCTGAATACAAATAACCCATTCATGTAATCCGGTTACATTATTTTCCAGTTCTGGTGATGAATGTTAGATTTACTTCCGGAATGAACCCGATGTTCGTTTCGGTGCAGTGAATTTTCTGTGGTGACATTTCAACAGTTCGGTGAATATAGTGCTTCGTGTTTTGTTGCCTGACCCCTGGTCATGTCGATACGAGTGTCCCCTGAGCTGTTAATTCAAACATGGCATGCTACGTACTTTGTTGCGGTAAAATATGTAATACATTCTCACCGGCTATGTTTATTTATTTATCGTTATTATTCTCTTCTGATTTCAGTAATTCTCTGCTTCCGTAAACAAATATATTTGCACAGGAAATTGTGCTGAGCTAAACGACATTTGAATTAATTAATCAATTAGTAGGGTATATACATCCTAAAATAAGAACTCTGCTTGAATATTTAATGCATCCAAATAGATTCGAAGCCATAGCATTCAAAGGCGATTAGCCATTTCATGCTTTATTTGGCTTTATTCCTTTCTGCTCTAGATTTGTTTATCTTCAACTTCTACACGTGGCTCCTGGCCATTTTGTGCTTTATTATTTAACTTCTTTATTTTGAAAACATATTAATATTATGAGACAGCGACAATAACTCCAGCTTAGTTGGCACCCGGCATTCGGAACGATAGACAGATTTCTTTGCCTTGCCGGTACCGTTATTCCAGAATCTTCCAAAAGTTTTGCCAACCCGAACATTCTGGAACTTCATGGAAATTTTCGATGTTATATACATAATTGAGTCCTTTCGCAAGGTAAGTCAATCATTCAGCCTCGTGAAGTATGTGAGTTTGTGACAACTGTGTCTTCTTGTAGTATTTCAGGAATTGTAACCGTGTTGTGTTCGACTCCTCAGCGAATGTACCCTCCGAAAGAAGAGGTGATGTGCGTTTTTCATTACGTCCAAAGAAAAGTAAGGGTAACAGCAATAATTTTAACTATAATTAGTTCGTTTTAGTGCAGTCACAATGAGCTAAGCAGAAAGTCATTGATAGTAGAATCAGGTGACTGAAAGGGTGACTGAAAATTTAGTGATAGGTATGGCGTTTAAAAACATCCTAATGTCATAGTACTTTTATACCAATGGAATATAATAATTCAATGTCCCCAATATTTATTCTGTTTGTACCGACATGAAAGCCGTGGTCGTTACGGCACGGAGCCATTAACGGCATATCTGAGGTTCAAATGTCGCGAGGACCGCGCTTCCCAACATAGGTCTCTCCCGCGTTTTCCTAGAAATGGCAGATGTTGAGAAGGCTTTCTAAACTTAAAGCTGAATAAATCCTTTCCAAATTTGTTTTCACAATTGACATTTCATTTGATGTATCCATGATAATGCTGAAAATATTGACATTTATAACGCTTCGCCTCTTTATACAGAGGCCGAAATTCATTTGAAATGTGCAATAATAGGCCGCTGACCGTGTGATTACTGAAATTGTGCAAATCGAAAAGTTAAATGCTACGTTCATTCCATGCATTTAAACAGAATGAACGGTTAGACGAATGAAAATTAGTGAACCGTTTTAAAATGAGAATTCTAAATTGTGGCTTAAAACGCTTTTCTTTCTGCCTAAATTAGACATTTTAATTGGCTGGTTTTGATTAAAATTGTGTTTCGCTGACTGTAATTGCAAAACCCAAAGCGTTGCACCCGCACTTCATTTGCTTCGGTAAAGGGATGGGTGATGGGGTGGCTGGGCAGAAATATTTCCAGGCTGTTTACAGTTTATCACTTTATCTCTTCAGATATACAAAAGAAGGTTTTGGTTTATTTCTTTAGCAGATTAATAGGCAATTTATTTTATTTTCTTCCTTATATTCTAATCCATTGCTTGCCTGGATAAAGTATTAAACGAAATATATTTTTTGCTACCATAAGTGAATTTCATCAGTTTAAGCTGATAGTGTTAATTTTCAAGTTGTTAGAGTACTTATGATTGTAATGAAGCGATTTAATATCAACCCTAGGCAAAAAATGGGCAGTTCTTGCATGATATCAATGTAAACTGAACTTTTCATTTCTAATAAACTAATCAGTAAAACATATAACAAATCACACATTTCGCAACAGGTTCGACATTACAGTCATCTGAACTACTCGCTTTGTAACAAGAATTCTTAAGCGTAAGCTTTTATTAATTCGCTGCCAGCCCGCTTGGAGCGATACAGTCGGATTTTGCTCTCACTGGTTTGTTTTTTCTGCTTATTTCCTCAGACTTAGTGAACGATGCGGATCGTGAATTAGAGTTTACCAACTTTTTACAGCAATACCTTATGAAAGAACTACGTCAGTGTGAGAGGAAGTGAGTCGAGTTGTAGATAGAAGTTAACTGAGAAGGCATCAAGTAAAAAATATGTATTCTTACTTCTGTCAAAACAGTGCTACCCTTAGACAGATATGCTGTGTCATTGTTGCCTTAGTTAGACCCTGTATATTCAGCATGGAAGTGAAAACAGATTTGTACTTTTATAACTAAAATGTGACTGTCAACAAAAACTGCTATCTCGAGCAATGGAGGTCAAAACACGAGTATTAACTTATCACTCTGTCCACGCTATATTTTTATGAGCTGTGTTTTAAACCCATAAATGTTTGGAAGCTTGGATTTGTTTTTGGACTTGCATCTCTTAAAACTATTCTTAATGTAGCTGCTAATATTGAAATCATTCTTACTTATGTTACGCATTCCATAATAATTCAGGCAAACCAATGACGTCATCAACCAATCAGAAGCAACAGTACATTCACGTGATCATGTCATGTAAAGTAATTAGCATGAAATGAAACGGAGCGCTCAAATAGAAATTTAATTGAAGCTTTTGTTGGCGTGCCGCCCACTCTCGATTTAAATCTTCCTAATTAACATAAATAGTGATTCATAGACCATTACAAAGCTTTATGTTAATGAGAGTGTATTGTTTGGTAAAAGAATTTTGTGAAGCCGTTTCTGCTGGTCAGCACTTTGTTGGTCGTGGTTTATAACCTTAACCCAGATAATTCAGAAATAATGATCCACGTTAATGAGAAATTAAAGTACAGCTAAATGAAGAATCAAGTAGTTCTATTTGTCACAGGTGATTTAAAATGTTTACGTTAACTTAATTTTTCTCTGAATTATTTTGTTCTTTGTGTTAAATAGAAGATACAGGAACTCTTATTTGATGCATATATTTTATTTCGAAGCTTACGTTCGTGTTTTTGAATCAACCTAGTGTCAAAATACTTCAGTTGTGTTAAAACGATTTTAACTTTGATAATTGAGGGGTTTTAATTACTTTTATTACAGTTAACATTTCACACATAGGTACTATATACCCCAATATGATATTTCGAAACTGTAGACAATTATATGTAGACTTTACATCGCGTCCTCTTCCTCCATTGCTGCCGTTTGCGCTCGCATATACACTGTCATCCTGTAGTAGAATACGAGGGTCTGTACCAGAAGCGGTAGATCATAAGTAAAACATTTTGTGTTTTCTCTATCAGCTGGATTTGATCCCAAGGGGAATTTCTGTTTAAGACTGTTATGATTAGGATTTTTAATTGCAGTACTCTTCATGAAATATAAAAAGAATGCATTCGAGTGTAAATACAGCTAGCTATGTTATAACGTTCGTAGTGATGAAACTGTTAATTTAAATTGCTGAAAATTGCTTCTCTGAACCAGAAATTTGTTTTAAAATAAAAGCCAAAGACAGAACTACCAGTAGTTAAAGGGATAGGTAATGGAACTATTGCTTTCTTGGCATGTTTTATTAATGAATGAACACTAAAATGGAATTAAATGTTTGATTTTAATTATGAAATGTGATGTTTTACGTTATTTTGCCTACAAATTCAATCTCCACTATAATATTCATTGTAATTTTAACCTTGTGCCGGCCCTCGTAGCCATGGTCTAGCGTTCCACCGCGTAGAGGGTCGCGGGTTCGATTCCCGCCCTGGGCATGGGTGTTTATGTGTATAGTGTATGTGTGTGAAACTACAGAACACAGATAGGTAATTAAACGGAAACAATAAAAAACGGTTAAATAAGGAAAAGAAAAATATATATCTATATACATAGATATATATTTTTATATAAAAAACTTAAATAATACCAAATACTCGATAGTAATATACATGATTTTAACAACAAACTCATCAACAAAGTTATTATAGCCTTATCAATTTAATTATCATAGCTACGAGCAACACATTTAAGCTTAATTAGCACAATATGAAGCAACGACTCACATTCGCGATTCTATGGAGGATATTGTGACTTTGTGGGTTCGTGAAATGAAAAGTCCAATTACACCACTCAACAATGTTCTTTATTTCCACCGTCTTACTGTTTAACACTTGCCAATTACACAAAATTACTTGCTGCACACAATTACAATTTACCAGTTCGTCCGTTGCAACTTCACTTGTACTCGCGATTACATAAACTCCGATACTCATACACAGTTCGTACAGTCCCGTTGCACAATCCTTTCGTTCCTTAACACGTCACTGACTAACTCTTACACCAGGAACTGCGACTGTCTTCTCGCTCACACTCACTAACCAACTGATTGACCAACACAACCAACAACTGAACTGACTCCGTCTGTCTGTAACCCTCTTTATATCGGAATATCGCCGGTTTCTAGTGACCAGGAGAATGTTCCAGTAAACGAAAGGTCGAGAAACAGGTGTACAGAAAAACAGGCGACCAGTCATGTTTTCCCCTAACCACAAGTCTGTCACCACTACAAGACAAACGAGGGAAGGGCGTGGCTAACCGAGCCTCCCCCCTGCCTTCCGTTCGCAGCTGGTACAGGGTGCTCCAGCAGTCCCCGTTACACTGCTCCCTCCTCAAGCTGTTCGCCCTCGAACAGCCCCAACGTAGCGTGCGAGGCGGTCCAGGTGTACCACCAGCATCTGCTCGGAGTCTCAGCCAGAAGTAGCGCTGCCGTAGTTTGTGAATCATTCGGTTCGCTCCCAGGTGTCCTCCTGAAGTACCGGCGTGCACTTCCTCCAAGACTTCCGGGACCTTGCTCCGGGGAAGTACCAACTGTCCTCTCTGCGCCTTCCCATCGGGTGACTCCCATACCCGGAACAGCACGCCCACTCTGGTCTTCAACGAGTCCCATTTTGCCCAGTGCGACTTGTAGGTGGCGCTCCTCGGTGCGATGTCCTCCCAGGTTGGTCTCGTCCCTGCGTCCACTTCCCTCAAGAGTGGCCCCAAGTCTGCGTCCGCCAGCTGCTCCCTCCTCAGGCCTGCGCTATCCCAGCCTTCAGCAGGCACTGCCACAACTACTCGGACTGCTGCGGCACGCTCCTCCTCTTCCACTCTTGTGCGCTCGTGGCCGTCCTGGATCTGCGATAGGACACCTCCAATGCAATGGTCGCCGGCGTCGGTGTCCACAATGAAGGCGCCACCCGGTTGTGGGAAACCCAAAATTGAAGCACTGCACAGGGTCCCCTTCGGGTGCTGGAAAGCGTCTTCGGCGTCCTCCGTCCACACATAAGGCCGGTTTTCCTCCGTCAGGCGGGTGAGGGGTTTTGCGATGTTGTCGGCCTTTTCCACTAAATCATTAAGGCGGTCGTCTACTTGACCCTTCCGCTTGCCCAGGTTCGTGACGTCATCCCTCTCGCCGGCCAACCGTTCCTCAAACTTTGCGGCGAGAGCCTCGTTCGCCGCCTTCATTTCCGTGGCCAGACTGCCGTTCGCTGCTCTCATTTCTGTGGTTAACTCGGCCTTCATCTCTTCCATCTTCTCGGTGATGTTGTCGTTGGCCGTCTTCGTTTGTTTCAACTTGGCGATGAGGTTGTTGTTTGCCGCTTCTATTTTTGCAACGAGGTTTTCATTTGCCGTCTTCATTTCCGAGATTAGTTCGGCCTTCATTTCTTCCATCTTCCCGGTGATGTTGTCCTTGGCCGTCTTCATTTGTTTCAATTCCGCTAAAATCTTTTCTAATGCTGCCTCCATTGTTGTAATGTTCGGTGATGTTGTTTTCCCGCTTCCTGACACCAGTGTGACTTTGTGGGTTCGTGGGATAAAAAGTCCAATTACACCACTCAACAATGTTCTTTATTTCCACCGTCTTACTGTTTAACACTTGCCAATTACACAAAATAACTTGCTGCACACAATTACAATTTACCAGTTCGTCCGTTGCAACTTCACTTGTACTCGCGATTACATAAACTCCGATACTCATACACAGTTCGTACAGTCCCGTTGCACAATCCTTTCGTTCCTTAACACGTCACTGACTAACTCTTACACCAGGAACTGCGACTGTCTTCTCGCTCACACTCACTAACCAACTGATTGACCAACACAACCAACAACTGAACTGACTCCGTCTGTCTGTAACCCTCTTTATATCGGAATATCGCCGGTTTCTAGTGACCAGGAGAATGTTCCAGTAAACGAAAGGTCGAGAAACAGGTGTACAGAAAAACAGGCGACCAGTCATGTTTTCCCCTAACCACAAGTCTGTCACCACTACAAGACAAACGAGGGAAGGGCGTGGCTAAACGAGCCTCCCCCCTGCCTTCCGTTCGCAGCTGGTACAGGGTGCTCCAGCAGTCCCCGTTACAATATGGAAAGATTCTGGGGAGTGAAAAATTCCCCAGTATACAACCTTCACATGCCCGTGTTACAAACATTCCAGAAGAAACCACCTAGATCCAGTATATGGGGATAACTCTGCTTAGAAATGGGGCACAATTATTCTTTTATTGGGTTAGGTTGTAATTATTTCTTCAATTCTTTATATACTTAGTTTCAGCAAGTCTAACCATACTTACTTCTTCTCTTATTTATACTTCTTCTCTTCTCTTACTTCTCTTATATTAAAATGTGTATTTTGCCTTATCACTCGAAAATCTATTTATGAAATAGAAATATCAAATAAGATTGCTGTAAAAGTTGTAGAAATGTGTGTGTTTAATGACTTGTTTGAGTACCTACCTGGGCATGGTATGCAAACTTCAGATTTCGCTGTACGATAGATCAATATTGATTAAATGCTCATGTATTAATGTGGCTAATTATTTTAAACAATAAAATTTGTCTCGGTTCTCTTGTATGACACAGTGAAATACTTTCCTGAGAATTTGGAAACTTTTTCTATCAATAGACGAGTATCTCTAATTCATTTTTACCAGCGATGGTACAAAAAGTGACAAATTAATGGCAGAACCTTAATAAATAAATTATAGTACGTGTGCAAGTTTGAATACTTTCTGTTGGAGTGTTTTATTGTATCGTCACTTGGAAGAAGAAGAATACGTCTTTGTTCATCAGTGATGCTTCGAAATGGCGAATTTATTTATATAGTAGTTCTAGAGTAAGCGTGGGTTGCAGGAGGTTGTGAGATTGTTCCTCTGTTTCCAGCGCTCTGTAATTTACGGAAAGTGTTTTCGTAGCATCGAGGACCAATTCGGAACAGTCACTCCCTTAATTCTGAAGACAATGGACCCATCTAGTTAGTTCTGCCACTCAGTCTCGAGAGAACGTTTAAGACTTGAACTTCAAGAAGCTAGCTGCACTTCCGTTTAATTTGAAATTAAGACCCGCTAAGTCAAATTTCCTTTTCTATGTGGAGTTATTGCAGTAAAGCTGAAACTCTCAATCTAAACTTTTCGTGATTTTATAATGTTTACATGTAATGCGGGCCTAGTTCTTTATATACTGACGGCGAAGCATGAGTGGCTGAGAGACATCCCGAGAGAGCATTATCAATCGTACCTATTCTTCATGAGTTTGACCTCTTTTTAACCTGGATTGAGGATTGTTTACAACGTGATAGTAGTACTTGAGGTAGACGAAACATTATTACTTTCAACGCTTCTTCATTGCTGGTATTCACTTGCTCTTTAAATAGGTAAATTTCAACTGTTTGGGGGATGTTGTTTTCATTTTAAACCCAAGAAATGCTCCTTTGTTATCATAATTGCCTGGATTTAATGCGGGGTCTTCTGGGGTTATAATACTCTCGAGTGCTCCAATGGAGCTTTCTGTGAGCTTATTTCTCTCATGATCACGCGCGCGTGTGCGTACAGCATAACTGGAAACGAAAAATTGGTCAGATTTCAAACTTAGTAGTTGAGTTCTGTGTACGCCAAGGATGCTATACGACCACTTCAAAAACCTCTCCACATCCCAAATTTCCCCATTCCACGGAATATTATTCGAAAGTCTTTTTCTGGGAGATAGTTCTAATGATTTTGATTTAAAAAAAAACCTTATGTTAAATATTTTCTTGATAAAGGAAATGTATATCTTAAATGTTCTGCAGTGTTCGTTCTGAATAACTTTTGCTTGGCAAAACGTAATAAATAAACTATTATTTCCTGTACAAAAACGTGGATCTTATTAAAGCACGCGATGTATGACAAACATATTCTTATTTTTCTGGAGTGAATCATTTCCGGGATATTCTTTTGTTATTAGTTTGAAATTTCCAATTTACTTTCGTTTGGTCAAAACAAAGAAAATGGACTTTCAAAGCCATACATAGAGACGTGCTCTTAAAGTACTTGATTATTATATCCGCTTAATCTGTTCTTCTATTCCCATTGTACCTACTAGGAAATCAGCAAATGTTTTTGTAGGTTTATTTAGATTAACATGAAATACAATGACTAAAACGTCATGGGAATATACCATGTGATATTTTTTAAAAAATAATTATAGTTTTTATTTATCATTGTTTTAATTAATAAAAAGCCTTATTCGGCTTCAATTACGGTCTTGGTATCATTCATCTATCCTCCAGCATGTCCTTGTTCAGGATGAAGCCACCTTGTCCAGACACACGCCTATCATTGTACCTACCTGGAATCAGGATGTGGTTTTCCGGCCGCTGATGACTTGACGGCTAGCGTAGATAATCTGAGATAATCGCCTCGCCTGAGCATTGTTTGTGTACCCAAGTAATGGTTACACAAGGTCAATGCAGTGAACTCTCATTTACCTTAGACACCCAAAATAAGCACTTTGGCGCTCCAAAAATAATATACTTACCACATTTTCTTTTCCCGCTGCATAACCTTGTTATACTCGTGCTCCAGGTATTGATGTTTATCAGTAAACAGCTGTATTTGAGTATCCACCCACACATCTACGTCACTTCACAGTACCAACACTGGCGCTATTATGTATAGTACTATCTTCTCTGATCTTCATCCGCAGTTCAGTTATGTTTCTTCCCTCGAAGATCTGTGTGTTCTGAGCTGTACTGTTTCTTCTATGAACGATTTGAATTTGGAATACTGGTGCAATTTTGTATTTCCGTTTTTAAGCAGTCAAGATCACTGTTTATATACATTATATTTGCGTGTATAATTACTTTTTTCACCCGAATGCATCAGAACGGTATCAATTATCAGCCGATGTGCCAGAAAACGAATATAAGCGCACAGTCTTAAATCGGGTGCTCGCGCGGAAATCTTTCTATCGAGAGCGGAATAAGTCGTCGTGGTATTTCAGCACCATGCAATCCTGGTTATGAGAATTATGTATTAGTTAAAATCATATAATAGCGTGTGCTATTTATTTATTGTTGCTTTCAGTTCTAATAAGGTAGATAATATCTCCACAATTTCCTCTGTCCAAGCCCACTGTAAAGCCTTTCGTTACCTTCCTCTATAGTGACTTACATGAATTTCTGCACATAGTTTTCCTTTGCTTCTCTCTTAACTTCAATTGAATAGTTATACCAATTAGTATGTTGGTTCCTGCAAGTTTTACATCTTCTTAATTAAGAGGTGAAGAAATATGATCTCTCATTTCAACTTTCAGTCAATGTAAATTATGATAAAAATTGTGGTTTTGGAAACCAAACGTGTTTGTGTTGCTTAATTACAATAGTTTTGTTTACTCTATCAACAATTGCATTCTACCTAAAAGTTTAAGTGTATATTTTACCGTAAATGTTTTGAGGTTCCCTAATAAATTAGAAAATGCTCGCACTGTCGTGCATATGCTAAACAATAGAATGTCATGTAAGTACCAAACTTGCTATTCAAATTCATTATCTTTCAAGCATTTGACTTGAATATTTCAAAGAAAATTTTCTCACTCCAAACTATCCTTTAAATGCAAAACATTTCTTATTTTAATGCTCTCAAAACCCTCAAAGCATGTTATTAAAATATCACAGTCATGCTTAAAATTTGCGCTCGTTAACGCGTGACTTCAACTGTGCATAATCTATGTAACCTTCTTAATTTAGTACCTGGTCAACCAAAAAATAGGACAAACACTTAACATAGGAAAAAATATATGTCTAGTTCAACTTAAGTCTGGAGAGGAGCATTAAGCATTCCAAAGATCTTAGTTGTTAATGGTTTACGTTTTCCAATAACTGATTCTTAAAACTTTTCCTCCGTTATCTCTCTTATGTCTACTACAAATATTTGATGAAACTGTTTCTTGCATCTTAATGATCATAAAGTACCTGATATAAAATAAGCTTTTATAAAAATAGTATTTAGAGGATATAAACAGATGTTGGTTAGAGAGGTTTTGTGACTGTAACGTTAGATTTTTTCTCTCTCATCGTCAGCTCTCCGTGCTTTGTAATGTAGCTTCTGTCCTCTAAATGTTGGGAACATGCAAATAAGCCGAGTACTGTAAACATGCAGTCTCAAATGGCATCGATTGTATTTAAAATAGAGCGAACAAGATTGGCGTGGCAGTATGGTCTGTAGTTGCTCTAAGTATATATATATAACAGCAACAAGGTCACTATATAATAAACAAGCCTTATTGTCCGTGAAAAGGAAATTATTCGTGTTTATATTGTCCCTGTTTATATAGGCACACATGTTTTGCTGTGAGATCATTAAATACCATTTCAAAATATGCTACATAAACCTTACATTTTCTTTCTGTTAATTTTTACGAGCTTTAGTATCTGTTGTTTCCATTTCATCAAATCAGCATTTGTATAGAAACCAAAATAAAAAAACTGTTGGGAATTCAATATAATACTACCGATAGTAACCTTGGCATTATCATTAAGCCATGTGTTCCTTATATTATGAACTATCAATTTTCATGGAAAAGATTGTTTCATATTTTAGTGAATCACATTGTCATTATATGATATCGCTCTACCATTCACAACGTGTTCGTAGCTATCTCGCCGTTAAGAAAGCATCACGAGTGCAGCTTGGAAAGGATTTACCCTTTTACGACAATACCCTGTCGCGCACAATCGTACCAATAATAATTGGCACTTAAGATGTAGTATGAGAATTTAATAGCTCGTATTTCTACTGCCAAGCAGATGAGTGACACCTTGGAATCTCCTGTGTATCTCCTATCTTTCTCTCGTCGATCCTCTTTCTTCGTAAACGGTCATTTTTTCCAACTTCATGTGCTGCTAATGACATCTGGGAATTCCTCTGCCGTCGCTCCTGTCTCTCATACAAGTTGTAATTTTTGCCAACTCCCTGAGCTGCAGAAGCCTACTAGCTAATTGTTTTAACTTGCTTGCTCGTATTTCCTGTACAGTATCTGTTTTAAAATGATACTTATATAAAATTATATTATATATTCTTTAAAATATGATTTACAGTATTTCTATTAATTTCTTTTCCTCTGTAATACTTATTTCTTCTTTAATCTATTTCCTCAGTAATTACTTACAAATATCGTTTATTAACATATACATGATTATATTTGTGTATATTAATTATGAGAGGTGTTTCCCTGTAAATGGGAAACTTTACTTAAGTAGTGCCAGGAACATTGTCAATGTGCATGATTTACAACAGGAGACCTAAGTAGGCTTCATTTCCGCAGAGCAATTCATTCAAGCAGAGCGGCTGAAGATGTTAGCTGACAGGTGAAGTGATTCATTGACTGTCCAGAGCAATAAATTTCTCCAGTAGGTAAGCGTTTCGGGTGGCACAGTTCCTAGTCTAGGATATCCATATTATTAGAGAAGGAAGATCCATTTGGTTCTACTCTGTTGACACGTTCCATAACGGCCATGGTTAATTTGATCACTTGTGGACCGTGGGATTCTGCACATTTCCATTGCAAATCACTGCTGTACTTAGCCTTATCTTCAATTCAGTCCCGGAGTCTTGTACAGAGACTGCTGGGCACTGAAGTGATCCAGTTTCGAATTGGTTCCGGTTCCATGCACATTGTCTTCGCTCCGTTTGCTTCCCAAATAAAGGCGAGTGGCTGGTGACTGCACCAAGTTTATTAACGCCTCTGTTTTGTCTCTATCTAACCGACTCTGTTACCTCTCCTTTATTTTCCCTACCCTTCCCAATAACTAGTTTATCAAATTCTGCTGCTCTTAACTAGGGCCTATTTTGTACATGTATCTGATGTGTACATTGACCCAGCTCCGCTACTCACTATCCTTGATTTATATATAGCTTCTATAAACTATTTTTATGATCACGTATCCTTCTCTCTACTTTATGTTAAACGAGAGAAATAGTTTCATTACACATTCCTTACAAATGGGATAGGAGAAACCAAATCGGCAGTAAAATGTATAAAAGCGAGTGACTTTATGCAGGTCTTTAAATTCCATACTCTTTCCATGTTATCCCGAGAAACAATCAAACAGCTATAGGACTTAAAAAGTGACAAAATAGTAAATAATTCCAACTAATAATCGTAATATATTGGAAGTGGCCTAGTAGTAGAAAAGTTAATAATAGAAACATTTACTTTTATATTTAAAAAGGGGATTGGAACACCCTTTGGAGAAAGTAGATAACGTAATTTATTTTTAAATGGAATATAAGTTACATTATACATTTGGCAACACAAGTAAAACAAGCGAATTTTTGCCTACGGATGTACATATTGATAATTATGTATCATTAAGAACTTGGGGTTAACGTTTTATCATAGCAATTATCTAGAAATACTACAAATATCTTTTAGTTTGGCATATACATGACAGCAATTCATAAACACTTATGGTTGAAAAAAAAAACTTTTACATACTTTATTCCTTTATCACAAGAAACTTGTTCATGGCTTAAAAGTGTTTCGCTCGTCGTACTGCAAATTGCTATGTACGAAACATTTATTTAGGAAATAATTTAGAATTTTTTGTACCAGGTAATTTCAGAAGAGGTTATGAATTTATCTGGTGAAACTCTAACCTCGAGTGAGATTTATCAAGAATTTTCCTGTAATAAAATGTAACATATTATAAGCCTTCATTTTCTACAACCTATTGACCTGTACCATGCTCAGTTAAACATACAATTCCGTCTTGATTTTGGTCTTCTTACTTTGCCGTATTCCATAACTGAATAAAAAAAGTAGTATTTATTTCTTTTTCGTCTTGAGTACGTTTTAATAGTTTTAGTTTTGTTAAGTAAGTGGTATACATTGAACTGTTTGCTTCTTTCTTTGTTTTTCTAAAAGGGTAAATCCTGTTATTGTTCCTGGAAATCTCATCTCTGTTGTTTCTATACTTTTCCTGACTCTCCTATTCATCTACAAATTTCGGTTTTTCATGTTGCCATTGGTACAGCCATTACTTTATAGAATTTCATATGTGTTGCTTTTGACGTAATGCCCTTTGATGTTCTCATTTTCATTTGTTTGAGTTGTTCAGCTTTAGTTTAAGATCTCTACTTTCACTATATGAGAGATACCTAGCTACTGATTATTAAACTTCTGTCTTACATAATTCCCTCCTAAAATCCATTGATTTAATAGATTATAGGTATAAATAATAATCATTTGTTTTATTTATTTAATCATGTAGTTCATATAGGCTGGCGAATGAACGAGGTGTTTTAAATGATGCTCAAATGGCCGGAGCTTAAATTTACTAGGCAGTGGTCTTCTCAAGATAAGATAAAACCCCGGAAAAGTACTTAGACAGTCCTACCTAAATGAGGTTCGAACTCATTACTATTGAGTGGGAGGCAGGCACAGCATAGAGGTGGGCGGTGTTGTTTAAAATGAAATCGCCATTGACGCAACTGTTAGATCACGGTTTACTAAGCGAATGAAGAATCGAACGGAATACTACGGGATACAAGTAATACTACCAACACTGGAATGAAAAAATAAAGGAACATGTCTATCTAATGTGTGCTTGAACATTGATACTATTTCAATGAGTAGTGATGAAAAAACACAATGGGATGTCACAGCCTAGCTTACAATACTACTGCCTGTTCAATAACAAACTAACCATTTTATCCAATAAAATTACTTCTTTACAAGCATTTTATAAGATAGGTGACTGTGATCGGTGAATATCTAGGCGTTGCTAAAAGTTGCAAATTCAAGTTTTATCCTCGGTCTGACCTAAAATAACTGGAGAAGGGAAACAAGAAGCTCTGCTTGGACGAAAGTGCAGATAAAATTTGCAGGCAGGTCTGTAATAGGGAATATCCGAGTAATTAATGCCCTAAATATAACGGCTAATTTCTCATGTCCTATCCAAATGAACAGACTTCATCCTTCACTTCCTGCCTCATGGCGTTTCTGAGTTTATTATTCAAGTTTCGTTTAAATTTTAAATGATCCGTATGTGTAAGGACCGGGCAGCCAGCGGCGCCTGATTGCTAGAGCACAGTCCACACTGTGCAAGATCAACAGCATTAATCATGCATCCAACTGCCACACCTCTCTTCGAATATCCGGCAAGGTAACAACACCGCCGGATATTTGAACAATGGAGTATAAGGTAACCGGGCGTATAGTTTGCTATATCCTGAAATAATATTAGCATTAACGATACACTAGGGACCACATGCGAGTAAGTAATGAGGATTACCACATAATATTCATATTCAGCATTTAAAATTAATTAGCCTTTTCATAAAAAACATCAGTGGAATTATTTACATTAATTTTTTGATGGATGAATGGTTTCATCCGTTCTGGTTCAGAGAGTTAAGCAGCAGTGTGCTTTACAATCAATTTTGAATCACGGAAGGTATCGATTCGCGTAATTTATGTATATTACCCTTTATCGAGATCTATTTTTAATGTACGAAGTATACAGACGTTTTTGTGACAGGGGGTGAAGAAACTAAATGTAACCTTAAATGAAACTGGATAGAAATCGGAAGTTAATTATTCGGTAATGTTTGATGCCAAGCATATACAAAATATTAGTAAACATTTTCATATTTCATACCACTGACAATGCGTATTAAACCAGCGGGATAGAAGAGAGCTTATGGTCTACATTTGTTCAGTCCCAGGTTAAAAATTCTATGGACTGACCAATCGAATGTTCTCCTCCCCTCTTAGTCGCCAAGAAAATACCAGATTGGATATTTAATACCACAACCCAGGGTTCCACGCTTAATGTAAGACAATAAAAAGTGAAAATAGATGGCAATAGTGAATTATCCATCTTTCCATGGATAATGAAAACAGTAGACTGGAAGGCATCCTAGTTACATCTGCCTGGTTCGTGCAGAATTATAAATACAATTACTTGGCACCAAGGTCTTTGTGGACAAGTTTTCAAGCTACCATATGCCCGTCAGATGTGGAAGTGCTGGTACAGTTGTCTAGCACTAAGACCTTTTTGGGATGTGTCGAACTTGCAGTGTGCCTGTCAAACATAGAAGCGGAAGTAAGCTGTCTAACACTAAGGCCTCTGTGGACACGTGGGGAAGCAAGATAAAAGGTACGGGAGTGGGACCTGGAAGGTTATTGTTTACCATTCACCTAGCCTAGAGGTATCTCTTAACAGATCCATCACAATATGAGGACGTTAGAGTGCCATAAAGTAAATAGACAGAAAGTTTACAATAACATTTTGTTAGATAATAGTTAAGCAAGAAACCCAGAAAAGAACTTTGCAGAGAAGTAGCGCCACCTTCGTCCGTACTGAACGGTTTGAGAGCATCGAGATAAGTATTATTTACATCAGATGGAACTTCATCTGCTTAATCGCTACAGAGCACAGCAATGACCTTATGTTATCCAGATATAAAATAAGGTTCATTAAAAGAACTAAATTAGTGTTAGCGAATTAACGCATCATTCTTTCTCTCACTCTCACTCTGATTGTTGGTAATACTGCATTTCCTCCCCCCCCTCTCTCTCTCTGTCTCTGTCCCTTTCTGCAGCATTTCATACGATTTTTGGAAAATTATTAATTAAACCGCGGGCTAATAAAAATAAAACATAACATAATCACAAACAGGCGAGTAATAAATTCGCCTAATTCTTCATACTAACATTTCAAACCAATGTACTAAAATTTTGCCTCTTTAATGCAAGTTTTTTTTATCAGTGTACCTTGTTACATAAGTATATAACAACCGGTTCGGGCCTTTTTTTAAAGAAATATATATTCAAAAACATTTTTAAAAATCCTGAATTAAGGGTGCCCATTAATACGTTTGCCATATCTTTTGCGAAAAATCGCACCTGATAAACATTTCGGATACAGTTCTAAGTGAAAAAAGTTACACATAGAAAGAGATAAAGCAAAAAGAAAGACAATGCATAACTCTAATAGCTGCCGGGTTTTCTAGCTGAAAACACTTTGCACCCATTTATGTGAAAGTAATGAAAATGCTTAAGATAGATCACTTCAAAAAGTTACGCTGTAATTTCGTTTCTTGAATAAGAATTCAAAGTACGTTACACAGTTGATTTGCTAAACTCAAGCTGCTTGTTCTGTAGTTTGGAGTGAATGATTCTTGAAGGCCGGCGGCGTTCTAAGTAAAAGGTTAGAGGTGTAAACTTGAAACTTTGATTTCATAGGTAGATAGCTAAAGAGATTGATGCAGGAAAGCTATACTTCTGTGTGCCCATAGGCGGGTTTCTAACTTGCTGGTTTTACTTTGAGAGTTCATTACGTGCAAACACCCAGATGTAAATTTGAGACATCGGCTTGTCAGACGTCTTCCTTAGCTGTATTTAGAATATCAAAGCTAGGTTAATTCTGTACAAAACTTGTACTTATGGCTGACATAGCACCACAAACGTGAAAATCTTGAAAATACTGGTATATGATCGCCCTCTTTGTCTTTTCTTTTGTGCTAGAAAGAACTGTAATTTTAGGTACTGTACCCAGCATTAATTCACTTCATTGATCATTCCATCTCTTTAGAAGTCTAAAAAGTACGTTAAAACATCTATAGAGAAGTAGTAGAGAAGTTATACCTTTCCTTTGTCTCATTTTGACTCTTTAAATCGTAAATTCTGTTATAATGCTGAATGCTTCAAAACTTAACTCGACTTTCGAAACTTAAATGTGTTAAAACAAGTTATAGTTTATTATTCTGAATGTTTCCAATGATATTACGCTACAAAAGGAGAAATCGAAAAGTAATGCACAGTTTATGGAATATTATTTGGTTTTAACAGTCACGTTTGGCAGACAGTCTGAATCCTGTGCTCTATATATAAACGGTTCGATCAGGTGTCATATGCACTCAATAACTATTGAGTAAAGATGCAAGTTTTTGCATTGTCTTCATTGTTTAGGTAAGTTCTGTCTTTTGTGGGTTGAAAGCACCAGTTTAATCTTCAGGGAAATGCCTGAACAGTAGCAAGATATCCAAATGTTATTGGTAGTTGCCCAAGTAAATTTTACTGATGAAACAGGTCCGGCCGACAAAAGACTGCTGCAATGTCACCTAAAGTCATAAAAACTGAGTGAACCTTCGGCGAGCCTTGGCGCAACAGTTCAGCATTTCAAAAGTATAGTGTACAATAGATTCCTATTTCGCTAACTCTAAACGCTCTGAGTATCTAAGGATCTGTCACATTAGCAGTATGCCAGAAGATGTCATGTTTGGATATCTAAGTTCATTACACTGGACAAAGTCTGTAAGTCTGTAAGTTGCAGTCACTGACAGTGAATCGTGGATCACTACACTCCCGAAACAATGCAGCCCAGTATGTTATGGGAATATTTCATATCTCTACCAACAAAGAAATTGGAAGTCTCTCTAGATTAATGTGAACAGTGCTAACATTGTATCTTTCATTTCGGGAAAAGGACTACGGAAATACTAAAATCAATTTTTCATGACAAAGAAGTAAAATTGTTGTGCGCACATGGTCTTAAAGAAATTGAGTTCTTTGAACAAGGAATACTCAAGTAAGGGTCTCGATGGGAAAATTAAACTGCTAGTCCATAGTATGTCGAAAATAGGTAAAAAGAACTGCAGTTTATTTATGTACTTGTTTGCAGCTCGTTAAGTATTTTTAAATAAAATGTCGCGTGCTAGTTTTGGTTCATTTTTCGATTTTTGTCGGCATCATTTTTAAATACCCAGCATAGAAAGAAACGAATTAAGGTATACGCCCAACCAATACTCAATTACTATCAAAATGTGGCATTAGGAGAGGAATTTTTACATTTGTTTACATTTAAAATTGGGTTTTAAGGTTATTTAGCGTTAAAACAAAATAAAAATACCACACTATAAATTCGAAGCTGAGGCACTAGATAGATATGGTACTCATATGCAGAATTATGCTATAAACTGAAGTAGAATTTATTGAGTAACTCACATTTGAAAGGCAGTTAGAAAATTTCTGTTTTCCACTGATGAAATATTTGCCTTTGCTTGAAGAAAATCCTGGAATTGTCCAAATGAAAAGAAAGTATCATAATCTGGCTACTTTCTGCATAAGCACATTACGTATGATAAACTATTTTAGCATCTCACATTCTCACAGGAGCGTAATATATCTTCGTTAACACAGTGCATACAGTTGGCTAGAAATTAGATCTAACTTTTCCGGAGTTAAACCGTCTCCGGGGTTTGTTTTGTTTTGCCCTTTTGCACACGAGCACTGTCCAGCTGGAGGCCCCGTGAGAAGGAAACAAAACACAACAGCTCAGTTGATCGAGATAAAACAATCTCACAGCAAATAAGAAAAAAAATGCAAAAGCATACACGTTCGCGATGATAAAATACATTTAGGAAAATTGCGTTTAAAAAAGGTTATTTCCTGTTGTGTGATAAAAACAAAACTCAATAAAAGTAATTACTCTACTTGGCAGTTTGTTAAATGAGATGTAATTAGTGTTGGGAGTCCGCAGCAATTTATTTTCGTTGGTAATTATGTAACTTTTTGAAGTGTTAGTCACATGAATGAGTTGCTCATACCTGCTGTAACAGAAAGCTGCCATATACCGTTCTTGAGATATTGAACACAGGAATTCATTCACTCACTATACAATTCAAGTCAGTGCAGATTGAAAAAGTAATTTTAAAAAGTAATCGTTCCTGCCAATCTGACGAATAAAAAGGATTTTGTCCTTGTCGGAAAACGTTCTTTGTGTTACATTCACAGGACTGTCTCTACTAAGAAGCTCTACACTATAGTTTATTTTTATGTACTCGTTATTTATATAAGAATGTTTATTTTCGTGTTAGTCAAGGTGAATATTACCAAGAGTGCTTTCATGCACATGTCGTATGGGGAATGCGGGAGACTGAAATGATTATCAAATCTGGTCAAAGCGGTCTTTGAAACTCCATAAAATATTGGAAAATTCAAACGTAGGAATATATATAGTGGTAAAATAGGAAACAGGTATATAAAATGATTAATGTTGCAAACCTTTAACGAATTACATGTATAACGATTGTGTGGTAAATTTGTCTTCTTTCACATGGTTTAGCAATAATTACAGTATCCATGTGGAATGAATGAAATAGACCTCGCAAAAAAAAAACAACAACATATACGCTTTATTAAGACTTCCTAAAATTTTTAAAATATGATATATTAAAGGTATTAAAGTAATTTTTACAAAGCGGAAAATAAACAAACGTTTCTAAAATAGTCTTAATATGTGCATAGGTAGTTAACAGAGAGAGAGCGAAAGAAAGAGAGAGGGGGGAGAAGGAGAGAGGGAGTGAGGGAGGGGAGGGGAGAGAAAGCGAGAGAGAGTGAAAGAGAGGGAGGGAGAGTGGGAGAAACGGAGAGATGCAGAGAGAGAACGAACTGCTTGTTTCTGTAAGAATAGAGAAACATTAGCGTATATATCATAACCATCAAATAATGTTTACATTTTTCGCAATAATCGAATAGTAATGCTGATTAAATTATTAAGTAATTAACTCAGGTTCCTAAACAGAAAAATGATCCGTTTACACTGAAGTGTTTTGTTAAATTTTAAAAAGAACAGCTGTGCTGATTAAACCATTAAGTGATTCGGGCTTTCAAAGAGTAGAATGTCTCCCTTTAAATTGAGGTGCTTTGTTAATTTAAGAGTCATTTTGTGAATGAAGTTATAATTTCATACTCCCTATGGAATTTCTCTAATTATAGGCGGAAAATTAACTTCAAATTAGAAAAATTAATTTTATGTACGGAATATCTTGAGAGATTTAAAAGAAGTAAACGTGCTTAGGGACTGGCTGCACTTAGTAATCTGGAAAACCATGGTCTTTCTTCAAGCAGAAAATGTGTTGCTTTTTATAGAAAATCCAGAATTTCTCCAATTATAGGCGGAAAATTAACTTCAAATTAGAAAGATTAATTTTATGTAGGGAATATCTTGAGAGATTTAAAAGAAGTAAACGTGCTTAGGGACTGACTGCACTTAGTAATCTGGAAAACCATGGTCTTTCTTCAAGCAGAAAATGTGTTGCTTTTTATAGAAAATCCAGAATAAGCAGAGAACTAAACGAAAGAATGTAGTGTCTGCCGTTTCTATGGGACGACAAAGCACAAAGACCGTGAAACGTGGTTCTCAAATAAAGAAACGTGAGTCTCATGCGAAGCTTCCCTGGGTACAAAGTCTACTTACATTTCAGTGAGGGGAGCGTGTTTAACTGCAGCAGCCTGGTTCGTTATGTCTTGAGCAAACAACGCTGTCTCTCTCGTGGCCTTCACACTCTGCAACGTTTCCTACTGCGCTGTGTGACGGGCAAACGGACTGATTAGGCGCTTATGTCACATTCCCTCAATAATGCTCCTTTTGTTTTCATTTGTACAACAGGTAGCATTTTATACTTGCATTCAAAGTGAAGCACTTGTTAGAATTACTTAATTTGGACAATACTACAGCAATACTACACCATGGTATACGGTTTGTAGTATAAAAATATCTTTTAAATTCAATTCATGATATTTTTACATTTCTGCTACGCATAATAAATAGGGAAAGTATTGTACTCCATCCTAAAAATTCGATGTCAAAGTATAAAATAAAATACATATGTTGCTCTCTCTGAACTCTAAAAGCATTCCTAGTAATTTGATATACAAATTACTTGTGCAGTTTATTTTTAGACAGTTGAGTCAACTTAAACAGAAAGGTGTACCTTTTAGTAGTTCACGACTGTATTAAAAGCAGGAAATTCTATTGCTCGATTCTCAAAATCGTTTGACACGTTGACGTCGGTAATGCCAACTTTGGTTTCTTGCAGAATGTTACAATCGCCTCATTCAAGAAGGCGAGTTGAATAATACTTGTGTAAAATAGCTAGTCATTTGAATGTAAATATAGTCCTGTTGTAATTTAGAAAATTTAGGGTAAATTGAGAACTGTTACCCAAAACGTCCGGAAACTAATACGACATTGCATACAGAAATTTCCTGGACTAGTATAAGGTATAGAACATACAAAATAACTATGCTGGAAATTTGTTGTTAGCCTTAAGGAAAAAGCTAAAATATGGGCATCTTCTACTTTGTGTGCAAACTACTCAACGATAAATAACGTAAACAAGAACCACTTTATCAGTAAATGCTATAAATCTATAACATTTTTGAAACATATATCTGAAGGTTACCAGCAATATATATCGACACCTTCATCAATGTGCAACACCAGACAAAACTAATTAATGATAAAGGTTTTTTTTTAATTATGGGTGTATTGGGATCTGGTCGCAGGGAACTATTAATTTATTGTCGTTACGATATTTTCATCCCTTTACTATTTCCACTGCCTCCCTTATGTAGAATGTTGTGATTTTCTATAAGTCTATAAGCCAACACCAGTACTACGTAAGGAAAATGTACATTGCAACCCGATGAATATCATGGCCATGATAAAGATAAAACAATGCCATATATTCATATATAATTTATAAGATATGTTTAAATATTCAGGGCTGTCCTTTTACACCTTGCATTGTAAATAACTATTTACATATTATATTTTCTTTAAATTTTGCGCAATATAATCCTAAAGGCTAAGTGACTGTGCTTTGTTTCTCGTGACTCAATAACAGATAGTAAAATTGACAACTGTTTAAACAATTGACTGTTTTCTTAGTCTGTGAAACGTATATTCTCGTACCATTACCACATTGAAATACAGTTCTGGTTGGTGAAATGTGAAATGTGTAGTGTTTAACGCCCGCTTTTACTACATACGGCACCGCAGGCGGTGACACTGATGATACACGAGATGAAGATGGAGCACCGGTGGAATGAGATGGCGGGGAAAACCGGAGGTCCCGGAGAAAATCCGCCCCAGCGCCGTGTTGTCCACTACAAATCTCACTTTTCGGTTGCCTGGGATCGAACCCGGGCCACCTTGGTAAGAGCCAAGCGGTCTAACCACTGAAGCCACGGCGCGGCCAGCTTCTGGTTGGTATTTACCATGATGAACAGGGAGCAGAGTACTTGGCTGCAACAGCTGTAAACTAGATGTAAACATGAAGTTTACGTATAAAATACATTTAAGTTACACCTCAGATTTTTCTTTACATTTGCAGTTTGAGATTTCACCGTAAATACTCATACATCTCTTTTCTTTTTGAACCCAGTATTGTCTGGGCAGATCTACTCGTGGAGAAATGGCTAGCAGCACCCACGCAGACTTAATGTTGTATAATGCGTTGTTTGTTCTGCTTGAAGACAACACCTGATAGCCACAGCCCTTGACGGCTTGAAGGATATAAATCGTGTTTAGTCTGACCAGGGAATGCGGCGTGTTGAATCCTAAAATAAATGGACTGGTTGGCAGGAAGCTGAGGAACTGTTATCTGGCTGTAAAACGGGCGTAAACGGCTCCTTTTATGACTGATATAACATGCTACAAAAATACCAAACGCGCCTCTCTTTCCCTTCTCTATCCCTCTGGTTCTCTTTTAAATTCTAGACAGATCATGAGGGCAGGCTCCCACAAATATTATTTACTTTTAAATAATGTAGAACCGCATTTTTTCTTCTTTTTGCAGAAACAGCAATAAGAAACGAACTGCAATTTTATCTTTAAATCATTAACAAATAAAATGTTTCATAAGTACAACGAAATTAAATTGATAGGATTTCCTTGTATTAAGTATTTCTTACTTAGCTTTTCATTACTAAAATTAATGCCTATTAACCCAATAATAAGATAATATTTCAGTAATTCGGAGTGTTTATGTTTGGATCTCAATTAGAATGAATTAAACACGCATGGTTTTATTCTGGTACTACTTCCCATTTTGCAAGACCTGGGCTTCTTTGAATAGATGTTTATTAATCAAAATCACTTCCTACATCGTCTGTGTAACCCTGAGATATTAATCTGTTCAGCTGTAACTGGGCAGCATATGATGGATACTGGTACCTTTAGAAACTTGCCTTATTTAATCTTGGATTCGTAGTAATTGAACTTATCTGGCTAGTATTTCAATATGTAGGCTCGCCTCTGACCGGTATCTAAAGTTACCCTAATTTCGAATCCTCGCAGTAGCATTATCTGGTCTGCGGTAATGCAAGGATTGTGGCCCACGTAAAATAAACGTGGGTTTATGTGAATGTCAATATGTCAATATATATTTTATTTACGGTAATATCAATAGATATTAAGTAGTGCGAAAAGTTATCGAATTTAAATCAAGTCAAATAACTCACATTAATATACTCAAATAGAGTTCTTAAATAGTAAAGATGGAGTTAATCAAGATTTAATCTCAAGATTAACATTTTTACCCTACTTCCGAAAACAAATATTCTTAGGGATCAATACGATACTATTGGATTGGAAAAGTCAAAAGCGATGTCAAAGAATGGAAAGCGTTCCTGCAATTTAGAGTATGAGCAAGATCTGAAATTTATGCAATACATTATTGGCTTAACATCGGATTAAACACACACACACACAAGTTACAGCATTAATGTAATCGTTTTTATATATGGGTATCCAGCAACTTCCTATTTGAAAACTTTACATGTATAATGGTTCAAGTATTTCAGTAAATTCGTAAAATTCGGATTATTTTTGTATATTCTTTTCATACGCCATCGTGGAGTGCTTGTCACACTTCCCATAAAACCATTTTAGACAGTATTATTTGTTGAATCATTAAGATTCAATGCAAAGTTAGACCCTTGCTTACTTTACTTACTCTTGACGCTTCTTCAATCTTCGGCTGTTACTGTATTATTACCATTTTCCATTTTCCCGATGTACTACTATCCTCCTCCAGGTACCGATCGTTTATCATTCTATGAGTCTGTCATCTTCAAGTTGGCCCGCTTTCTTCTTCAATGAAGTGACCATTTTAGAAAGGTCTTGGGTCACCTATAATCCTCCATGCTTCTAACATATCCATATCATTGAAGACCCAACTCTCAGTTCTCTCTACTACTGTATCCTCCATATCTGTCATCTGTTTTAACTCTTTATTTCTCCTTCATTCAATACTTGATACTCTAGCACTACATTTTACTCCGTATATTTTCATTGCCGCGATAAATTAGCCTCAAAGAAAAATGGAAAAATAGGGAAATAAAATCCCTAAATTAGATTCAGGGATGTTATTTTCCGCTTTCTCTAACATTTTCACTTTTCTTATTTAAATACTTGTGTTTCTGTGCGAAACTCCGCAACCCCAAAACATCCATATGGATTTTTTCCAACAAATGGCTAATGATTTTGATTAAAATATAGTTTATTTCTGATATAATATCCTGTAAAGCCCTCTTGACAATGAGTTTTATATGATTTTCCATAGTTGGCAAGCTATAAGTAATCAACACCCTATTGGAAAAATATAAGTCTTTGAAATACACAATTTACGACAAATACATTTTCAAATATTGTTAGCTACCCGTTTGTGCAATGCCAAGTACGTTATCTGATAAAATACTTAAAAGCATCTTATAACTACAAGAACTCGTCTTGTAGGCTCAATTGAACATAATTATGACGAGTTCCTGCATTTTTATGTCTAAGCGCTTTGGACTTTGTTTGAAACGATTCTTGAGTAGTATGTATTTCTTTAAAAGTGTTTAGCACTTGTTCTTATTATATTTCAGTCCATAGGTACTTTAAGCTAGTATACAGATATATAAATTAAAGACTAATTTTAGGGTAAGTAACCCATGACACAATAGTTCAAAGTGGGCCTGAGCCTACCAACCCGACTGCCGGCCTCACGCCCACATACGCAAGGCAGAGGTAGGCGATCATCCAACTGATACGGGGAGATGAGGTCAGCATCTCGGTACCCCTAGCCAGAAAGTTGGCTTTTTAGACCAGGGTTCGCTACGTAGCTTAGCTCCTCAATTTCCTCAGGATGCTGAGTGAGTACCGTTCGTATATCGGGACTTAAAATCCGCACATCCCATGGGTGGGACTGACCGATCCCGGGCGCAGAGAACCAAAGCACAACGCTCTGGCCCACTACGCCACGGTTCGGGACTTAAGTTTAGAGTACCTTTCCGAAATTTGCTGATTTTGAGAACATGGAAGAACAATCAATAAACGGGCGATTCTGGCAGGATTTTAACCACAGACTTTCGATCACGAACCCGCTCTTGAATGACTTCGACCACCCATATCGTAAATAAAGACCAGAAGAATTATTTTTAATATATCAGTACTAGTACAAAAGTACAAAGCACAAAACTTTATACTTTGCAGGAAAAGGCTTAGAATATGTCAACAGTGTTCATACTTATTGTGTTAATTTGAAGCAAAATGTTTGGGAATACTATTTTATGGGGTCCATTCCATTAGAAATATATCTATATAGTATACTGGTAACGCTAAAAAAGCATTAATTCTCTTAAGCAATTAGTTGGCAGTTACAAGAATTTCATGGAAAAGAAAAGCAATTAGAGAAAGGGGAAACCAACAATGAGTTTGCAGCAGCTTTCATTTAATAGGTTGTGGTTCTATGTTAGGGGTAAGATACATAAACTTCTCCTGATTAGAAAGGTGCGTGTATCCCATCAGATATTTCGTAAAATAAGTCCACTTACTGCATTTGCATTATTAGTTTCACTCGCAACACTTTGTATATCGTCATAAAATAAGCTCCTCTTTATGTTTAAGCAGCTAGTCTAGTCTTACAATGCAGCACTTCGTAACACGGGAGTCTCTTGCGGATTGCAGACTTGACCAGTAGCGGAAGTCGAGTGGAGTATCCTGCAGTGAGCAGAGCAGGAGTTTAAGTGCAGAAGCTGGTAAACACAGCCTAGCACTTGAATGCGAAAGTGGATCTTCTGGTTCTGTAGCAGAATCTACCCATTTGTATGAGAGAATCGCTCTCAAAGTTGACTCAAACTTTAATTGGCGAAGGTAGCGTTTAGAGATTCTAACTTTAGATATATTTTAATCAGCCTTAAAGTTAATGCAGTATAAACGGGCTAGACTAAAGCTAAGGAATGTTTTGTTTCAAAATAAAAACCAAATAATGTGATGTATTTCGCTCTCATAGCTTTTTCTACTCACTGTTATACAAATTATTCTTACACATGTTTACCATTTTATCTGATTCGTGTTGATCTGGATGAACATCTGCAGAAATGCGTTATCTATTAAGTCCTTTTAGCTACAGGGGAAATACAGTATGGTTAAGTAATGGTCAAATGTTATAAAACCGGATCGCATGCTGTATGATGGCTTTGCAATTCTGTTCTGTGCCTCTTCCCTCCTTTCTTTAATTAACGTCCTTTAACCTAAGTCATCGAACGAATGATGATGATGATGATGATGATGTGTATAGGGGCGCTCAACTACGGCGGTCATCAGCGCCCTTTAAAAAACAAGTCATGGCAAAAGCCAGATATAAAGATTTCTAAAAATATATATTATTATCTATAAACCTGTTAAAACTACACACATATATATACTAAAATAAAACAACAAAAAAAGATACTTGAGGTTAAATTCTAAAATCCACAGCTGAAACAAATGCTAAAACTTTGCCCACTGCCATTTCGTCATCCGCGAGGATATCCGCCAAGCTGGCCGGCAGCTGGAGAGACCTGCGGAGACGTGCCAAGCTATAACAATCTAAAAACAAGTGACGGACAGTCAGGTCACCATTGCACAGTGGGCAAACGGGAACCGGGGTTCTATTCAATAAAAAGCTGTGGCTAAAATAACAATGCCCAATGCGCAACCGAGCCAAAGTCACCTCCTCGCGACGAGATGACCGACAGGAGGTAACCCAGGGAATCGGAAGTTCCTTAATAGATCTAAGTTTATTATTGCGGAGAGCGGACCACTCTTCCTGCCAGCAGGTTAGCACAGCTCTCCGTAATACCGCCCTAAAATCTTCCGATGTCACACATGGTAGTCGAACCCTGGGCTTCATGGTAGCCGTCTTGGCTGCCGCATCCGCCATTTCATTCCCCCGCAAGCCTACGTGACCAGGAATCCATGCACACACCACGCTCAAGCCAGAAGCGTGTAAAACGTGGAGGGCATCCTGTATCCGCTGCACAATGGGGTGGTAGTTGTACAGCTGCCGTAGGCTTTGAAGTGCACTGAGGGAATCACTCAGGATTAAGCAGTTCCCCAACTTTCGTCGACGTACGTGTAAAATGGCCCGGTATATTGCATAGAGCTCTGCGGTAAAAATGGAAGTGCTAGTGTGGAATCCGAATGTATAGGGTTCGGTTCCACACACGTAAGCACAACCAACACCATCTGAATTCTTGGACCCGTCGGTGTAAATTTTAATATGGTCCTGATATCGCGATAAAAATTCTAAAAAGCATGTGCGGATACTAGACATAGACATGGTAGATTTATCGTGTGTGGTCATGCCCAGATCAACGTGGGGTGCTCTGCACAACCAAGGAGGGTATGTCCTCTCCCCCCTAGGATACATCTTAGGCATTTCGCTATTAAGACGTCTAAGGAGCTCCCGGAAACGAAAACCAGGTGGCTTTGGTTTTATAGTAGTGTTCCTATAACGCACGTCCATGAAGGTGTTAAAGAACGGCGTAAACGTTGGATGTGTGGGCATGCAATTAAGTCCACAGCCATAATTTGCTAATAGCATGTTGCGCCTGTACTGCAGAGGAGGTTCTGCAGACTCAGCATACAGGCTTATAACTCGGCTCGTTGGAAATGCCCCAACTGCTATACGTATGCCACAATTATGGACTGTGTCTAATCTCTTCAGCACAGATGGTCGTGCTGAGCCATAAACGATACTACCATAATCTAATTTGGAACGGATGACTGTGCGATACATTCGCAATAACACTGTACGATCCGCTCCCCACGATTTTCCACTTAGTACCCGCAAGATATTTAAAGATCGGTCACATCGTGCTTTCAGTTGTGCTATATGCGACGACCAACTAAGTTTTCTATCAAATATCAGTCCAAGGAACCTCGTCTCATCTGCAAATGGTAGTAGATCAGCGCCTAGCCGGAGCCTTGGAGGTAGTCGACTCCGCTGACGCCAGAAGTTAACACAGATGGTTTTCTCAGCAGAGAATCGGAAGCCGTTCTTTAAACTCCAAACCTTAAGGTTGTCCAAGGTGGTCTGGAGTCGGCGCTCTATAAACGATGTGCGCTGAGATGTGCAGTAGACGGCAAAGTCGTCTACAAATAGGCATGACGAGACACCCGGAGGTACACATTTCGAGATAGAATTAATCGCAATAGCAAACAACGTGACACTTAGCACCGATCCCTGTGGTACACCGTTCTCTTGAACGAAAATGTTCGAAAGAACCGAGCCAACCCTTACTCGGAAAACGCGGTCCTTCAAGAATTCCTGAAGGAAGAGTGGTAGGCGTCCACGTATATTCCAGGCGTGCAGAGTACGTAGCAACCCTGCACGCCAACACGTATCATAAGCCTTTTCGAGGTCAAAAAATATTCCGACTGTTTGACAGTTTTTAAGAAAGCCGTTCATAATCTGTGTCGACATGGACACAAGATGATCCACTGTTGAACGGCGTCGTCGAAAACCGCACTGGATATTATTCAGTAGGTTGTGCGTTTCCAGCCACCATACCAACCGCCCATTTATCATGCGTTCCATCACCTTGCAGACGCAACTGGTGAGGGAAATAGGACGGTAGCTAGAAGGGAGGTGGCGGTCCTTGCCAGCTTTCAAGATAGGTATAATGGTGGCTTCTCGCCACTTGTCCGGAAACGTGGCATCAACCCAAACACGGTTATAGACCTCGAGCAGGTATACCTTACGTTCAGGTGAGAGATGTTGTAACATTTGGACGTGGATTCCGTCCGGTCCTGGTGCTGTCAGTCGCGATGATGAAAGAGCGTGTTCTAACTCCGCCAAGGTGAAGAGGCGGTTATAATCTTCAAGGTTTCTGGAACTAAACACGAAACCTTGAGATTCTACCTGAGTCTTAATTGAGATAAACTCAGGAGCATAATTACTTGAGCTAGACACCTGAGCGAAAGCACAGCCGAAGGTGTTAGCCACGACAAACGGATCAACAACAACTCCTGCAGGTGTTTTCAGACCAGCGATTGGCAAGTGGGTTGATTTTCCGGCCACGCGCCTTAACCTATCCCATACAACAGATGATGGTGTCCATCTGTTAAAAGATGAGACAAAGTTGTTCCATGAGATCTTTTTGCTATCCTTAATTATTTGCCTTGACTGCGCACGCGCTTTCTTGTACTCAATTAGATTACTTTGGGTAGGGTGTCGTTGAAATACCCGTAGAGCACGTCTACGAGCACGAATAGCATTCCGGCAGTCGTTGTTCCACCACGGGACAGGAAGTCGACCAGGTTGGGTGGCCGAACGTGGAATCGACTCTTCTGCAGCGGAAAGAATTGTCTCTGTGAGATGATCGACTAGATCATTCACAGAATCGTGCTCATTGTAATCAAAGACAGCCAACTGGGTGTAAAGGTTCCAGTTGGCACGATCAAAGCGCCATCTAGGGTTACGTGAGGTAGACACATCGTGTGCTAAGAGACTAAGAAGACATGGGAAGTGGTCGCTGGAATGTAAATCAGAGATGACATTCCACTGCAATGAAACTGCTAACTGGGATGAACATACTGCCAAATCGATGTGCGAATAGGTGTCATAAGCGTCTGAGAGGAACGTTGGCTCTCCGGAATTCAGAAGAACCAAGTTATTGCTCTCCAAGAATTTTGCAATGAGGTGGCCTCTCGAACATGCCCGAGTTGAACCCCATAGTGGTTGATGGGCATTAAAGTCTCCAACTATTACAAATGGTGTTGAAAGTTGGGAAACCAGATCTTCAAGGTCAATTAACGAGAGGTCATCTGATGGCGGGAGATATACATTGCAAATGCAAAATTCCATGGTTCGCAGCTTAATCCTTACAGCTACAGATTGTATATCAGATTGCAGCTGTACCGGGTCTACAAATATGTCATCCCTGAGGAGCATCATAGTGCCCCCGTGAGCAGGAATGCCGTCTTCTGTGTCAATATCACACCGCAGTGGTGTGTAGCGTCGGATTTTAAACTTGTCTTGCGGTCGTAGCTTAGTCTCTTGTAAGCATACCACCAAGAGATTATGCTTACTGAGCAAAAGTTCCAGCTCTGGTCGATGTGTTCTTAAACCCCGCATGTTCCATTGAAGGATAGCCATTGGAACTATGGAGATAGGTTTAAAAATCGGTCTACATTAAGACGACTTTAACGGTGGCCGAATCAGCTTACCCTTTTTCTTCGGTGTAGGGCTAACACCTGTTTCCTTTTCGTCGGGTTTGTCCTGGCGCTTTTTCATTGCCATTCTAGCAGTGTGGTCCGTGTCTTCCTGGTCCATTTCTTCCACGGATGAGGCCCCTTTCCCTATAGAAAACTTAGGTTCGAGAACCTCAAACCGGTTGGACACAGAGATCGACGATGATGATAGTTGTCGATCCGTTTCTTCACCAGAAGACCCATCAGAAGATGAACTTCTAGATGCCCTAGAACTTTTTTTCTTGCCGGTGCCTTTGTTAGTGACCTTGACGAAGTCTGATTTTGTGTAAGTGGTCTTAAACTTTTTGGGCGGTGCATCGTACACTATAACAGGCTTGACGGTCGATGAGGTTGACGGCTTAGGTGGGGACGGTGCGGACTTCTCCCTCGGCGATTGAGGTGAGAGAGGAGCCGGCTTGGATGTCTTGGTGGTCTTTTGTGCAGGTGTGGCGGTAAGGACTTTATCGGTTATAGTAGCCTCACAATCGCTGGTCTGAATAGCGGCTTCTTTCCTCGGTGCCACCTTAGCAGCTATGGAGCTGTAAGTAGCAGATCTTGGGACCGAGGGTTGACGAGTACGTAGGAGTTTACGGGCATCCGAGAAGGATAACTTCTCCGTTACTCGGATCGCCTGTATCTCCTTTTCCTCTAGGAAACGTGGGCACTCTCTGTGGCTGGATGGATGTTCACCAGCACAGTTGACACATTTTACCGGAGATGTGCAGGCATCCTCGTGTTTAGGCTGACCACACTCAACACATGTTGGCACACCCTTACAAAATTCACTTGTATGACCGAAGTGTTGACATTTGAAACATCTGAGGGGGTTGGGTATATATGGCCTAACCTCCATGGTCTCATACCCTGCCCTAAGCCTTTGCGGGAGGTCTACCCGATCAAAGGTCAGGAACAGGGTACGGGTAGGCACCAACTCCCCTCGTTCTCTGCGTTGTACTCGGTATACAGCGGTGACACCCTGGTCTTGTAGGTTCTCCTTGATTTCCTCATTTGACATCCCGTCCAACGCACGAGTGGTGACGACCCCGCGGGAAGAGTTCAGGGTCTTGTGCACCGCAATTGTGACGGGATAGCTGCCCAATAACGTGGCTTTTAATAACGTTGCTGCCTGGGAAAACGAGTGCGCTTCCACAAGGAGCGTGCCGTTTCTGGAGCGAGTACAGGACTTGACTGGACCGGCAATTTTATCTAAGCCCTTCTGGATGATAAACGGGTTCACTGTCAAAAAGTTCTTGCCTTCCTCCTTTCTTGTTACAACTAAGTAGCGAGGACCACTAGACTCCACTACTTCTTTTCCATCTTTCTTAAATAATTTATTATTGTTGTTAGTTTTGGCCATAAAAAATGGGCTAGGTTTCATCCCCCAGTGCTCCCCACCCACCACGGAGCCCAACAAGGGGTCATCCCACTGGGATGACAGGGCTACACAGGGGATATAGCGAGCTCGCCGTCCCACTCACCCTGGAGGTCGGTACAATACCTAGTCCTGGCCGATTGATTAGGGGTGGGTTAGTCCCTAACCTCCCGTTTAGGCGAAGCAGAAGCCAAAGTAGTGTATTAGTAATGCGTACCCTCCCCGAATTCAGAAAAATACTGTTACGAGCTCAGATACGCATCCCTCAACCACCAGGACGAACCTTTCCACCGACACGGGTCTCCACGCACGGCCTACACGTGGGTGGGCCTGTTGACCGTCTCCCTCAGCCACGAAGAGGAGCCCACACGAGGGAGACTGTTGGCTCGGGACCCCGGGTTCGCCAAACCCGTACCTACCGAAGTAGGCCCCTGGGGGGTCATCGAACGAAGAATGAAATAGGTGAAATGATGCTGACATGAGCCCAGGATCCATAGAGCTTACAAGGGAACTATCACTGTACTCACAGTGCTATGCACCTGAAAATTTGATGTATAATGCCTGTAGCATATAAACGAAGTACACCGAAAATCTGCTGATAAATAGAACCGCAATGCTCAGAACTGAAGCCTGGAAAGTGCCGCATGTGACCGCTTGCAAGTAGCTGCTGGATATCCCTCGTCATCTCTGTGCCGGTGTATGGTACATGAGTAGGCCGCTACTTGCTAGGGGTAAACAATCCCTCCCGTACAATGATATGGTATGCGTACATATCCCTACGTATTCTGTACCCATTTTCGGGTACTTCCAGCTATACTCCGCACCCGATTTTTGGCACATACGCGCCACATAGAGCAGAGATTATGCCGTCAAACTCTCAATCGAATATATCATCGTTCCTGTTGAGGCGCTAATGACGTCTCAGTTGAGCGCCCTCAACTCAACTCAAGCGAATATAGGTATGAGCATAGTGTTAGTTCCCTTGTTACAGTTAACCGACATTCGTTTTTCAGGATAAGGGAAAAAGTTAACGAGATGACTCTAACCGAAATTCGAACTTAGAAGCCCTTTGAATGTGAGGCACACAACATACAGATGCGAGCTTCTGTTCTCTTTGTGCTATCAGGAAAGTAAAGAAACAAAATTAAATAACAATTATTCGTCAATTGAGAAACTATCGCAAAATTCCAACAAATATCAAGGAATATCTGGGAAATGATTAACCCCACAAAATAATTTTATTTTACATATTGTGCCCTTTAACCAAATATATACTTTTTGCATAGTAGGACTTTGTCCACCTCATATGATTTACCAATTATACAAAAATTATTTAAAATGAAGATTTCAGAAGCTATTCAGAGAAAATTCAAAATAATGAAAATATATTAAACAAAAATATTACCTATCCTGAAAACGATAAAAGCCAGTTTTGAGAAAATAGACACTTTCAATAAATGTTCCATGTGAAGTGTAGCTCAGGGTTGCAAGAAGCTATATTTAAATACCTATTTGTGGAATTTCGGTATAAAATTTTTTTAGTGGAATGCAATACCTTCTCTGCTTGATATGTTCTGGCACATAAGGCATATAAGGAATTATTTAAAAACACGCATCTAGTAAACAAAAACTTCCATTCTCACTTCTAAGATATATCATACACCAGTGTATGAGTACACGCTCGTAACAGCTATTACACTCAATGTTCTTGTTTGTTTGTTCCTGAGCTCCTTTATTTGCTTTCTACCTTCTATCCGCAGTAGTTTTCTTCATACTCATAACATTTACATTTTCTGTAGTTTCAATTTCTTAGAACAGTGTTTGTTTTTGCAGTTAGCACGTGAAGTGCTTTAAAATAAACTGAGTTGTTTAGGAACTACAACTACTTATTTCAAATTTGTGTATCTTGTTTCATAAGTAACTTCAGCTACTGGTAATGCATCTGTTAAACTTGGAAAATGCACAGCATGTAAATTATCTTGTTGAAGTTTATTCCACCTATTACACACAACGATAATATGGTTTTATGTTTTTGTCATGACATTGTATTCTGTCTTTCATGGCTATTTGAATATTAATTTATTGTGTAAATGCATAGTTATGTTAAAATGCTTCACGCCATGTATTTTTTAAAAGTTTACACATCAAAGTTTCAGCTTATGCGATAATTAAGCTTAAAAAGAGTTATCATTTCAGATTTTATATATTAGCATAAGGTTTTGTGCAGTTTTAAATAATTGACTTTTTTCAAAAGTTGATGATGTATTGCTCAGAACTGAAGCATCTAATAAAAACATATTATAATATTCTTTAACCTAATTTTGAGAGTCAGCACAATAATTCTGAAACGAATTAGTAAACAACTGCATCGTGTAAAACGTTTTTTGAATATGGAAAATCGCTGAAAAAGGTTTGTTAGAAACAAGGTTTAATGTTGTGCTAAGCATGTGTATATGCATTTCAAAATGCATTAATTGGTGGTTAAAATCTACTAAGTGGATAAAGACAAGGAAAAGTTTTCTCCAATATCAATGTTTTATCATGAAAAAGGCAATATTAAAAATTTTAATACGTTTTTCATATAATTTCTCTTAGGTCGTTTTCAAAATCTTCCGCTATGCTGCGTAAGAAATCTGACAATAACAAGTTGAACTGCTCCACATTCATGAAGTGACAGTGTGAAATAAGTGGTTACAGCGAAAACGAACTGTGTTTGTTCCTATGTAATAGTTTGGAAACAGTCGATTTGGTCCCAATGTTTAGCTAGAGCAAAAGAATTAATAATAGGAAACGCTACAATAGCACTACAGTACAAATCCAAAAGCCGATGTTCCATCAGACGATCCATAGCTCGATGGGAAGATAGGCTCCATAGCTTAGCCTTTCAGCAGAAACGAAGATAAACTAAAATGTCAACTTTAATCTACAGAGGTATTTAACATGCTTTTGTGGTTTTCTTAAGAATTTTATCAGAGCATTTTTAGGCCCTTGTGAGGGAAGCCGGAGCAACATTTACTGTGACAATACGCACTGCAGTTATCCACGTGTTAGATCGAAACAGAATGTAGGGAAAATTCGAAATGGCATAATCTAATTTTTCTCTCTATTACCATAATCTCAGATTTCAAGCGAAGTTCGCTGGGTTTTCCAAATAAATGTGCTATTCGGGCGGACACGCTTCCATATTCATTAGGAGCAGGCAGCGCAAATGACTGAGGTAACACATTTGTGTGCGGGAAACATGGAAAGTCGATATATCGGTTGCTGCCGGCGACCCTGCGACTGCATTAAAATATTATATTTACTCTTTGGACAGCAGATAGACCTCCTTAAATGAGAAGTGATGGTCGTTGTAACCAAACCCCGAACACATCATTATGCATTATGATGATTAAAAACTCTCAACGTGGATATGGCAGCGTCCTTTCAGAATATTTAATTGGGCAGTGGTAGCAGGTGATTCTGGTAGAAACTGAATACAATACGCATCTGAGAAGATTTTGCAAATATTTAGGAATTCCTAATATCAATAACAGTGCTAAATATATGTCCATTCTTGTTTGTTATTTTCATTTGTGTTATTCATTTCATTTGTGCCGCATTACCTCAACCCAACTCCATTTTTCTTAAAACTCCTTCCTTTCAATTTTCAATTTTGTCAAACACCTCTCCCCTTTTGATACATTTAATAATTGAAAACTTAAGTTATCCAAAAGTAACTTATTATTGTTGTTTGATTTGCATAGCCACATTTAATTTCTATGGTCACATCGTGGGCTTTGAATTCAGAAACATTTTTTGGTTTTAGTTGCTCGATGAGGTGTATGTTTTAGCCTTACCATTCATAGGGAATACCTAGCTATAAAAAGGTACCTTTCAGTTGCCCGGAATCCAGCTAGGAACCTCTATGTTAACCAGAAGTTATTTTATCGCAGCCAAATCAGTAATTAATTCTTGTCATTTCTTTTGGTGCTTTATATGATTTACGTACTCCTTAGATAAGTTAAAGTGAAGAAGATATTCGATCCAATAATTTGATATCGATCGTTCTTTACAAATACACACGCTTGGGGTATTGTAAATGCAAATCAGGTGCATATTTTAGAATATACTCCAACCTCTGTATGTGGCTGGAGCTCGAAAATGATATCAAAGAAAACTAGTGATGCAAGGCGAAGTTTTTTCAGTGAATGGCTTCAATCAAAGAGCCCTTTCCACGGAAATGTCTTCATTGAATGTTATTTTCTTTAAAACAGATCTAACGATTTGAGTTAAAAGTATGCTGACATGACAAACAAGAGACATGTCTTAAGATTCGTATGACTAGCCTGTGAAATATTTATGGTACATACTGGCTTTTATATAAGGTAAGTCTGTAAACTATAGAAAAAATTTATAGGGGACAAAATGTAGATCTTCTTAAAGTATACGCGCAATTCATATGAAATAAAAATTATTGTTATGGACGCTATTTCCGAAATATTCAGGCTTATTCTTTTTGAGCAGTAGGCTTTGTGATGTGACTCCATAGTTTCTCATGTGTTCTTGCAAAGAATATGTGATATCAACCAGTATTCATAAACACATACAGACATAAGCAGACTATTTATTTTCCTGTTCATTTATGGAATATGTGTACATTAATATCACGCACCTGTTCACTGTCCGCAAGCGGGATAGATAAAAAGTAAGTACCTGTATGTATATTATATATGAGAAGAAACTTGGAATAAATGGAAATGGAAGTAAGTAATTCCTTGTATAGATTATGAAATATTCGTGCATTAGTAAAAATAAAATGTATTAACTCTTTAGATAATTTCATTCGTTTGATTATGCGATTTACGGCCAATTCATGGTACAAATGCATTGAATGTAGCTTTCCATGACTGTGAGTTCCCTAATCTCTGGGTATAACAGTAAAGTAATGCATTTCCGGTACACTTGTTAAAATCGAGAGAAAGGATAAGTTTTTACTGTTTTTCAAATGTGAAAATAAAAGCTCAGTGAGCTGGAATATTACCAGAGCTGTCAACGGTCCACTGGTTTGGGCCATATATAAACTAGCTCCTTACATATGGTGTTGTCCCGTCCGGATGGTCAGTGTTCACGCGTGGAAAGCTGCGGCATGCATCTGATGCATTACTTGGGCTCCATTGGGCAATGTTCACAGATCAAGGGATTCAACAGACCTCATGCTTATTGAAGAGGCAGCCATTCCCTCCCAGCTGCAACTATAACTCACCAAATATGCGCATTAAACACAATATGGAGGCGTACCTCCATGCTCAGCCGTTGTCCTCCACGGAGATCTCACCTGTCTCCGGTTGTAGCTTAATTTCATTAGGGAAATTACATCACGGCAAGGATCTTAGAAGTATAATTACTGGGTAATTCCGCACTGGTCGTTATATATGTACAACATGCACTTTCTTATATAAAGCTTTGACGTTTTTCATGAATTGTTTATTTGCAATTTGAATTTCAAAATGCGACAAAATTCATACCCGTTTTATAGGACTTCATCAGTATTTACAAAAGGAAAAAAAAACGCACAGAAGGCGTTAAGCACATGATTCGTAATTCTTATGTACTTTTTCAGTTAACGATTGGTACCCGGCAAATGAGTGTCATATTTTATATACCTATGTAGTGGTATTTTGCTCTGTGCTTTTGGGATACTTATATCAAGTAGGTTTATCTCACAAATATTCCGCTTTTGGCATTATTTAATGACATACCAAGCGAGAAGGTTCCGCGATAACATATGAGGCTCGCATTCGAGAGTATCGGGGTTTAATTTCAGTTGATCTCGGCTTTGATTCCTTTCATGGTTCTCACTGGCCGTAAGCTAATTCCTGCATATTTTTTTTTAAATTACGTCCTCCAACGTTAAGTCACATCGGACGGTGAATGAATTGGGTGAAATGAGGCTGAAATGAGTCCAGGGCCCATGGAGCTTAGAGTTCTACCAGGTTTCCTTTGTATCATTTCCATTTATTTCCGTTTCCTTATCATCTTTAGATTCTGCTTCTACGTTTCGTGGTGTATGGCTGTGCCGAACGAATGAGTAAATGCCTGTTCCCCTTACACCCTAGAGGATTGCTTGATAAACGAGTCATTCATGGCTCTCTCTGGGAAACTCCGGTAGTGGAACGAATATTCGAGCATGGAACTGTTAGAAATTTCCATGTGCCTGTATGGCTTTTCTGCTTGTGACCTGTAGCCTCCCGTGGTTCCTTCACTTCATCCCTTCCTCCTGGAAGGGTGTCAATAGCTACACGGACATATATACAAGAATAGAATATTTATTTCTCATCCTTCTTTATACATACACTCTTTAATGCATAATTACAAACTTTCTTGTTGATATCCAATGTACCCTTCCTACCTGCTTTCCTTAAATTTGGGTCTCAATGCAAACAACCCCTGGTTTTCCGGTATTGATTGACCCTCTGTTCTCTTTCATCTCTTGTTCCCATTTCTCTAACCTTAATTTCTAGTCATTTTTATCACTCTTAAACATTTCTCTGTCTTTCCTCAAATAATCGCCTATATTTCTTACACTATTTTCTGCTTTTACTCTTCCCCCTCCTAGAAATTGTGCCACTTTTGTTTAGTGACTTTTAGCGTCTTTTCTGGTGACTTTTAGCGTCTTTTCTAGTGACTTTTAGCGTTTTTCCTAGTATTCTCTCCATATTTTTGTTTGCTTGCAATATGTTATGCCATGCCTGTATCATCTTCTCCACACACACTGGGCATTTTCCTTTTTCATTATTGCCTAATACTTTGAAATGCCTAACTGCTTCCTCGCCCAAGCGAATCCTTTTCTCCCTAGCTTATTACACACATCTAAGTACTTTTGCCTACCCCACACTGTTTTTATTTCTCTTTCCCTATATATCCTCAAAGAGCGTTTCTCTGTTGTACTAGCAAAAATAGTTTGATTGTCAATATATTCTACCCTTGATTCCACTTCTTTGCAAAAGCGTCTATAATAATACTCCCCATTCCTACAAATATGCACCATGCCTATATTTTCCATCAATTCCCTTACTTTTTGTGTCCAAGATCCTTCCCATTTGCTTTTCATTTGCATAAGAAAACATTCCGTAATAGTTTTTCTTTGCTCAAAGTTGGCAACTCTTTATAAGTATTCCATTACCCTTGAGGCAATTTTAACCCTAGTTGGAGGCCTTCCTAACCCAGTTGTGCTACCCCATTAGGAGATGCTAAGGGCACGCTTTCTTATACTTACAGAAGGATCTGTTAATAACTCCCACCTGTGCCTGTGCTTCATCTACTCCCCACATCTCTGCCTAATGTAGCATTTTGTGGATGTATGTAGAATCCATGCGCATGCTGTCATTGTTTTTATTAATCATTGCAGTTTCCCACAACTAATGATTCCGTTATATGATCAGATGTATATTGTGTTTTCATTAGATGTTAAAGGTGTTATATTACGACAGTTTGCTGTAAGAGCCTAAGAATTTCTATGAATGTAATCATTGCCTTTGCTCAGTCTGTATCAGTGATCGACCTCAATGATGCAATTGATTGAACGCTGTTTTTTCGCTTAAGATTGTAGGTTAAACCCTACTCAGGATGGCATTTCAGGTACTTCATTTAGTAAGTTTCTTGCTATAAAAAGTCTTGGGAGACAAAATTCCAGGATTGAAAACATTATTTTAAACCTTTTAGTTTCTTAAGTTGTTAGATTTAATATTAAATTAGTAATCACTAACTTCCTGTAGGAAAAAAAGAAACACATATTTTAGAAACTGTATATTTTAGCTTGTTTTATTGGAAATAATTATCTCAGTTCACTATTTCCAAAGTTGATGCAAATCCATTTAGCCTCAGAAGCTCTTGAAGAATGATGTATGACGTCGAGATTAAGTTTCCTATGTGAATTATGACGATGTCAGAGTGCTTGTAAAACATCATTACCCTAAATAATCTAACACTGGAGAGAACACATTCAGAAAGCAAGGCGATTCGATAAATGTGCAATTTCAAACGATGAAAAAAATACAAGCTCAGGGGATAAGTACGAAAATGATATTATATTAGTACAACTAATTTTTTAACATCCTCCAGCGTATCATATTGGAGGATGAAGTCAGTGAAATGGTGCACAAATGAACCCAGGATCCATAGAGCGTAGAGTTGCCCAACATTCATCTTCAGTTTAAGGGGAGGGATTCTTGTCCGGATAACTCAACTGACCGAGATTCAAACTCGGGACTTCTTGAATGTGAGACTGGCTAATGCGACGATGTATGATGGGACAGAATGTTTGGTTGAGTTGAGTTTTTGATTTTTGCATCTTTTATATTTAACCGTTTAATGTACAAGTTCTAAGGTAAATTTATTGAGAAGGTTTATGTATGTTTCTTTCTGATTTCCGACTCCGTACCAAGATCGTTCCATAGCGATGTGAGGAAACGTGGCTGGAATCTTTAACATGTGCACAGGATTAAGAGCAACTCTCTGGTTATAGCCGGCCGTTTCGTTTTGTTTATGGCTGTGCGGTTTATGTGCTTTACAGATGATGGCTAGTTTTGCTGAATTGCTGCGTCTGGACCACAATGTGGGTCATGCATATTGATTCGGCTGTCACAGGCATCCTTCATACCCTAAGGGTAGTGTTTCACAGAAATTTCCAAATCATATCCAATTACTTTCAATCATTCAAAATATACCTACCATGTAAACCAAAAGAATGCAATCACTTGGTTGTACTTAATTCTAAGTCAAAAAATTTGAAAATTCCATTCAAAAGTCCATGTAAATAAATACATGTTTTCAGCTTATTGAATAAAAGGGCCCTTTTGGAATCAATCCTTTATGTGTATGTGCTAGTATGTGTTGACAAAGCGAAAAGTGTATTAAACACCAAAATTTGGTGTTTAGCATCCAAGGATGCGCACTGCAGATTTTCAAGAAAATCCCACATCTCAAGCTACCCCATACATCGAAAAAATTTCCAAAATTTGGATTTTGTCAAAAATGTGTCAAACAGTTTTTATTAAAATACCATATGTTTAATAAGTGTTGACAATTTAAGTGTTTATATTGAATTTTCAGGGAACAGTTTTAGAAGTTATCCTCATTTTGGGTGACTTATTGCATAACTGATAAACTATAAGAGATAAATAAAATCTTACTGCACAAAATATATGTCAAGTAATTTTATTATATATTTTGTAGATATTATCTTTTTGGTGATATTCCTTGCCATGTGTTTGAAAATTTAAATATTTATACTCTTCTCAAATAGAAAGGCGTGCATGTAATAAAGCCATCTCTACAAATGCCATCTCAATTTACATGAAAGGGATTGAAGCATATATAAATATTTTTTTAAGAATAGCTTTACAATAGTGAGTAGTGAAATCGTGTGACTCCACAAAGATTATTTTAATATTTACTGTCAGGCTTTCTTATTCACACATTAATACCGGTAAGGCATTTCTCTGTAAAATTTAATTTGTGTTTCTTTTGTTAGTGTTTCGTTGTCATTTTAATTTTCCACATAAATTCTGAAACGTAAATATCTTCACGTTTTACCTATATCACGGATTTTACACTTTAGATAGATGAAACGTTGAAGTTATTCAATGTATTTGTCATTTATCATTGTTTTATCTTACGTTATATGTACCTTGCAAGTCATTCTATTAAATGTTTTCGTTTAAATAAATAAATGCTGTCGTTGTTTTACTAAGTTCAGAAGTTGACAACTGTAATTACTCTTTCATTTTCTAAAAAATGACTTAGTTATTATCATATAAAACTATATCTAAAATAATTTTACTGTTGTATATTAAATTATGTAGCTATATTTAACGTGCATATGAAAACAGTGTGGATGCCACTGGGCAGTTCGTACACCTAAATTGACTCTAAGAATCCTAGAAGTCTTCCCAAATTATATTATTTCATAATTTATGACATATTTCTTACAAAATATCGTCCAGAAGTATTACTGACGATGTTGGTGTTTTTATGATTATAATATAGTAGGTAACTTTACACGTCCAATCGGCAAAGAGGAGGAAGACAGGGAAGGTAGTTCGTGTCCATAAGGAGAAGGTGTGTACACAGTTACTAAAACACGGGTTTCTAATGAGAAAGATTAACAGTAAAAGGTCGTATTCTTTCATTGGAGCAGCTAAATGTTGCACAAACTGCGAGAGACAACTTGGTAGCACCACACTGTAATGGACTGATACACACATGCATCAATGCAAATTAGAGTCGTCCAAAGGAATATGTAAACGGGTTGGTAACAGTTTATTGGCAAGTATAGCGTTCGCGGTTGTTCTCAAGTCATTGTGTACTGTGAACGTAAAGGGTCGAAATATAATAACCGGATGTGTTTTTGGCAAAACAAATTCATCTGGCAGAAAAAGTGTGATCTCCTGGAGCTGAAAGTTAATATATCTCCTATACAAGAACGAATGCCAAATACTACCAAATTACTCTGGAGTTCACTTCAAAACTTGTCACTCTTTATCAATTTTGTATTTAAATTAGTAAATTACAAGTAATTGGATCGTGTTAAGAATTAAGCTTACATTCAGAGGTCCAGAATTTGCATCCGTTCATCTCCAACTCTGTCAGTGAGATTTTCTGGTTTTCCCTAGTCGATAGGCGAATGTTGTTGGAAAGAAAATTGCGATAGATAAGAAAACCGCACATTTCGCTTTCATTTGGTTTCCTTGACATCTTTCAGCTCCATTCTAGGTTTCGTGACATTTGTCGGTGTCATGCAGATGGTGCGGATCTTGCTCAAAGAAAGTCACAGTAAAGGGCCGCTCTAGGTAGCTTCAGTTCTTCTGGAACTATTTGAACTTCGTGCCTCTGTGACCTTTGTGGCTCCGGATGATAGCTACAATAGATTATATGGATCGCATGCGAGCGATTCGCTCTGTTTTAATATAATTTTAATCTAATTAGAATCGGCATTTTTATTTTAGGTTTCACCCCCTGAGTATCAGCGCTTGTGCTCCAACATTTGTGTATTTAATTTAATTTATATTAAATGTAAACATTTGTTTAGTACACAAGTTCGAGTTAAAAGTATAGGTCTCTACGAGTAATAAAACTTGCCTGTAACCATGCTACTGCTAGCATGGTTAACGTAATGCCATTTTTATCCCAAGGAGATTAAGAGTTAGAGATGTGGTCGAGATGTAAAGGGTTTGCTGGAGAAACTCCCCGCCGTCAAAGGCTGGTGGTCGATCCTAATTCAATAACTGCGCATAGCGTTCTTAATTCTCGTGCGGCTAACACAACATGGCACGGTTACTTGGAGTAGCGTGGCGGCTATCCTTGATGGCGGTACTCATACCCAACTCTTGTTTGTTTAAAGTGCTCGTCAATGTATGCAAATTGGGACAATGGAAAGGCGGACGGTGCTTCTCTCTCCCTTCAGCGATGAGCGACGTCTTCGTAAAGTGGATGTACTGTTTTAGGCTCGTTAGCACCTCTTTCCCCATCGCCCCCGAGTGAGGTAATAACCTGGCAGTGGCGTGTGCGGCAAGACTCGGTAATGAGAGACAGTACCTTCTGCGAAGTGAAATATGTGGATATGTTAGGGTGCCAGAGATGAAATGTGAGCGAACGCATGGGGACATTAGGGTGAAGTGAACAAAGCTAGTCGTGTGGGCCATTCAGTGTTGCTGGTGTCGTCGTGTGGTCAAACCTCAAGACGCCATCAGCCCAGGGAGGAAGACGTGGCCGGGGCGCCTGCGCCACAATGGCCAGTTTCATCATCATCATCGTCTTTCGGTAGCAGAACAGCAGCATGGCGCCAGCATCGTCGGGGATCCCCGCTTCACCCGCTCTGTTGAAGATGCTCGCTACATCCACCTCAATTTCCGGTTACTGGCGGACCTTGTGGTCTTCGAGCAGGTTTGTAATGTTATTGAAGTAAAATTCCTATAGACATCTAATTTTTCCAAAATTCATTTATTATTTTAAATAGTTGTACTCTTCATACTAAATGGCAGTTCTACCCTTCATTTCCTTACTGAGTATTATGGATAGTGCATTGAGGAAGCAGAAAGGATTTAGAATAGGTTAAGAATAAATGCTACTAAATATCTAACATAGACTATAACATTTAGTGGCTAGATTTGTTTCAGTAATACTGATTATATGTGAAATCCAGGGAAAACATTAATGAAATTATTCCAAGCATATCTGAAAGAAAGCATAATTTAAATTAAACGTAAAATAGCCAAGAAAATTATTTTTGCATGTAAATGCATATACCTCAAAGATGTGAAATTCTTATGCAACCATTCTTTACAAGATTTTGTGGATAGTGAAGTTTACTTCATAATTTGACCTCATCTCTTCATCTTCTTCATCCTACCCTCCACTTCTTCATTGCACATCTTTCCATTTTCAAGGCGGACGTCTTGAATTTCTTTCCTAGTGGATAAAAACCTTAGGCATATTTGATTCGTAGGTATAATCTTTAAAATGTTTGAATCAGTAGCCGCAGAGTTACGAAGAAATTGCATGAAAAGCTTTATACGCTGAAACGTTTTAAATATGTATACATTTTCATTCACATCACGCAGTAGATACACGTATATTAGTCTACTAAACATCTCAGACGTTTCAGCAAAGTTAAACACTCTACATTTATTTTCTAAATGTAAGTATCCTCTGTAAGTTTATACTATAGTATTCCTTTGAAAAACTAGCTTAGCCTAGATCATATTATGAATTTGTTCTTTTTGAACTAACATGTGACACTTACAAGAAAACGTCCTAGACATCACCTTCCTGTTTAAAACGTTTTAAATATGTATACATTTTCATTCACATCACGCAGTAGATACACGTATATTAGTCTACTAAACATCTCAGACGTTTCAGCAAAGTTAAACACTCTACATTTATTTTCTAAATGTAAGTATCCTCTGTAAGTTTATACTATAGTATTCCTTTGAAAAACTAGCTTAGCCTAGATCATATTATGAATTTGTTCTTTTTGAACTAACATGTGACACTTACAAGAAAACGTCCTAGACATCACCTTCCTGTTTAAAACGTTTTAAATATGTATACATTTTCATTCACATCACGCAGTAGATACACGTATATTAGTCTACTAAACATCTCAGACGTTTCAGCAAAGTTAAACACTCTACATTTATTTTCTAAATGTAAGTATCCTCTGTAAGTTTATACTATAGTATTCCTTTGAAAAACTAGCTTAGCCTAGATCATAATTTGAATTTGTTCTTTTTGAACTAACATGTGACACTTACAAGAAAACGTCCTAGACATCACCTTCCTGTTTACTTTGTTGAGGTTAAAAATGCATATGGATGTACAAAGTAATATTAGATTAACGAAATAAGAAGTGCAGTTATTTTTCCACACTCGCAAGTTGTCTTTCTAAGTCAAGTGCGTACTAAAAATCACTCTATTTCGAAAGAACAGCTGAAGAAAAGGGTCTTTACAACTACTACAAAACGTACAAAGTGCGGTTGGCACTCAGCGGTTAAAATTAATTTTAAATGGTAAATTTTTATTAGTATCTGGATGTCATTTGATGTGCCAGTCAATATTTCGAAATTTTCTAATACCCCTTTACTTGGAAGAAATTGTAGTGTTAGGTAAAACAAACAAATGTAATTGCTTTGTTCCAAATTTTTTCATTTTAAAGGGTATCAGTCCTCCTAACAGACACGTTGCCCTTAAATTGAAAATCTAGAAGGAAAGCAAAACAGTTTTTTGAAGTTTCGAGAGCTGAAGGTCGAATGTTACTATCGTCGCGATATGTAGTGATGCTTTGAAATTGTCCAGGAAATATAAAGGAAAACGTTTTGTGGTGACGGGGGCAGCAAACCAGCGAGTGGATGCTTGTGGTGTAGCTCAATTTATACTAAGCCTCTTAGTTGTTATCCTTTCGTACTTGAGCTCAAAGAACGCAACTTCATAAGGAAGTTAACCCAAGAGTTAACTTCTATTTAATCTCTGTGATGAGCTAAAAGACTATGCCACACATCTGTATCGCACACTTACACAGACATTGTTCTGTTTCTAACTTTTGGTGCAATTCCTACAAGCACAACTTCTTGAAGCCCCTTCCCACACGTCTTACCCTCTCCTAGGAGAGACGACCACTTTTCATGCATTTACAACAAACCTCCCTCACCACCGCACACAAAATTGCTGCTGCAGCAGTCTTGCGGCTCGAGTTACATTTGCACAAGAGTTCATTAGACTGGGCCACATTGTATACGTGAAGAGGAGCACCAGCTTCAACGCTCGGGGCCGTTTAAATCCGCCACCATCCTGGCTGAGTATCATTTGCACCAACACAAGTGTTATAATCATTTGCTGCGCTTGCTTTTTCCGCTAGGCAGAGCATTTAGCCATTCACGCATTTTAACTGGACTACAAGTGCTGAAAACAATATTGTGGCTATAGATAATCTCATTTTCCGTACAGCTTTGAGAACCCTTCTGTGCTATTTGAGTACAATGCAGTCAAAAACCTCTGTTTTAGCTTAAGACTCTAAATCACATAGCACTTTTTTTTTTTTACCTGATCCTCCATTCTGGATATTCTGTCGGATCCAGAGTTCTTATGCCCCTCGACAGGCATCTGACCCCAGGTACCTACTTGTAACACCAAGGTGTGTGTAGCTGTTTCAATCTATGTGGGTAAAATGGAAATAGATAGTTGAATAGCCTTTTACGTAGTTTAAAAGTAGTTAGTAAATGTGCTGAGGGAGTTAGGAATTGTAAACCTACCAAGTTTGACAACTGTTATTAAATTATTTTTTTTTCAAAATCATTAGCAATTTATTTAAAAATTTGAAACCACTTTCAATGTGAAGTTTTTTTGTTGTGTGTTATCTGTATTTAGTTCAGACCACTTAAACATAAAGCACAGATAATGCAGATAATAAGTAACTGCATGTATTAAGGCTTCCCAAGTTAAATTTTCCCTGGAAGTTACCATTTCATAAACATTTTTACAGTTTATAATAAAATAAAAGTCAAATGTTTCCACATTTATTTAAGATAAACATTAAAATATCGCAAATATAGCTTCATTACTGAATGTAATGACATTTCAAACACTGAGCGTTCTGTTTTAAAAGTATAAATGAAACTTTCGGATAATATTTTCCAGGAGGAAACCAAATTGATTGTGTGTGCGCGCGTGCGCGTGCGTGCCTGCGTGTGTGTGCCAGTAGTCCACATAGATCTTAGGTTTACACGTTTAACCTACTCTAATGTATTTACTTTTGTGTTCTATCTCCTGCGTTTACTGTGCATTTTGATTTTAAAAATTTAAATGCGCTTTACATTACATATTATTCCTCTAAAATACAGAATATTAATGAAAAATCTACTCAAAAGCACGCAAGCATATCTAGAAGGTAACTTAAGTGTTTTGCATTTAGCAAACTCAAATAAGAGAACTGTATAAAAGGATTTGTGGCCCTCTAATATACTTAAATATGACCCTCATTTATACAGGGTTTACATATGTGGAATGGTTAACCGGCGCATTGCCTCGTAGAGTTTGTAAGTGGATTTAATTGAGTGGAAAAAAACACAGTAAAGGGAGTATTGTTTCTTATGTAAATAACTAAATGTTCTCATTGAGATGTGAAATATTCCTACACAGATGAAATGCTTTGAAAATAAATTTAATGGTGCCAAACAAATGTAAATTGTGTTTGAAATATATTAGTATACGTACAGGTATTTGTTACATAAAATAATTGACATTTTGGAGAATAAGATTTGCTGCCTTAGTGATCCCTGTTATACTGGCAACAATTTTGCAGCAGGACCGTCTTCTACTAATGGCGTTATGATATCTATCAGCCGCTATCATTGTTAGAAGAATAGATCATTTCGCTGCTCGGCTAAAGCAGAGCAGGTGTCAATTGATCAAAGGTTTACTCTCCAAATCTAATTCTCCAAGCTGCATATTTCTTTTGACAAAACACGAATGTTTTCGTGTCTTAAGCAAATCTCACATTACATTAGTTACTTAGAGCCCGAATTTGCAACTTAGCCTACGCATCCAAATCGGTTTCTCCCTTTATAACTTTTTATCTGATTCCCCATTCTGGAATTCTCTGAAACAATAGTTCCTCTGCTCCTCAATAGGCATTTGACCACTTTGAGTCCTCTTACAATGGAAAGGGTACAATGAAAATGGATGAATGATGCTATATTGCTTCATACTTCTTGGGTTTACGAATAATTGAGAATTAAAATAAATCAAGAGTTTCAGAAATCCACACATAAATTACATACATTATGCCAGACATAAACGTTAGAAAATGAAATTATATAAAATTTGGTAGGGTTATTAAAATAAATTGAATTAACTAAATACATCCTTGGGTTAAGGGAGCGTAATTAGAAGTTTAAATTAGTTTAACACTAATGTGGAATAGATGCCAACTGGTAACCAGTTGAAAGAGCTACTCGCTTCCAACATTAGTAATACCAACAGTGAGAAGTATTGTTAAAATAAATTAAATATATGCATATTTGTTGTTCTTTTTATTTTAGTGTTTCATCATGTTAGATTATTTTAATAAAGTATGAATTTATCCGTATCGTAAGAAGAACAAATCTCGTGTGATGAGTATTGATGAAATTGGAACGTACTTTTGGTTTAGGCAACATATGCTGATTAGCTAGAGTAGGAAACAAAATCAAACTGAAATTAAAATAAAACTCCTAGTAACGTTGTTTAGCATGATGTCAGTTGCCAGTTTCTTCATCAGAATGTTTTAACATATCAGAAAAGATCACTGTCTGAAATGCTAAAATATTGTAAAAGATTCTAAAAATTTGTGTTGGAGTTATGAGTTATGAACATCGCAGTTTTCATAAGAAATGCTTATGGAATATCTTGGATTTTGTAGTATTAATATTGCGAGAGAATTCACAGGACCCCGGAAATGTTTTATTAAGCAGCAGATGTAAGTCATCTTTACAATTCTGTGATTGGGATTTCATTACGCGGGGGGCGGGTTGATTCGGTACGTAGGCCACCATGCTGGGCCCATTGTTCCTATGCCCCGAAGTGGGGGGAGGGATGAGGCGAAGGAGACAGAGCAGCCGACTCAAGGAGCATCGACAGTACAGAGGGCAGGGTCCCTACAGTTTACTTAGAGACTTCCCCCGATAGGTCAGGATCACGAACTTGCTCCCCTGCAGCGGGACAGCAACGAGCCCAGCAGCCGAGCCCTAATGGTCCCAAGGCAGGCGATCCGAGGCCCAAAGGTCCCTCGCTGGCGGTCCCGGAATGGTTCCAGCAGAGGAGCTGAGGCCGACAACCAACCTACCGGAGGAGGAAGTAGTTTTCCTCAGAGCATATCATCCCGCCATGCACCGCCGAGACACCCGCCGACACTTCTACCCTGAAAGAGACCACCAGATGAGAGATAATATGAAATGATAATGGATATGAAATGGAGAGACAGGAAATTCGGGGGATGTAATTAACGTACCAAGCATTCGCCTAGAGACCCGGGAAACCCCCCGAAAAAACCATGGGTCAGGTAGGTCGGCCACGGGAATCAAACCCGGGCCTCCCGAATGCGAGCCACAGACGAAACCGCCTGAGTTTCTTATAATTCTGACTGTAAAATGTGGATGTAATACCGCAATTCGAGCCTAAAGTTTGCGAAAATTTAACTATGGTATCGCATAGCTTTGTATCCGTTAGCTCTCTATCCAGCGATGAAATATGAAACCACATCGACCTGGCCTTTGTGCCCTCATTCTGATTACGTATCAACTCGTCTCTAAACTTATGGATATTGACATCTACCTGTAATTGGTAACGTGAGTCTTCTATTCACAAAATTTCTGTTATTTTTTGTAAAACGAAATTGACAAGAACTGCTCTGTCAGCGTAATACAAGTTTAAAATTTGTTTTTATGATATCTTGCTGTTTAGCTTCACTCATAGAACATATTACATTTTGATTGATTTATTTTTAAATGTCGTTTTTACTTATTCTCTTGGTTTTTACGATGAACTTAAGAATCTAATACTTCTAACTGAATGCATAGATAAATTCTGGGCAATATTGCAGCTAACGGGTATCTATAAAATTAAATGCTTTGTTTAACTTAAACGTGGGCCCAGAATGTTTTCTGATCAATCCTAAATGAGTGTATGAATGTTTTCTATAATTCAATCATGTACACATGTTGAATTGCACTGCTGTGATATCCTCCGTAATGTTCCAACTATTGTGTGTAGTTATTTATAAAGTACGTGTCCGATCAGGGAGATTTCTGCACATTATACTTCAACTCGTTCTGAGCGTTCCAAGGTACTCCTGTTTATAGAAAACTCTACACCCACCACAGAAATCAGTTACAGCTGTAAATTTGTAACAAAAGTCTGCAATATATATATCACTTTAACTTCATGATAGCTCCATCTTTTGCAGAAAATACGCTAAACTCAATAGGTGTATCTCAGAAACATTAGATGTCTTCTGCTGGGGAGAAAACACAAGTGAGGAGCATGACCTCTGAAATTACCATCGTACTGTTGAAAGTCGTTGTTGCTTATTTTTCAATGTTCAAGCTAAGCATATACTTACTGTGATTTTTCTTGTGACTGTTTCAGGACCTACAGTCAGAAATCGAGAGTCACCGGGATGTGTTCGCTTCGCTCAACGGCACAGGCCGGAAGCTGCTTAGCAGCCTGGCATCTCAGGATGATGCCGTCATGCTCCAGAGACGTCTGGATGAGATGAACCAGCGTTGGCACCACTTGAAAGCGAAGAGCATGGCCATTAGGTAAGTTTGACCAGTAGTGATCAACCTGTATCTCTCGCCCTCCTTTTACTTATTAGAAACAGGAGTCAATTATTCCGAGAGGATCCACCGTACCAAGCACTTTGCATTTCTGAGAATTAGCCATTAAGTTTTGATCAAACTAGAATCAAACTGGTCAAGATTCCCAGCCAATCGAAAGAAGCCAGGAATTAACACAAAAATACAGCGGTTATAAAAAAATTAAAAGTTAAATAAGCAATACTTCTAACTAAAATATGAGTCATTTAAACCCTATTTTAAAATTTCAAATTTATTTCATATACAAGTACTACTTCAGTACTAACGCTACTGTGTTAGGAAATATGATTGTGTATTTCTATAAATTATACAAAAGGAGTGAAATATCTGCTGTTTGAAAGGATTGTTTAATGATATTTTATCTAAACTCAGTTTAAAACCCTAAATGCAAACAGTAAGCCAAGTTTTCCCTTAAGACCAGTGAAAACTGTTGACTTGGACAATGTTCTGCCTCGTTATGGATGTATATAAGTAAACCAAATACGTATAGCCCGCCTCGATAGCGTAGATGGTAGCGTGTCTGCCTTAGGTTCAAGAGGTCCCGAGTTCGAATCTCGGTCAGGGTGAGTTACCTGGATAAGGTTTTTTCTGAGGTTTTCCCTTATCCTGAAAGACGAATGTCAGGTAATTCTAAGCTCCATTGACCTCGGACTCATTTGGGCATCATTTCACCAATTTCATTCATCGTCCGATATGACACTTAACGTTGGAGGGCGGAAATTAAAAAAAAAAAACGTATAAATGACATTAAAATATTTGGATTACATGACCTTATAAATTACACATATTACGTTTTATCGTTTTAATTTACATTTGTGAATCGTCATGCATCCTCATTTACACTCATTTGTGAACTGGTATAGAAATGTGTCTAGGTGGCTACCATTCCGCCATACACTTTTCTTCTGTTACCTTTGTACCGTGAATACTAGTTTGTCATGGACAGCGAGTAATATGGAGGTGTACTTTCTTAATGGCAATCTTCAGTTACATGAGTGTAACAAAGAACCAATGAAATGAATCTTCACACCACAATTAGTTCATAGCGCCGTAGTGTTATATCCCAAGGGAGGAATGTGTACGGGCAGTAACACAGGTAAAATCATATCACCTGGTTCATAGATAATTGACTTCACCTATAGTGCCATGGAATATTTCGCGTAGAATGCCTATACATAGTAAAAACAACCAACCTGACTACCCTACTCAACATCGAAACTATTTCAGCAAATATTTTGAGCATGATAGGAATCGGATTAGCTGCACCAAATATCTTACACAGTGAAATGATCGATAACATCAATGAAATATTTGAACTTTCGGACATTATTCCATTTGTATTACATTTTGATATATGTATTAAAAATTAAACCAGTAATATATTAAATCACAAACCAAAATAAATGTCTAACACCAAAAGTAACTTAATGATATACTTTATGATATGAGAAAGCGAGAGACGTTCTCAACTCTAAATCTTTAAAAACCTATTCTTGCTGTTGTAAATAAAAATGTGTAGGTTGAAAAGCAGACTGTTCGCTCTCAACAAAGAGTTATGGAGATTTTTATTTAATAATAACTTGTCTTCAATATTTGTTTTATGTCTTACCTGACTGAAATGGAGTTAAAATTACGTTTTAGCGAACATGTCTTGTGTTAAAATGATTCTAATACTGTCGTAATTGCTGTTTTTTATGTGTTTTCCATGCTGCAGTGAATTTCAGATACATTTCATTGATTTTGAAGACAACTTGGAGATTTCCGCGAGTACAGTTTGAAATTTCACAAATATTTCGTGTCAATTTCAGTGCCAAGAAAATTAAACTAAAATAGGCAAGAGAAGCTACGCTGGGAGCCATTTGTTTCTCTTTGAATGAGAGAATAGAATTTAAAATTGTAAATGAATTTATTAATTACTCCCTGCGTTCCATTTCGTTGCCTGCCATGGGACTTCGTCATTTAATTAAAATGGAAATATAGGACTGATGGGTACCGTCGCTTACAAAGAGTTCGGTGTCCTCAGTAAGATAGATGTGTCTCGTTTTTGAAAGGAATACTGCCTTTTTTTTTTTTTTTTTTCTTAATAAGGATGGCGACAGCTTTCGTCGAGGAATGAAGTTTCTGTCTTCTACTTTATATATTACACCATGTGGTGCCTGCGAAAAATAAATATATCAGTCATTCGCTTCAAACATCTCGCTTTTGTAAAAAGTAACAAAGACAAAACCTTAACGTCCTTTCAGTGATTACTAAGCGAAAGATACGTAATTATTTCAAATATATTTAGTTTTCTTTCTTTCTTTCTTCATTCCTTTCCTTCTTCTTACTTCATTATTATCAGTTGCTGTGATGGCATGCCACCTAATGCATCTTATAGTAGCGTGAGGTTATAAAGTTAACTTAGGATAACGATGTTGCTTTGGTAACATGTTTCCAAATGTATATAGACCGCCTCTTTTGATCGAGTAATCAGCAAACTTAACTTTTCAGCTGGAGGTCCGGGTTCGATTTCCGGCCACAAAGTAGGCTTTTTTTTTTTCTTTAATTCGAATTATTCCCTGCCCTCCTTAGAATTTATGAGAATATGCATAAGTTAAAGACGATAAAAACCTAAAGTATCATAACCTAAAAGTTCAAAAAGGTAAAACAATATCAGTGTGTTTCAACCTGAGCATATATGACCATAACAGTTGAAGGGTTTATAGAAATTACTGCCAACTAAATATGCAAACTCTGTATTATTTACCTGACCCTGCGTCTCTACACCTCACTTTCAATAATTCCCCTTCTCTCTTTCTCTTCCCTTTAGCCCATCTTTCCGCTAATGATGACTTCCTATTTTAACTCGTTACTCTCTGTTTACTTCTCCCAATTTTTTCAATCCATCGTTTTCATTTCTCTTCTTTCTATACAAATTATTGCATGGGATATTTTGAAAATTCCATTTTCTGAGGTGTTAATAAAATTAAAATAAGAGTTTAACAATAGACAAACCTTCCCCTTCCTTAAGTTTTATAATGCTGTTGAAATTGCCTTTGTTTCTCATTTATTTCGGAGTATATCAACAGTAATGAAACGTTAGAGCCTCTTCATCTAGTTGTAAATAACGAAACTTGAAAATATATCGTGCAAATAGGTTTTTGTCATGCGGCTCATGCTAGGAGATAATTACATCTCAGTACTCCTCAGAAGGACCTTCCTGCTGGGATGTGACACACAGCTTACCCATACTTGCGATAGGCGCAAGGAAGATGTGCACAGTGTCGAACGTTACGTTTGAAGATTATGTGTATTTACTTACATTAAGGTAACATAATCTAGTAAAGGCAGAATGAAATAGCCAGAAAGTCCTCTGGTTTATGAAGCAAGGAATTTTGACAGCAACTGGAATTTAAAAGCCTGTGTGCAAGTTCCCTTCTGTGGTCAGTAACATTCAGGGAATACAATTGGTAAGAGTACTGCATTGAAGGAAAGAGGCATGCATTCTGTGACGTCAGAGCTACAACCTCTTAGCGGGATCTAAATTCATTACGCTAAGAACCACAGAGTTGTGCCGATAACTCAGGTATAGTCCAGCAACCCAAAGAAGGTCCCTGTAACGACTGTACGTGTTACACAGTGGGACAAGGACAGCGAATGTGTATGGCAGAGAACGCCTGTTACACAAGGAGCAGAACCGTTAAAAAACATGCGCCCTATTCCCTCTGTTCACAAAAACCGAGAAGATTCATTCACAAAAGTAGAAGCCGTCAGAATGTTTTTGAATGGTCTGTAACTGAACTGACATGGGGGTGTCATAAACCTGTCCAGTGAGGGTGTGGGAACCTTCACCAACCCCTCTGTGTCTCGTCCCTCGGAGACCTTCTCTGCTGTGGAGGAGTATACGTGTACTAACTAGGGACAATATTGCACTATCCCAAAACTTTAATGTCGTGGGACATGTTTTTACGCCGCTTGAGCAGTTAAAACATTTTTATAAAAATATATTGTGTGTGTGCGTGTGTGTGTCTATGAACAGAATAACTCAAAAAGGAAACGTCGGTAAAATACCAAATTGCAATTTAAGTTCAGTATCTTTCAAGAATACGAGATGAAGATTTTTAAGAAAATTCCACACCTTCAAATAGCTTTTATATAATACCTGTTGATTCTTAACAATTTTTATTAAAATATCACATATTTATTTTGAATTTTCTGTGAATAGCCTGAAAATCCTCTTTATTAGCTGGTAAAACGTAAGAAATGGAAAACTCTTGCATCACAAAAGATCTATATCTCGTTAAAGCTCATCATTTATATAAAATACATTTTTTTCTCTTACTCACGCAAAGAAAATGGAATTTAAGGTCATCATATAGTGATCAACTCATAAAAGTCCGACTACTCCTTATGTGCTGTTACTCACTGCACATACAAAAGTTATATCGTTCATTTCTACTAATTTTTATCTCGATTAATGTGAAGTACAAATAAGAATAAGTTGTTTTGAGAATAGTCGATTGAAAAATTGGTGGAGAAATCATTTGAATGAGGCGCATTAAATTTTTAGTTTGTGATATAATATGTGAATGAATGCAATATGTGTGAATGTTACACTTTTTTCGTTACAATGTTATATGTTGTTGCTAAATAGCTTTCGTTCAGTGGTAAAGAAAGAAGCTTAGCCTTGCAAAGTGTCGAAGGGAAGATTCTTCTTACTTCACTATTTACTTATGGATTCTGTATTCTATGCAACCAAAAAGATACCAAAATGTTTGTACTAATATCCAGGTTTTCCTCACCTAGTCAAAATAAAACTAACACTGGCTCTTATCTCTCTAAATTAAGATCATCCTCAACCTTCCCAATTTCATCCACATTATCTGGGACACTTGTCATAATGTTTCTAATAAAAGTTGTGTAGTATATATTTTGGGTTATTAAACTAGAGTTCTTATATAGTGTATTGTTTTTGCTGTGTTAAATACTTTTCTGTTGTAAAATTAAACATGCTTTCATATGTTTTACTGTTTTACTTACATAAGAATTTTAAAGTTCTGCCAACTTACAGTTATTTCTCGCGGTGTCATAAAAAAAAAGCATTTAACTGTAGTATCTCCTATATAGCTATAACGAAATGTGTAATTTAGGGGAAATACAAGTTATCCATGTAAAGTGTCCCCCTGGCTGGGGAGGAGTGCCTCAATCATCCCTTCTCGCCTGCATCTTATTACCAGCACTTAGTAAGGTAGAACGATTGTCTCATAACTTCAAATATAATATAAAGACATGGCCCACGTCAATAAAGGAGCTGCTGGAATTGCCGCCTTCTTTTAAACACATCTCTGGTATTTTCTTATGATATAATTCCTTTAGTTCTGCTTTAGAGCTTGAATTGATCTCTTGATATAATATTCACAGGCTTCAAATAGTCTTGTGACAGCGCAAGCGTATACAATAATAGACACGAGATTAATAATTTGGAATGGAATAATTAGACATATTCTTTGCAATAGCTGTCACTACATGCGTTGCTTCAATTAAACCTCAATACTGTCACTTTCTGGGTTCGTAGAATTAGAAGTCCAAGTTGCAGAAATTTAAGATGTGCTTTATTTCCTTAGAAATACACTCAGTACACTTCTGATTACAGCAGAATTACGTAACATACACAAATACAATCTTCCAAGGTCGTTGACCATAAACAAAGAGCTCATTCAACTTCCAGTCCAATTACCACTCTCTCATTACGTCTCTGTTTACAACTCTGTTTACGACTACTGTTTACGACTGCCCAAGGCGAGTCTTGGCTTCCTTATATATACCACTACTCATATTACTAGATATTTCTGGAATATTCTGTAACAAACAAGAAATCGAATGTTCTGTAAGACAATCAAGATGTCACTAGAATGTTCCTTTTTATCTAAATTTATCTATTTTTGCATTTTATCTCCGCGCTATATTTATCTGCTTAGGCAAGCTCTTTATCTCCACCAGGCACTATCTGTCCCTTATCTCTCCGCGCCGAACCTTTTCTATGCTTCGCTGCAGTCGCGACAATACAGAGTGAGTTAAGATATCTTGAATTCATCAGTTATCATTACAAATCTATTCCCTGCCTCCACTTAGACTCTGTCCCTGTTGCCGCTATCTCATTTGCGGAGATACGATATATGGATGACCAGTATTTGCGTAAATATTTAGCTTAATTAACCTATTGTAAATAGAAGAATAATATTTTGCAAGAATAGTTTGAGAAAACTATATAAAGTTAAAGCTTAATGAGCAGTGAACTTCCTGTGAATCTAACACTTTTCAGAAATATGTTTTCCCTCTTTGCATGTTTGAAATAAATGTTTAAAAGGTACTTACCAGCTATTAGCGAGCACAGAGCTGCGGTTCTAATAGCGTCATAAAGAAAACAGTTGGCACGACGGTATTCTCCCTTGAGCAAGCAGAAAGAATTGGTATATAGAATGGAAAGACCGTTAATATCTGGCAGTGTGCCCAATCGTGTGCGATTGACGACGCTTCACGCCGCAATAATTGTTTTTTTTTTTTTTTTTCGTCCCCGCCGTGCAACAGTTCCCGTTGGCACATACATACTCCAGCAAAGCCTGGTAAAACCCTCGCGCCCGTATTTAAGCTCCACTTATGCAGGCAACTAGCCAAATATTTGCTCGTACTCGGGAGCTCCGTGCGAGTTCGGTCCGAGAAATGGATACCCACAATTAGAATCTCTTGTTCGGGTGTCCCCTACCCCTCCCCTTCTGTGAGGGCTAGGAACCAACTAATTAAATGCAAAGCCCCGGCAACCTTCTGGTTCCATAAAGCCGAACTGTTAAACTGTCTTCTAAATATTATTTAAAGATTATTACCCTCCTGCTGCTGTATCTGCCACATTTTCGTTCTGAGATTTAGTTTATGGCCTTACTTAGGGCGACCAAGGCAACAGTGAGTTATGTGCTACGTAGTTTAAAGTAAGGACCATGAGCAGAAATGGCAGAGCAGGTCGCCTAGATAGCAAGTAGATATACTGTTTCTTTGGTTGTATACGTACAAGGCCTGCAAGATGAAAGTTCCACTCAGATCTCAGATATTTTTCAATTTCTCTATTGTTAACCTGTCGTAAGTAGTGGAAGCATTTCGCATAAAAAGCTACACCGAGATTTCAGTGGAAATGTACGCCTATGACTCCCTAAATCCAAAACCAGCCTATTTAGGAATATATATGTATATGTATATATATATAATATATATTTCTATACTTTCCAGGGATGTAAACAACAAAACTACTGTACTTCCAACTTAGTCGCCTTGAATTCCAACCACCCACATAAAAGACAGGAGAATCAGTCGTGAGTTTTGATATGCCTGATTTACACGAAAAATTTGTCGTCTTTTTTATCAGAAATGGCCAGCAACTTTGATTGAAATATCACATATTTAAAATATGTTGTAATCAATAGAAACTATATCTAAAATTGTCTCTAATAGCCCTTGAATCCTTTGCATTTTCAATGAATATTGTGTAACTTCTAATCCCTAAAGGATGGACAAACACAAAAATACCTAAATCTAAATCTCTAAGGAATGCCTTTAACCATTTTGATTATTTTTTATACTTGGTTTGAGCTATCACACTTTTATATTGGTTTTTACTGCTTGGGCGCTTCTTTTTTTTCTTTTGTGGTCATAACAGAACGGAATTTCAAAACCATCACATAGCGCCCCACTTTTAAAAGATTTTACTGGTGCTATTTTATCTAAAATATGTAATATAACTTCAAATGTTTATATCGGTTAAGTTGAAAAATCTAGACGAATAAGGCGTTGTTAGAACGTATAACAATAGGCAGAGAATGATACATAGGGTGGAAACAAATCTAAAATTATGGAAGCACCTTTGAGATTTGACTTGACAGAAAGGACAGAATGGCATCGTTAGCTCTTTAATTGGATTTTATTTTTCTACTTAAAGCATGACATCATCCTATGAGCACCTGCGCTGCTGTTGGGAAGGGATCTTCTTATACAGTGCTTTTGGCATAAAGGGCTTCTTAGGTAGGGTCGACGGATTTGGATTAGGATTAGGATTTAACTACGGAGGGAATTCGGTACGTAGGCCACCATGCTGGGCTCATTGTGTCTATGCTCCTAAGTGGGACATCCCCGGGAGGAAGGTTAAGGCGAGGGGAGACAGAGGGCGGCCGACCCAAGCAGTCACGACAATGCAGAGGGCAGGGTCCCTGCAGTTTATTTAGATAGAGACTTCCCCGACAGGCGAGGACAACAGACACACTCACCTACTGCGGAACGGCAGCCGAGCCCCTAAGGTTCCTGTTAGAATTGCAACCGGACTCCGGCTAGTCGGTAGATTCAGCACCTCGTTGCTATACCGTTTGCTGAATAATTCTATTTGATGATAATATACTTGCGTTTTGATGATGAATATTTTCCCTGTAGATATATTTGACCACGGCTAGTCGGTAGAAGCATTAAACTCACTTCGGTTGTAGTCACGGATGAAGAAGTTTTGGGAGATGGTCAGGAGTTTTAAATAATTATGCTGGTAATATTTTAAAATCTTGTCGAATTTAATGATTTTTTAACTCCTTGTGTTAGATGCATCAAAATACACAGATTTAGCACATACAATAATATTTTATAACATAATCACGAGGATAAACCACTGATACACATCCGTGTGTAATGGTGGATGTTTGCCAAACTTGTTTATTTCTCCTTGGTTACTTTATGACAACCAAACAATTTTTAATCTCATACCCTTATTTTAAACAATTTTACTATTCAAACTTCGTTTAAATAAGCAACATTGATTGAAAATAACTGTTTCAGAGTTGACGGACCTAGAAGTGTTTAACGAGATTTGCATTTGTTGTATAGTAAGACTTCTTTCATGTCTTACAGATTATACAGAAGTCATTCAGAATAAAGAAGCCTTCATGGGTTATTTCCAATATTACAACATTTTTGTTGTATAAAGATCTTAATGTTTAAATTAGAGGTATTTTTTAAAATATAAAAATGAAAAATTATCCATGTAGTAGTTTAGAGTAAGGGAATTTGCTTGAAATTCTATGTGCAACATTCTTAGAAGATGCTGAACTAGATACACAGTTAGTTGTTTAACCGACTTTCTGTTTTAGTTACCTTGTTCACACAGACATAAAATGCATGTTCTACTCAAAAGAACTCGAAATTTGTACTCTCAATGAATTTTCTACATGAAATCTTTGGGTCGATATGGTTATTTCCTGACTGCAATCCAATAGCAGAGAAAGTAAAAAGATGGTTCATTTTTGGTAACAGTTCATATCAAATTATTTGAAATTTGTGTTGCTTTCCATGAGCCATAGTAATTTTAACTCATGGTAGGTAAGTATCAACACATCTTCAGTTCTGCATTAGTTTGTGTTTATTTCTTACAACGTGTTTTAAAATCCTTATTTTTGTTTTATTAGTAGTTTGAATGCTTGCCAATATTGATTTGCCGCTTAAGTTAAGCATACATTGCGTATAAGGTTATATCACATTTGCCGTTTTCTTGCAATGCGTACAAGACAGTAAACATAATGAAGTAACGACAGAGACGCAGTTTACACTTTCGCGTGTTTGCTAAGCCAGAGCGAAATGTCCCTTGCAGGAGTAAGTATGTTTGTGATACATCTGAGAACTACAAGACTAGAGTGCTTCTACTGGACTTGCAAATCCCCGCAGAAGAGATTAAGAGCCACAATGTTTGCGTAGGCGAAGTCAATGATAAAACAGCATCTGCTCCCTGTACAAGGAGGCATGTGGATGCCCTTCCAGAACTAACACACTTTCTCATATGATCTCAATTTGCAGAGCCTGGTATGGTGAATTCAGTATTCGAATGAATATTGTTACTATTTACTTTAAAATTGTCAATTTTGATAATGTATGATTATCAATCATTTCTAAAGGCAGGTCATTTGTTCAAAATGATTCTTCTATCTTTTCTCTTTGCCTCCGCATATGAATTGATTGCCATAATACTTTTGTCGTGTCTCTATCCCTTCGCGATTGTTTCCAGTTCAACTTTTAGATTCCTGGTCTCAGCTATTTTTTCCTGATAACTCGACATAATCTTTTAATACACTATTCATTTTATTGCTGAAGTCTCTGTTTATCTCTTATGTTTACTATTTATATAAAATTTATGCGGATGAAGGGTATATGTTAGTCAATAAAAATTCAATATACACTTTATATTCACATAGTAAGAGCCCGCCTCGGTGGTGTAGATGGCAGCGTGTCTGCCTCACGTTCAACAGGTCGTGAGTTTGAATCTCAGTTAGGGTGAGTTACCTGAATAGGGGGTTTTCCGAGGTTTTCCCTCATTCTGAAAGAGGAATGTTGGGTAGCTCTAAGCTCCATGGACCTCCATGGCTCATTGAGCACCATTTCACCCATTTCATTCATCGTCCGACATGACTTAACATTGGAGGACGTAAATTACAAAAAAAAAAAAAAGTAGTATGAGTGTCTTAAATCGTTAGATGCTGGTACGATATCAGTAGATTTACTGACATGTAAAAGAACTCCCCTAGCAATTTATTTATAAAGCACGTACCTCAGTCATACACTGGTATAAACATCATACAAGGAAAATAATTAAGGAATTAATTGGAATGAGGGATATTTCTTGAAACATATCGGCTGTTTAACAAATATAATTTGCCTTTGGATTATGAGGAAGGTATTTATCTTTCCGTATAAATGGCTGATTTAGAGGAGAAGATTTCAGTGAAGTCTTTATGCTAACTTTTTTGTGTCCAATGTAGAAAATTCTCCATTTAAGTAGTTACCTAGTGATATCAATTAAATGCATTAAAGAAAAGGACCAATATCTACAGCTTTTCGATATATTTTACGAAAATTACAACTTAATTTGCTAAATGTGAACTCTACCTTTAGTGCTAGTGAGAATATAGATTCTTACTGTCCCCTTCCCCTACGTATAACCCACGTTAACTTTGTCACATCGGGGCTTTGACTTAAGAATGAACTAATATCGTTTTGTACTTTGTTATGGAACATATTTTAACACCCGCTCCTGCTGCGGACCCAACACGTGATTGGTAATACTGATAGTAAATGATAACTGGGAAAGGATTTTTGAGCCAGACCTGGTCTTGAGCAGTATATACATAGTCCATATTTACAGTCCTCATGAGACGTGATCCGCAGATCTCCCGTTCACGAGTATATCCCTTGACGACCGCGAGTGCTGTCTCCTGATAGTAGATAATAGTTACTCATTCAGCTGTAAGTTTTCTTAACCTTGGTTTTATTAGTCTTTTGGAATTAGTCACTCAAACTCTGTGATGATAAGGAAATGATTACGAGTATGGTTCAAAGAAAACGGTTCCGGGCTGAGAAGCCAGAGTGCTCACCATTTGACCGCAGAGACAGGGTTTGAAGCAAAACAACTATTGTCCTGTGTATCTAACGGTAGAGAAAATGTATACAGTTGTGCGGGGGTACAAAAATCTATAAAATGGTAGTAGCGTTTAAGAAATCGCAATTTCAGTTTGGTAAAGAACTCGTGCTGTATATGCATACATATTACAAAATGCTGTTGTCGTGATGGGCATTATATACTTCTTGTGTCACAAACTTAGCCTACAGATTTAGTATTTATGATCTCGAGCTTTTTGGAGAAGGTAAGCATTAGATATTTTAGGTATTCATTGTAGTGGCTGACAGGGATAAAGAGAATGTATTTCCTTGCACAAACGTGGAATGTGAATATTCAAAATGAATCACTCTCCTAAACTCGCCAGACCTGCGTCCCGGGCTTTTAAGGGACTTAATTGATACTGGTATTTGTTAGCATTTGTTGTGACACAGTGGAATTTACCCCTGTGTGCAGGATCTTTTGTTAACTGCTGTGGGGAGGATTTGCGTCGCTGGACCCTAATGGCCAACTTCACAACTAAAATAAAACATAGCGAGCTTGGCTTAAAGGCTTAAATCCATATTCATTATCTCAATATTCCTTTATCACTGTTTTTGTTCAGTGACTCCAAATATGTATACGCACCAGTCTTGTCTAAAGGGAAAACGAAACAAGTGCAGCAAAACAAAAATAACAATAATCTGCTACTTAAACCGGTTTGGGTATCATTATATACGTGCTACCCGCAGTTTAGGGATAATTCATTATCAATAAACTCGCTCTGACAGGTTTAGAATTGGAACTAGACGGAGGTTCTCCATCCTATAGAATTTCAGCACCGCAGCTAGGCACTGTAACTTGCTTGAGACCTAGGATAAAGCGTTGGAAAGAGATTGGAAGGGTGACCAGATCCGGACGAGCTATGCGCTAGTAAAGTGGGGTGTTTAACGATTCCAGATTGACACCAATCTTGACGCTGCCGCATCGTAAACTTAGAAGTTCCCGAAAGTGAACTCTCAGGGAGAATTACAATTATAATTACAATTCATCTAAACAAATACCTCAAATCGATGTTTAGCATAAACTATATTATTGCCTGTGTTTTTAGTTTGCCTTCATAACAGGTTTCTTTGAGGAATCCGTTTATTAAATACTGGATACAAAATTTATGCTAATATAATTAAAACCAAAGTAAGCAGGCATTTTAATAACCTTCTTGGCAAGAACAGAGTGGATTTTCAATACGTGAGTGCTACTGCTATGGATATTTTTTCAGAGAAATTGTTAATAAGTAGAGAAAAAGAAGAATGTCGGGAGTATAATAATAAAGTACAATTTACTTCAGCAAATTTTAAAACAAAACAAAAAGGCAATAAAGGTGTCAGTAAGTCTAAATTATTTGATATTTTAGCTAACAGTAATGTGCCTCAATATTGTCGCGAGCCGTTATTTACGATCGCGCGGCTTGTTTAGACAAAGGAACTGATAGGTGGCTAGCGTTCACAAAGAGCCGACAATTAACGATAGCACCGATAAACAAGAGACGGATAGTGTATCACAGAGGTGAAAGACTTGCCGACACAGATAGGATTTCACGTTTGGAAGGTTCTAGCGATATCGTGTTTGACAGAGAAAAGTTGGTTTCTTCTTCGTACTCAAAAGCTCTCGAATTTATGAATGAGATATATAAGCGATTGTGACATGCCAGCAGTCAGTTGTAAAGGTGTAACAAGAGTGTTGTTGTAACGAGAGCTGATCAGAACGTTGTTTGTTATTGTCATCGACCTTGGTAGATTGTTGTGTGTATGTGACGTAATGTTGTTAGGTGAGAATTGATCGGTGTATTTCTACGGAAATAAAGAATGATTTTAATTTCTGAAAATTGGACTTCAAATTATACGAACCCACAAAGTCACAATATATTTCAAAATATACCTTATCTACAAAACAAATTTGATTTATCTTCAAAATAACAATAAATAAACACAAGAATCAGTGTAAGCACTGGGATCAATCAAGGATGCTACCTCTCAGCTTTACGGTTTATGGCATACAAGGGTGGAATTATTAAAGAAGGGCAACAGATTAGATCCTTATTTTCAGATCAATAGGTTAATGAAACGGTTCCTGAATTTTTGCAAAATATTTGGTGTTAATAGCACACACGAAACAGATTTGCAGTATTTTACATACAATTTAAATTAAGGTACTTAGAAGAAAGAACATAAAAGGTAATACAAATAATACCAAAAGTGACGGCCAGGGTAAAAAATTAACCTGTACTTAGCGAAATTGCTTTAGACAATTATATTTTGGAAGGGCAAACGTGTTTCAATACGTCGGTAGCTGTTAGTAGTACTATATTCTGCTTCACAAAGCTACCATATTTGGTACATGTTTGCGGATGCTAGATATACCTTAAATTATGTATTTGTGTGGTAGGAACATGAATAAAATCGCATACATAGATTACATTGCAGATGGCTTCACATTTCCTCATATAATTCCTGATGTTTCGTAAGCATAGTTGGGTTTTATCACACCTTCTAAATAAACCACTCTTGAATTTTCGGTTTGAAACAATTTTATGTCAATGAATATTCGCTTAATATCCCATTAATTCTAATTTACAACGCTTACTTGTTTTCTTCCCATTTAAAAGAACGCCGATTTTGTTTCACTGCTTACGTCAGTGTGCAGGTTGCATTTTGTATTGTATATTTTGGAGACTTATCAAAGTTTAAGTGTTTTGTAATATGACATTATATATTAATTTTTGGCAAACGCTCTTTTGGAGCGAAAAGTATGTGTAATTAAGATCACTGGTCCAAAGTCTCATAAAAATATAGCAGCTGTGAATTGCATTATTTATATACATATGCCAGAAATAGGTCTTTTTAAATTATTTGTATACATAATTATGAAATTCAGATTATTATGAGCAATAATTAATCCGCATATGTTAACATCTTTAGAACACGTCAGGCACCTATTTGAAATTTTAAACACAAGAATGCAGTCTGTGGTAAACTGAAATTTGTTTTGTTTCTGATGGAATGGTAACATGAAAGCTTGTACTTGCTATTCTCGAAAACAATTAGGTAGCGCAAGAAAAAATAATTCACTCAATGTGCTAATGCGAAAGTGCGAGGCTGAAATTGGGATTGTCGCTGTTTTCCCGGAGGAGATTTCATTTATTTAGGGAAAAGCTGCTTAAATCCAAATGGGATTTTAAACTTGCGCCTAAAGGAATGTATTTAATTACTTTTTTATTAGGCCTACAACAGCGGGATTATCGATTTCAAAAGTATTTTGCTCATTTCCATGGGTGTATTCATAACGTGCCTATCTTTTGTTAGCACCAATACTTTAAAAATTAAGAACTTTGTAAAATACATTTATGGCCATTTAAGGGGATTTATTTTCCAGTACAGGAAGTATGGTGAAGATTTCTATACATTGGTAAATAATTTTTAGAGAGTCCTGTGCTAGCCTTAAGTGAGCCAAGCTATCGTTGGTTTTGCCCTACACACTCGCATTATCCTATGAAAAGAACATCTTCACCTTGGATCGTTTATGGCTGCCGCCCTTGAGGAAGGACGGATGAAATGAAGGAACTACGCTGCAAGCAGATAGACCACAAAGACTAAAGACCCCAGACTTCGGGCTGTTCAAGAAGCTTCCTTGTAGCATAGTCAGGGTGAATCCTCGCTTTTGTCGCCATCTGTCAGACATCGATTGACACTGCACACCCTGAAATCCCCTGAAACATGAAAAGGGGAAACTAAATTCATTGTGGAAGAGAAGTCAGCCCACCATTCTCCTGTCCGTCCTGGAAAACCACGAAAATCCCTCGGTCAGAGTGGCTGATACCGGAAATCAAACCCGGTACCTCCTAGTTACTGCAAAACCCTTATCTGTAAATTAATAGCCCTGACTGCACAGCCTTATAAATTAGTGTATTAACGGTTTCTAAATAAGTGTACCAGTAACTGACCAGTGCTTTGCCCAACTGAACTCCATCTAGTGTTGTGAGTGACAGCAGTATCTGGTGCAAGCAGATGAGCTGAAATAGTTGAACCAGACATTTATTTATTTATTTATAGAGGTAAATGAACCAGGCATTTATTTCTCCGTTTAAAGCGTTTATAATAAAGTTTGGAAGATGTAATAGCATCATATTATGTGCAGGTAGGCGCGCATACGTACGCACATATAGCTCGATGACCCTAATTCGATGACATATTACTGCCCATTTTGCTGCTCCAAATAACGAATTTAGCATTTAAAAACAACAGCTCGGTAACCATTCTGCAACCCCATTTCGCGTTGTTACGTCAACAATAATAGCAGTGTTGTATTTCTGTTCCTTCCACTGCAGCATAGGGGTACAACAAGCATCAGCTGGTAATTAATATTCATAAGACGGTTTGTATATCACTATATTTTCTTTTTTGTTGTTTCTTTCCATGAATATGCTAGTCGGCAAAATTAAAGGAAAATTGCAATGACAGTTTCGTGAAACTGAAACCCCCCTGCTACTGCTCTCTAGTTCCGCAAAATATATCAAAGACTGTAATTGAAGAATACGTTTACCTTCGCTGTTTTTGTAATACTCACCTGAAATTGTGTCCGTGAGTTGGTAGCAGTGCCAAGGGAACATCGGCTGCTGGCCTGATTTGCATTGAATTTGAATAATCGGTTCAGTATAAGGTAGACCAGAGGTGCCCAAGTGAAAGCAAGTGAGGGGAACTAGAAATGGCGCCCTTCCACCCGCCGTGACAGAATGACTCACTTAACCCGTGGTTACTGAGTTCCAGTGATTGCACTGTGATTCATTCTTACGCACGTGAAATCAAAGGTCGACTTATTCATTCGCCTCCGACTAGGCATCTGCCCTTTTGCCTTGACTACTGGTTGTGGATAAATTCATATGTAGGGTAAGCGATCACGTGCTCTACGTTTGAGGGACCCTGGATTTGACACATTTTTAATCCAGAAATAGATGTTAGTATTTGCAAGGCTCTCCCTGCCTAAGTCAAATTTGCTCATTTCGATTAAGTATCCATGTAAAATGTGGTCATTCTAATCGCGTTTATTTTTAGCTATGAATGATTTCAAGTTTACCATGAGTGCTGAATTGCATATAACACATGAAAGCAATTAAGGAATTCTCTCTCTCTCTCTCTCTCTCTCTCTCTCTCTCTCTCTCTCTCTCTCTCTCTCTCTCTCTCTCTCTCTCTCTCTCTCTCTCCTTTCGCAGACTTCGTTATAATGGATAAAGAAGTAAAACCGAACTTTCAGGTATTACCGTCAGAGGAGGCTTTCACGTCTGGAAAAAGAATTGGCATAAATGTATTTTTGAGCTCTTTCATTTTCCTCTAGTAACACTAATTTTTAAGATTAATTTTGTTTTAACAGGTGATTCATAATATCGAACAATGAATTAACGAATTCGGGGAAATAATGCTCAGATGAGTCCATAGAACTTAGTTACCTAACATTCATCTTTCAGAATAACGGAAAACCTCGGAGAAAAGAACCTATCAGATAACTCACCCTGACCGAGATTCGAACTCGGGACCTCTTGAACGTGAGGCAGACACGCTACCACCTACGCTACGGATGTGGGCTAAGATTTATTTTAACTCTAATTATATTGAATTGTTGAGTGATTACATCGTCGGGAAAGCGATCCTGCTCCCATAGCTTCAATGGAAAATTTTTAAATGTGTATTAAGGTACGCTTAGAATATTTACCCATGGTAGTGCTCCAAAAATAGCGCGATAGGAACGTTATGAAATATATATATACTTAGAATTTGAGTTGGCGTAATGGTCATCATGCGTTTTTGACATGTGTATAGCGCTTAGTTTAGTCTATAATATCCAACGGTTGCGAAAGGTGGAGGAATTAGCAGTCGAGGAATAAATGTGTAAAGTTTGAACCATGTTCTACTGGAGTTTACGTGTAAAACTTCTCCAGGAACCGGAAGCCTTTCGTCTCTTGCGGGTCCCGGCTGCCTGCCACCTCCTGTGCCCGTAAAGAATACTATCTTGGCAGCTTCACCATGGGTCCAAGTAATTAAAACTAAGACCCTATTATTATTTATCGTGACACTGGTGGAAGAGTGGGAGGTGCCCTTTTGTTCGCTTCGTCTGGGGTGTAATAAGCATAACGACGAGCTGCTGAATTGTGAAAATTGTAGACCAGAGGAGATGGTGTTCGCAAGTATTCTTTTACCTTTTCATCTCCTTCCTACCCCCCGTCTCGAAACTCCATAACTCTCCATTCACAGTGCTCTTCCCCATCTCCCGCCGGAGGAAACTGTCCGCTGTACGATATATGGTCAGTGTGACCCAGTCACCCGTGTTGTGCAGGGGGAAGCCATATGGATGCTGCAAGCTGATACATAGGGGCCTAAACAAAACAGAAAAACTCGTACAATTTAAACTTTCCGACACTGTAAAATGGGAATTTCGTTGCTCGTGCGAATCTAGTATGCGGGCTTGCAGAAAGGGGACGTTGGACGCGGATTGTGTGTGTGTCTTTTTTTTTTTTTTCTTTTTACTGCCTTTAACAGATAACTCTTTCCACACCATACTAGTTACATGTGCTCGAAAGTTTCCACCTCATAATTGCCGTCCTTGGACATCCTAATTCAGTGGATAGGCCTCGAGAATTAAGTGGCTTAAGATACTTTGCAATTTCTGAAACGCCATCGCGGCATATTTTACTTTTACTACCCCGTACCTATGAAACAAATTTGAAAAAAAAAACTATTTATATTTATTTATTCTTCCTTCCAAAGTTTAGGTCAATGACCGTTTCGAAGCTAATTCCACATCAGGTGTTGGTTACTCTATTAAATTCTTTTTCGTTCTATATTTCTTCTTCTCTTAGATTTATAATACATTGTTAGCCTAGGTAATCTACAGGGTGGTATTCTCATTACATGTTCTTCCCATTGCTTCTAGGAACACATTTCATCAAACTATATTTTCAAACCCAACCAGGTTCTTATATCCTGATTTCTAATTCTATCTCTTCTAGTCTTCCCCATCAGATAGTGCATGAAGAACATTTGTGCTGCTTCTAACCATCTCTTATCATGACTTCTCAATTTCCAGATTTCACTTCTATATTTTAAGACTGGCTTAGAAAACCACATTATACAGTTTTATTTCCGTTCACATATTCGTTCCAAAATGTTTCTTAATACATCCCTTTAGTTTATTACATTTTACTATGTTCATTTCTAAATCTTCATTAATTTATTTCGTAAATACCTGAATTTATATTTATTTATGTCTTATAACTTACGAGGATCGGCCTCAATAAAAAACAACCATTTTTTCTTTATTTCTCAACATAATCTCCAGAAAGGCTAATTCATTTGTCATATCTGTGTTTTAATTAAACTATCTCTGTACTGCGATTTATCATGGTCCCCAAAACAGCTGATTACTGCATCAATGACCTTCTGGTTGCCATGAAACCTTCGTCCTCTAAGAAATTTTTTGAAGTTAGGGAACAGGTGGCAGTCACTGGGTACTAGATCTGGCGAATAGGGTGGATGTTCAAGCAATTCGAACTTTAATTCGCACATTTCTCCCATGCAGTGACAGAACGACGGGCCGGGACATTGTCATGGAGAAAGAAGACCTGTTTCTGTGCCAAATGAGGTTCTTTTCACCTCATCACTTAAACGTTGCAGTAAGCTTGCATAGTAGTCCCAGTGGTACTTTTACCCTTTCCATCAATAAAATACTTCCCAGGCATCCCAGAAAACAAACACCATAACCTTGTTAGCTGACAAAATGGACATTGCCTTTTTTGTAGTTGGTGCACCTGGCGCAATCCACTAGGGTGCCAGATTTTCAACAGAAACAGTTTTTCTTTGCAACTTTTGATAAAGTGTCAACAAATGCGGCACCCATCTTGCACATAACTTGTGAAAGCCCAAAACATTACTTAAAATATTACCTGCCGTTTCTTTTGATATGTTTACAGCCTCTGCTATCTCAGACAACTTTAATCATGCTGTTTTCTAGTAGTAAACTATATCTTTTTCAATGATCTCTGCAGTGGTGACTTTCACAGGACGTCCAGATTGAGGCTCATCACTAGTGCCCGTACGTCCCATTTTAAAGTGTGCAACCCACCTTTTAATCATTGTATGTATTTAATCACTGCTCATTTATCCAAAACCTTAATTTTCGTGAAACCTCTACACTTGTCTTCTTTAAAATGCTGTTATTCAAAAACTAAACAAGCTATTGATCTATAAGAATGGATGCAAGCTAATCTAGAGTTAATATCAATGATTTTATCCATCAAACTGACCCAGCAGCACCATCTCTATCTGAGGCCCGAGACGTTTGTTGTAATGACTTTCCGTCCTCTTTACATGACCAGGAGGGTAAGAATAACGTTCCGTTTAAGAAAAATATAAGGATTAGAAAATCCAAAGCAATAAAAAAGCATTTGGCTTAAGTTCTGTGCTTAGTAATATCTACATTTTTGTGTGTTAAGACTTTGGTTTACTAGTTTTATGTTAGACAAAAGTCACTCAGAATGAGGACTTTGGAGACCATTCCCAGAAAATTTACACATACATTTCATTTACCATAAATTGTCTTAAATATAGAGTACTTTAATCAATGTGATCACTTCTATAGTGAATTCAGTTTTTAAAACTCAAAACATTTGAAAAAATTTTCATGTTAGTTTGGTTGGATTTTCTTTGAAATCTTCGAGTCGCATCCATGGACGCTAGAGTAATTTTTTTAAAATATAATTTCCGTCCTTTAACATTTTAAGTCATATCGCAGGATGAATGGAATGGGTGAAATGATGCTCAAATGGGCCCAGGGTCCATGGAGCTTAAGAGTTATCTGACATTCGTCTTTTGGGATAAGGGATAATCCCAAAAAAAACCTTATCCAGGTAACTTACTCTGATCGAGATTCGAACTCGGGACCTATTGAACGTGAGGCAGACACGCTACCACCCGCTATTGAGGCAGGTAGTTTGCTGAATGATTTCTCATCGGAAGCTACCGAGGAGTGAACTTATATTACAGTGTTTCCCCACTGGTTAGCACGAAAGTTAACGACCAACGTTGTGCTCTGAATTAACAATGTCGCGTTGAATATTTCAACATAGCAGTTATCGTGTCTTACTTGTCTATTTTAATGGCCTACTGCTTATTAGTGACAGCCATTACTAAATACTTTTTGAAGGCGAAGTAACTAGAATAGAAATATTTCCTGAAATTTTCATGGCCGCGCCATGAACAGAGTTATTTTGCGGTCTTGTAGGTCCTGGTCCAGTAGGGATGCAGTATCTCAATTGAGCCCTGGCTAGCACGGATCACTCCTGTTGAAGAAGACAGGCGAAGTCCTTGGCGAAACGTAGGGATATTCCAATCCTACTGGACCACGGTCTACAATCCGGAAGGTAACTCTGTTGAACGAAAATATATTTGAGCGGTATAATACGGAAGCCTAGTTATTTTACGGTTGAAGGTCACTATGATTTTGGGCATGTGTGGTATGAAAACCTTTTTTTAATTTAATTCTTAAAATCAAAGTTGCCATTTGGGAGATCCAGTGCACTGTTATCCTTTGGTGACATTCTTGCTTTCTATCCCGAGATATCTGGGTTTGATTCTCGGTTGGCTAAGAGAAGTTTACTGTCATGAGAATCATTGCCTATACATATATCAGATTTAGTAATAAATTGTTTAAAAAATCGCTTGGATTATAATTTATAAGCTAGCTGTAAGCATATGAAATAATAAATAAAAATGAGGAAAATACACCTAAAACATTAATGGCGTTATTGCAAAGGACATATCTAACGTATTCAATATAGGGGTTTTAATATTGGTCATTTGGATTATTTAAATGTAGTTAAACTTTTGAAACTCACTATATAATGAATTAAAGCAGAACGGTTTGAAGATAACACCACCATTGCAAAATAATATCTGTTATCTGTATAACTTTTAGGTGAAGGAACACAGGAGGCAAAACCGGTGTACATTCAAACAATTCATTATAATTTCACATATAGACCATATGTCCGCCTCTGTAGCGTGTCTGCCTCAGGTTCAAGGGATCTAGAGTTCGAATCTCAGTCAGAGTGAGTTTTCTGAATCAGGTTTTCTCCGGGATTTGCTCTTATCTTGAAAGATGAATGTCTGGCAGCTCTAAGCTCTATGGACCCCTCATTTGTACATAATTTCACCCATTTCATTCATCGTGCGATATGCCAACATTGGAGGACGTAAAAAATATGGAATATATATATATATATATATGTATATATATTTTAGCAGTTATTGAAAACGTTATACCTCTACCCAAGTTATTCATTCCGCTACATTTCTGCTATAGTTGGTTTAAAGTTAAACAATATGTGCCAAGTTAAATACAGTCGTTGTTCAAGTGTTAAATCAGAAGTATAAAGAAATAAATACAGAAACAATAGCAGAGAGGTTCTTGCTCAATTTATTATAACTATAAATGTGTAGGAGATAAAGAGATAGATGTTTAAAAATCGATCGCTACATGATGGCCTCGAAATACAGTCCTTTCGGCGTGTAGATGGCTGCAGGGCGCAAAGGCCATAATGACATACATACTACCTGCATTGGATGACGTTGCATCTTAGTAAAATATCCTTATCTTCCCATTAAAAGAGTGTATTATAATTTTTTTCCAAATTGTATATGAAACTCTTTGTAAACGGCTCAGAGATTCATGTTGCGAAACGTGACGTTTAAAGTAATAATTTTCTGTTTTCTATAAACATGTAAATATAAGATAAAAAAACGTTATAAGTAAAACAAAATATATTAGTTACACTACTCTCTTACGGTTTCATTCAGATTAACTTCTATTCTATTTCCATCTTCAGGTATAAAAAGAATCCTTTTTAACGTTAAGCGTTTTATATAATAAATCCAGTTTAGGAGCACGACGGCTAAAAATTTCAGGTGTGATTCTAAAAGCCGGCCGACATTAATATTAATTAAAATGCACGTACGTTGTGCCGTTTAATAAATGTTTTATATTATTAATTCTCAAGAAAATTGGGTTTATTATCTTATTAGCTTAGACAGGTTTATAGTTAAGTTGTATTACAATTTATACACTAGCTTGACAAAAAGAGTCAAACTTTACCTTTGTCGCAGCCTAACAGGTTTTATTGACGTAGAAAAATGTATGTGTGTTTGTAATAATTGGAGGCTTTGTGTGCCCATTACCATTTATTTTTAAACTTAAATACAAATTACTGTGAACGAACTAGGAATTCTTAAGCAATTGTCTTCAGTTTATCAACAGTTGAACCAATCATTAACAGCCACCAGTGGTTATTGGTAGACAGAAAAAATGGCTTTGAGTGCTGCTAAAAACAAAAAACACTACGACGGTTCTTTGGGGGGGGGGGTTACTTAACGTTTTCCAACGTTAAGTCATATCGGGCGATGAATGAAATGATGGTCAAATTTGTCCGGGGTCTCTAGACCTTAGAGTTACCCGACATTCGTCTTTCAGGATAAGGGAAAACCGCGGAAAGAAACCTTATCCAGGTAACTCACCCTAACTTAGATTCGAACTTGGGACCTCTTGAACGTGAGGCAGATGCGCTACCATCTACACTGCCATGGCGGACCGGATTGGGGTGGTTGATTAATAGTACATTGAGAGTTAAACCAGCTCAAGCACCAAAGATAAAATATAATGTTCCAATGTCTTTATGATTTGTTGAGAATAATTTTGGTTTCAATTAAACTTAATAAATAAGGGTATATTAAATACCTTTCCATCAGGTCGAAACTGATTACAATTTATAAATTGTAATATATTATATATATTTTATTATTATTATTATTATTATTATTATTATTATTATTATTATTATTATTATTATTATTATTATTATTATTATTATTATTATTATTATTATTATTATTATTATTATTATTATTATTATTATTATTATTATTATTATTATTATTATTATTATTATTATTATTATTATTATTATTATTATTATTATTATTATTATTATTATTATTATTATTATTATTATTATTATTATTATTATTATTATTATTATTATTATTATTATTATTATTATTATTATTATTATTATTATTATTATTATTATTATTATTATTATTATTATTATTATTATTATTATTATTATTATTATTATTATTATTATTATTATTATTATTAATCATTAATTATTTATTGCGCGTGCTGGTATCTTTATGTTAGCGTAAGGCCCCCTTGGCTTAACTGCCCATAGGCGAGCCAGAGCCTACCAGACAGACAGCTGACCTCACGCCCACATACGCAAGCTACCATCCAACCGATACGGTTAGGAGATGTCATCATCTCGGAACCTCCTGCTGGAAAGTTGGCTTTCTAGATCAGGGTTCGCTAACCTAGCATGGCTCCTCAATTACCTTGCGACATTGAGTGGGCTTCCGTCCTATATCCAGAACTTAAAATCGGCAGCGCCTAGGTGTGGAGCCCATTACGCCACGGCGCAGGATAAACGGTAGCAAATATTCACCATAAACGCTTTCAGTGTGGTAACACAACAGGTACCCCTTTTGAGGGCTGAGACAATAATCAGTTGTTTAAACCCGAATCTCTACATGTGCTAACCATGTATTTCATAGCCCCCCTCGGTAGCTTGGTGGTAGAGTGCCTGCCTCACGTTCACGAGGTCCCGAGTTCGAATCTCGGTCAGGGTGAATTACCTGGATAAGGTTTTTTCAGGGGTTTTCCCTTATCCTGAAAGACGAATGTCGTGTAACTTTAAGCTCTGTGGACCCTGGACTCATCCTAGCACTATTTCACCCATTCCATTCATCGTCCGATATGACTTAACGTTGGAGGACGTAAATAAAAAAAATATAAGTATTTCATACCTTTTAAATTACCTTACGAGAAACAATTGAATAGGCTTTTAACAATAACAAATAGTTATGAAATAAAAGTATACATCATGTATCTTTTTTCTTCCTATAACGTTTTAAACTGATGGCCTCTTCCGGCCTTATTTCCTTCTTTTCTACTTCTCTCTCGACCACCAGTTTCTCGGAGTGAGAGTGACATTTTATTCCACTGATATCGAGTCGTCATGAAAGTACATGTTTTGAGTACGTCTAAAACAAAATCATTAAAAAGGAGAAAAATAAAAATGCCTCAATTTCCTTTCTCTGAACAGCATAATTCAAACATGAAGAGTCGATCAAATCAATAGCAATTCATACTAGGCTCTCTAAAAGAATTGCAATTACCATCATATATCATGTTAACAAAAATTATTGGGTTGGTTAAAATAATAATAGCAGCATTTATATCACCCCTTTGGGCAAATTCATATGGTAATTTTGGGGCTTTATCTCCCAAGGGAAACAACTGTTGGTGTTTTTACCTGTAGGTCATCTGGTTTTATTACTCTATAACGCAAATTCACTCCCCACACTCATACCTGCAGACCCTTGTAAAATAAAGGAATGAATCCCAAGACCAACAGAAAATCTAACTGGTTCCATATGAGTTGAGAAGACAGAGTTGTGACCACTGAGAAATAGAGGCAGTCAGTATCGTTCCATATAAACAGTTTTACTGTATGAACTTCTGCGACTCGCATTCTCAAAGGGTGCCCTTTTGAGAATGTGCTTGATCTTTGGGTTATGCTGTACACAAGATTAAGAGATAGAATCAAGAATATACATTGATTTTCGTCACAAAATGTTTCTTTTGGAATAACCAAACACTGTGTAACCTCAGTGAAATTTCTATTTGAAATTTTTAGTTAAATATATCTCTATTTTAGATACGCTTTAGGGAGATAAGTAACATTGTATCTCAGATCTACTTGCTGCACTATGTTTTTAAGTTACAAATTCTACATTTCCTCCTGATAAAAATTTAACACTGAAAAGCTACCCCTCCACTTTTGTATGTGGTCTTTGACATTTCGATCATATGAGTGTATTTTTATCTTTAGAACAATTGCTCTTTGTCATTGATGTCACTCGCTTACAGAGTGGTTTTTAGTTTTGATTATTACATTGAATTCACACATATCCACTTCCAGACTCTTCAGGAGGGCAAGAAGTATTCTCACATTTGAGCCAGAAGTTGAACCCGGGACCTTGGGATTTGGAGATCAGTTTGCAAACCGTTAGATTTCAGAGCCATTGTAATGATGAATTCTATGAGTTCTTGTCTGATGCAATCAAATCACGAAGAAATAGCTTGTGACAAATGACTTGATGTTCTGTACATGATCTACGTTATCTTTCTGCAGTCGAGGCAGCAGCTCTATTTTCGTGTTAGGCAAATCCATAACAAATCCTGACACATTTCAACCGTCAGCAAAGTTACATAACTTGAGACAGATGTTAAGATATTACTTTTGAAGTATGGGTGCGGTAAAGTTTTCTGATCCATATATGGATATTTCCATTCAGTTTGACTGTTCATTCCGGCAGGCCATAATTCTATTGGCCATTTCTCTGTTTCTACTTGAAGGCCTCTGGGAAACTTCCCACCTCTTATTTACGAGCTCTTCAATCGCTTTGAGTACATAGGAGAATTTACGATGTGCAGCACTTGTAACTGGAACTGTAAATCCTGGTTTTCAATTCCAGGTTATGTTTTTAACAGTTGTGCTGTTCTGCTCTGTCCCGTCTCTGTATACATGCATGTTAATTGCGGAAACAACTTGCTGCCTAATTCACTAGCAAGAGGGATGCCCAATGGGAAACTAAACTGCATTTCAGGCCAGCAAAGCGAATAAAATTGGAAATGTATTTTTTCTACCTGTGTTCATGAGTGTTTTTTTTTTTGTTGGAAAGGGAACTCGTATATTTTAAGGCTTTATCATTTTGCAACAAACGTGGATCATTTAACATGTGTGGTTTTATGTATTTTGCCTACGTATAGGTTTATTTATTTGATTAGTTGTTTATTTTTACGGGAGAGCTGCGCCCATTAAGTCTTCGTTGCCGATTTGGCACATAAAAGAGTACAACATACCGTGTTTAATTAAAGATAGATATTTTTCGTGCATGTAAGATAAATCCAGGAAGTTTAGAGAGTTTCGGGTGTAATGAAATGTGCAATGTAATGTTCTCTCTCTCTCTCTCTCTCTCTCTCTCTCTCTCTCTCTCTCTCTCTCTCTCTCTGTAATTTACGTCCTTGGACGGTGAATGAAACGGGTGAAATGATGCTCAAATGAACCCAGGGTCCAGAGCTTAGAGTTACCTGCATTCTTCTATCAGGATAAGGAAAAACTCCGGAAAAAACATGATCCAGGTAACTCGCCCTGACCGAGATTCGAACTCGGTACCTCTTGAATGTGAGGCAGACATGCTACCATCTACGCTATCGAGGCGGGCCTGTAATGTTCTAAAATCAATATGTCGTAGGGCGTCAAAAATACTTGAACGTGTTTTAATAATAGGGGAAATCCTGCCACATGCCTACCTGCATGAAGTGTGCACCTCTACCTTGCATTCAAAGATCTAAGGTTCGAATATCGGTTATTGCATGCCCCCCCCCCCCGGCTTTCCCTTATCTTAAAAATACAAAAATTGTGTAACTCTACGCTCCAAGGACTCCGGTTCTTTTGAACATTACTTCACCGGTTTAGTTCATTCATCGTCTGTATCAACTTATCAGTTTGAACATTTGAAAATTCAAGCAAGCTTTAAAAAAAATCCTGCCACTTCTCTGCAGCATTACACATCTAAGCAAGTATTAGTAACCAAAGAATTAATTTAATATGCCTATCCTTATTTTAAAACAGCACTATAAGAGTTATTTGTCTCATAAAATATTAATTTTGTGTAAAGAACTTGCGACACAATCTGTACTTTAATGCGCTTTATATACATTCAATAAAAACCCATAATGTGTTTCGAATATTTGTAACCTGAAGCTTTTAATTTTTGTCCTTTTTAGGTAGATTTTGTTGGACAGTTTCATTTTTTGTAGCGTAGATACATTTTGCTACTCTGCTTAGACGTTATTTAAAATTTAACCAGAAATTCGTGTTTTGAAGTAAATATTTAGGTTTCTTTTTGACGCTGTGGATTGGCGGGATCGTAATTGTAAGTACGCCAGTGTGCTGCATTTTTCTCTCGTGTCAGTAAATTTACTAACACCGCTTCGTTGCTCTTAAACACACTTAAAACTATCGGTCTGAGCAGTATTTGAGCTCGCGAGCTTCAGATCAATCTTATTTTACTAACCTTAATTTAAATAACTCTTTCCAGAAATAGTTTCTTTAGATATTCCGTTGTATGCAGGTACAAGGGGAACAGAGGAAACCGAATCGAAGCCAAATGTTTCAAAGCCAGCATATACGTACTAGTTTTAAATTTAATTATATTTCCATTATTTCGAAATAATAGAATAGCAGGACTACATTAAGAAAATGACAGTAAACAAACTTCAGAAATATATCTGAGAAATAGCTTACGCCACATATGAAGTAGTTCCAAGTAAATAGTGTGTTTGGAATATAACTTCACCTTCTGTAGGTTACACTATGCAAAATGATCAGAATTTTTCTGAATTGACAGGAATTCAGATTATTTTGAGAACATTCAAAGTGTGGGTTTCATTTGTCATGCGATTAACTTAGGATTAGAATTAAGATTACTACGTAGGTGTATTTGGCACCGAAACCTGTAGTTTATTGTACATAAGCCTCAAGTGGGACATCCCCTGGAGGAATGATGAGGCGAGGGGAGACAGGGGGTGAAATGGAGGGATAGGATATTCGGGTTGTGTAATTAACCTACCCAGCATTCGCCTGGTGACCAGGGTAAATCCCCGAAAAAACTCAAGGGTCAGGTGGGTTGGCCACGGAATCGCACCCGGACCTCCCAAATGCGGGCCACAGACGAAACCGCCTCAGCCATCCCGCACGTGTTTAATATGAGCCAATTTAATAAAAATTGTTAGAACCATCTTTGAAAAATAAACAATAGAGAGATCATTTTCGATTGGTAAGGATGTTGTTGAACATCGAATTGCATCTTTGGAAGATGCTGAGCTTAAATACCAAGTTTATATTCATGGAAATGTTTGTGTTTGAGGTAAGCTGTTCTCAGACACAATACTCTTTAAAATAAAAAATAAAAAAGAACACTTTTGACCACGGGGTGTCATGTATTTTCGGGACATCGCGACTTCGACATTTTTACGCGTAGTGCTTGCGTTGGTTCTTACCGTAGTACGATACATAAAGTAAAATTGTGCGGTACTTATATCCTTGGCCGTTTTAACCACAAGCAAGAGATTTCAGAATTCATTGTCGATATTAATACATTAGTTATTATTTATCGCCATTGTTAATTTCATCGTCCTCAAAGAATTTCTGTTAGTTAGGGACTTTTGATACAAGTATTTTATGTTAAAGACACTGAATTTCCATGTTTTCCCCCTTTTAGGGGCTTGGGGAGCTGTATATTTCAACAGTCCAAGGCTATTTGAGGTGTTCCCGGTTAGTGAATGTATTTTTCTGCTACTATAGTGGAATATAATTTACCCTTGGAATCGGGATGAAAACGATGCAAAATGATAAAATGCCTTGATTTGGGAGAGATATTAGTGCAGTTAGTCATTTTCTATAGCCCCGGCAGGCAATTACTTAACGTTGTTAACCTAAACGGTTCGAAATTACATACAAGTGGTAATGGAATGAACCTGCTGTGGAATCCCCGAGAGAACCTGAAATGGTCCGACTAACTGATAACTATTAACTGATTACTAGCCGCTAAAATATTCATGCATATCTGAATTGTACTCTCAATTAGTATGGTAGCACCATAAAATGCAGTTCTGTATTTCATAATCTAAATTATGTTCTTGTTTTCTTATTTCTAACTATTACAACCTCCTTCTAAATTCTAAGCTACATGCGATTTAGTCTTCTTTTGATTAAAGTTTTATATACTGGAATATCTTTTATATACATGATTTCTTTTATGACGGTGAGTTGTAAGCATAATAACTTTTTAAGTTAATTTCTTTATTGGCTATTTGAATTTAATTTTTAAAAGCTAGCATCTACCTGTTTCGCTGTTTAACTTTCAGAATATAATATAAATTTTAAACACGAGCTTAAAATGTTGGCACTTCAGTCATAAATGAAAATAATAAACAGAATGACTACATTAAATTGTTTTAAAATCATAGTGAAGTAGAACATGAATCGACAATTATGAATGTTTAAATTTTGCTGAATGATCGTAAGGCGCATCATAAAGTAAAACAATATTAAGATATTTATTACTTAACTGCAGAGAATTGACACTTGAAGTTAAGTTTTGACCTTTTTATCCTCTATAGTAACGAAAGAGCCTTATATAATAGAATTTTATTCCATCATTTCTAGATCCAAATACATATGTTAATAAACCCAATGACAATAGTGCAATATAGCATTGTTGTGGTTTTGGAAAGCGCTTGTAAATCATCCTGTTGGAGTGCGGTTGCAGTACCTTGGTATGACTCCACCTGTTCGTGACGATTTCTCTGTAAAGTGTATTTTGACGTATTTCCTATCGCAGTGATGAATTAGACATCGGAGGCCGTGCACCTTTAAAGGGATATGAAGTTTACGAGTCTTGCAGTATATAACTGCTAACGTCAGTTCCGAGGACAACACGTAGGGATAGTCCGGTTTTTCTTTTTCTTATTTAACCGTTTTTTATAGTTACCGTTTATTTTACTGCCTGTTTGCTATAGTTTTACATATAAACAAACACCCATGCCTAGGGAGGACTCGAACCCGCGACCCTCTACGCGATGAAACGCTAGAGACATACGCTTTAGTGACCATGGCTACGAGGCAACACGTATCTTTAGTTTCATTACAACTACTGCTCCCCACGCAGGTAGATCTGCCTTCCAGGGAGTGCAAGGTGTTTGACACATTGTGTTAATACATTACTTTCACAACAATTATTGGACAATCTCCATTTTATAAATAAAAAGTTTTGGGTATCATCAACAACCATTAAACAGTTTGAAAAATATACTTTCGAGTTGTCTAAAAGCAGTCGAGGAGGTGTCTGCAAAAATTAACAATATAGAGAATGCATCACCTACCAAATAAACAAAAAAATAAATTGCCAAATATTCAACACAAAAATACTGGATTTTCAATGCTGGGTAATATATGAAATAAACTAAGTCTCGGACAAACATATGAAAATGATTTCTACTATTCATATGCACCATTAACGTCATGTAACACTGAACGAACTTCCTCCCAATATTTTTATATTGTTTCAGTGAGAGGCGCAGAAAAATCACATACGACAATTTACGAATGAACATGTTTCTTAATTCCCGCATCGAAAGCAATGAGAAGGATGGCATGTTTCAACGTAGCTTACACTTTGTACACACACAGCGTTTCGGTATACTTGTTGACACAGACGTTTGTTGATGTCGTGCCTTAACTTGTATAGTATCTGTGTGCGTACATTGATTGCTAAGGTGTACGGGATCCGATGTATGGTTATAATGCAGCTGTAGTACAGTGTGTCATCTTAAGCTATGTGAAATTGCTGTAAAACTAGTAAGTTATAACCTAATAGTGAGAACTATAAAGCTTGGGGGCTATAAGTACTTGCATCATAGTAAGTCGCCACAAGAAAGTGCGTATCTCATTGTATATGAGAGCCCCTAATGCTTTACCGGGAAACATACGAGTCAGTTGGAGAATTTAATATCATTTCGGCATGTTGGCTATGGTAGCTCAATGGTCAAGAGCGACCGAACGGAGACCGGGGAATCCGTGGTTCAAATCCCGGCCATGGCAATGAATTTTTCAGTCTGACTCTACCTATCCTAGTGAGCTTATATTTAACTAGCAAAGAACTCTCGAACGCTCTCCGATCGTTGAGTTTTTCTCTGCAGCCATTTGCCAAAAGAAATGAGTAGCTGTTATAAACCTTAATAAATACCCAATTTAAAAGCGTATTTACGCCACCACCCAGTAAGCTTCTGTGTGAAAAATGTTTAAACCACATCGTTACCCTTTCTCAGTAAGGTGCCACTAAATCAAAATTTCTTTTGCACGCTACAACCAAGTGGCATGGACATTTGTACCGCTCTGGCAGTAATATATTAGTGTAATTTTAGGCCATTCTTCATCCCTCGAAATGCCAGAGCGGTTTTATGAGGCACAGGCACTGTAAGTGATACCATGTTGTTGGGCTTGAAACATGGGGGAGGGGGAATGAATTGAACACATTTATGTACGAAACTGCAAATTGTAAATAGTTCAGTTATACTGTACACAGAGTTAATGCTGCGCGCAATAAGGAAGCTGAGAACAGCGGCTTTAAAACCACTATCACAGGTTCTTGTATTGGTTCTTGTATTGAGAATCTGAAGGAGTGGTTTTGAGGGAGAGACGTGTGATCTTACCATCATTGACAACGTCAAGTAGACAATTATATGCACTGCCTCTCGGAGAACATCCTTCAATACCGTCTGGTTGCCATGGTATCACAAACGAGCTTTTCTCCGTCTGTTGCGTTTGAAAAGAATCGGACGCCTTACTCCACCTTCACTTCTAAAAGCTATACTTACCAAGGTTTCTTCTTCTACTTGGTTCCTGTTAATACAAATAAAATTTGCAAAAATGGTTTTGTTAAATATTTTGTGACAGCTACAAAGATAACAACGGTCTTACACTAGTTAAACCTTTAAAAACAATAGCAATTTTAATGCCTTTGAAATCCCATTGTTTGCATCACGACGAATGACTATGATATAATTAAAGACATGAAATTAAAACCAATACTAAGCGATAATTACAAATAGTTACCACAAAAGTCTATCCCGAGCGGGATAACTCAGGCGGTTTCGTCTGTGGGCCGCATTCGGGAGGCCCGAGCTCGATTCCCGTGGCCGAACTACCTGACCCATAGGGTTTTTTTCTGGGATTTTTCTCCGGTCACCAGGCAAATGTTAGGTTAATTACATCCTCCGACTTTCCTCTCTCTCCATTCCATCTCCATTATCATTTCACATCATCTCTCTGTCCGCCTCGGTAGCGTAGATGGTAGCGTGTCTGTCTCATGTTCAAGAGGTCCCGAGTTCTAATCTCGGTCTGGGTGAGTTACCTGGATAAGGTTTTACCGGGGATTTCAGTTATACTGAAAGACGAATGTCGGGTAACTCTAAGCTCCATGTGGCTCAGTGGTTAGACCGCTTGGCTCTCACCAAGGCGGCCCGGGTTCGATCCCAGGCGACCGCAAAGTGAGATTTGTGATGGACAACATGGCGTTGGGGCGGGTTTTCTCCGTTTCTCCGGTTTCCCCCGCCATCTCATTCCACCGGTGCTCCATCTTCATCTCATGTATCATCAGTGTCACCGCCTGCGGTGCCGTATGTAGTAAAAGCGGGCGTTAAACACTACACATTTCATTTCTAAGCTCCATGGACCCCGGGCGTATTGAGCATCATTTCACCAATTTCATTTCATCGTCCTGATATGACTAAATATTGGAGGACGTAAATTGCAACAACAGAAAAAATCATCTCTCATCTGGTGGTCTCTTTCAGGGTCAAAATGCTACTTCCTCCTCCGGTAGGTGGGTTGCCGGTCTCCGAACCAGCTACTGGGGCGTTTCCGAACCAGTGGGGGGATGTCGGTTCTCCTGGCGTACCGGCAGAGGTTTCTGAGTGAAATGTAGGGACCCTGCCTTCTGCACTGTCGTGGCTTCTTTGGCCGGCCGCCCTCTGTCTGCTCTCGCCCCATCGTTCCTCCCGGTGATGCGTCGCTTGGGGACATAGATACAAGACTGGTTGCAGTGCCGATTCCCCTCCGTAGTAATGCTAATCCTAATTGTGCGCTTTAACGAGATATATTGCAGTAACTCTTTATTCTTATGGAGTACAAATAATTAAAAATCATTTAGATTATTATTATTATTATTATTATTATTATTATTATTATTATTATTATTATTATTATTATTATTATTATTATTATTATTATTATTATTATTATTATTATTATTATTATTATTATTATTATTATTATTATTATTATTATTATTATTATTATTATTATTATTATTATTATTATTATTATTATTATTATTATTATTATTATTATTATTATTATTATTATTATTATTATTATTATTATTATTATTATTATTATTATTATTATTATTATTATTATTATTATTATTATTATTATTATTATTATTATTATTATTATTATTATTATTATTATTTATTATTATTATTATTATTATTATTATTATTATTATTATTATTATTATTATTATTATTATTATTATTATTATTATTATTATTATTATTATTATTATTATTATTATTATTATTATTATTATTATTATTATTATTATTATTATTATTATTATTATTATTATTATTATTATTATTATTATTATTATTATTATTATTATTATTATTATTATTATTATTATTATTATTATTATTATTATTATTATTATTATTATTATTATTATTATTATTATTATTATTATTATTATTATTATTATTATTATTATTATTATTATTATTATTATTATTATTATTATTATTATTATTATTATTATTATCAAAACGAATGAAGACAGGCTATTCTCAGAAAAGTCAAAGCGTGCATTTTTTTCCTGTAAATAACTTACAGGTGCGGTATTACAGGTGCGGTATTTAAAACAAATCGTTAGAACCATTTTAAGAAAATAAAAAATTGGATAAAATGTTCCAAGTAAATGGTGAGGTGCTTGAAAAATTTCGTATCGCGTACTTGGAATGACTAACCTTAAGAAGTGTTTTGTTTAACCGAATTTTCGTTTTTCAGTTAGCGCTACATAAATACACATCCACGCGCACGCGCCTGTACCCTTTTCTATAAATGTTTTCGATTCAGGTGTCTTCAAAGCGGGAGACCGGCGAGATCGTTATCGATTTGCAATACTTGTTTATTCATTATAGATAAGCAGTAAAGAAAGTAAAAACGAGCCGTTTTATTAGTAAAGGAACGCCTATTAATTTATTTTTTCTACAGTTATTTATACTAGTTAAAATAGTTTACTCCTTACAAAAATGTTAGTTGCCATCGATTACGGCATTTTGCAGGCATTAAACTAGAAGTTTGTGTCAAGTTCTGCATTCCAAACAGCATTTTCCATTTTAGTTAATTGATGGAAATTAATCATTTCTTCACGCTGGCCATATATAGGCTAAGGTTTTTGATAGATAGTGTCAACATGAAAAATTCAATGTCACGGATCTCTTGGTTTCCGTCCAGTCACTCTTACTCATTGAGCTACCATGGCGAACTTTCCGTCATGACACTAAACTCTCAATTTGACTCGTATATTTCCCCGGTAAACCACTAAGGGCTCTAGAATTCGAGATACACAGTTTGTGGCGATTTACTATCGTAAGTACTTGAGTCCCAGTCTTCCCCGGGGAAATATACGAGTCACGTGGAGATTTTAGTGTCATGGCGGTAAGTTGACTATGGTAGCTCAATGGGTAAGAGCGACTGGACGGAAACCAGGAGATCCGTGGTTCAGATCCCGGCCATGGCACTGATCTTATCATGTTAAATCTATCTATCAAAAACCTTAGCTTATAAACGGCTATGGTGCAGAAATCAATAATTTCCATCAACTAACTAAAATAATAAGAATTAAATGATGAAGCCTGGGACTCAAGTACTTACAATAGTATATCGCCACAAACGGTGTATCTTGGATGCGAGAGCCCCTAGTGGTTTACAGGGGAAATATGAGTCAACTGGAGAATTTAATGTCATGACGGCAAGTAGGCCATGATAGCTCAATGGGTTAGAGCGACTGGACGGAAACCAGGAGATCTGTGGTTCAGATCCCAGCCATGGCATTGAATTTTTCATGTTGACTCCATCTAGCATTTTCCATGCTTTTTGAAAAGGTTTACTTGTTATATTTGCATTATATTCTGTGTCAATTCTTTCACGCATTGTTCCTTCAAACACATGGTGTAAATAGTATTGTTTTATATAAACTTTACACTTTCAAAATAATTCATTTGTAAGGGTGTTAAGTTCTGGCTCTCTTGATTATTATAAAAGTTACTTCAATTTCTCTCTCCGCTGGATTTCACCGTTCTCTTTTGAAAGAGAATAGTGTATATGTTAACGAAGTCGTTATAATGGTGATGATGATGATGATGATACCGAACATTTTACTGAGAAAATTAAATAAGATAGTGATACAGGATTTTACGGAGGGGACTCGGCACATCAAACATACTGGTCTTTAGTACTTATGCCCCAAATTGGGCATCACCTGGAGAAAGGATTAGGTGAGAAGAGGCGGAGGGTGACCAACCCTATGGAGTCAGACAGTGCAGAGGGCGGTGTAGAGTGGGATCCCTACACTACCAGTTGGAAACTCCTCGACGTCCAGGACCACCAGCCGAAACAGTTCACGGAGACTGGAGGCCACCCTTCCTCCAGAGCAGGCTGGCACAACCGGTATTCCTCCTCCGCGTTCCTGAATCGGCTTGGAGAACGAAATCCATCCCGCTGGAGGAGAAAGCATTTCCTCAGTGTATATCAGCAGCGCTGAGACTCCCGCGAAACTTCTACCCCGAAAGAGACCATCATATGTGAGATATATGAAGTCATAATGGAGGTGAAATGGAGGGACAGGAAATTTTAGGGATGTAATTAACTTACCCATCATTCGCCCAGCGACCCGAGAAATACCCGGAACAAAGCCATGGGTCTGGTAAATCGGCCACGGGAATCGAACTTGGACCTACGGAATGCGGGCCACAGGTGAAACAGCATGAGCCACCCCGCTAGGTAGATATTGATGTAAGCAGTTATATTCACTTGCACTTTAGGAATGCATATGCTAATCTACCCTCTTTGGATTGAGTTTTGTTTGTTTGGTTTTGTTTGAGCAACATTCTTTTGCACCACCTTTGCGAAACATTGATAAAATGGAGTTGTGGTTTTTATTGGTTATAAAGTGCTCTCTTAGCACCACAATACTTTTACATGGAGAGATATTTTGCTATTTCTCTCTTAACTTGTGATACTCTTTTGACCTATAAAATCAAACAGGCAATATTTGTTTCAAGTGCTTTTAGCTGTTTGCTTAAATTTATCTTAAGCTGCTTACAGCTCAGATGACCTTTTTATACTTCTAAAACGCACAGCAACATGAATATGTACAGTGAATACTGTTCCCGAGGAGATCATTCAACAGAGCGTGTAAAATTGCCATGAACACCTAGAGCTCTTTCATTCTGTAGATTGAATTTTATAACGGAACTTCTCTGTATATTTTTATTAGCACTATCATTACATATTTTATTAATGTATTTGTTTTGTCTACAGGAACAGGCTAGAGAGCAACTCAGAACATTGGAACGCTCTTCTGCTGTCTCTCCGAGAGCTCATCGAGTGGGTTATTCGCAAGGATACTGAGCTCACAGGTCTCGGCCCCATTGGCGGCGATGTTGCATGTCTACAGAAACAACAGGTTAGTCCATATATTTTGTGTGGTATACGAAAACTTACTCCCATAAGGCAGGTCTCTATTAGGGGCTGAACTTACACCTAGTTCGAAGGTTGTGGGAGTAGTGTATACAGTGTGTCCGAGAAGTACCCATACCCCTACTTTATTATCTTTATTATTATGTATTATTGTTATTATTGTTTACTAGTATTTATTATTTATTATTATTTATTATTACATCATTGATAAGTACATACGTATATATTGAAATGTGTAGTAAAGTGGAGTACGTTGATAGGCAGATTTGAAAAGTACAAAATGCTCTGACATGCCTAAGGAATAAGATGACTAATCGCAAGACTGTAGAGTAGGGGGCGGTATTTATAACCACTTAAACCATCAAATTCATTAACACTAGGAGAGCTGTATAATTAATATACCTAAAACTAACGTTGAGATAATTTTGAACCAAGGAGAATATTGTTACCAATTTTTGACATTTTTTTATGACAACCTAGTATTTTAACGTTTATATAACAGTTAAAAATAACGTTAATAGTATTATTGAAAAAGAACATGTCAATTTTTGAATACGAAATTAGTGATCCATATATTTAAATTTGAGAATATTCCATGTGTTGGCTATTATAATATAAACTTTTAAATAAAGCCTAACATATTTTTACTTTCTCCACCACCTACGTATAAGATAAACTATTGCATTCCATCAAAACATTGGATACCAAGATTTCACCTGAAATGTACACTTTGAGACTTGCTAAATCTGCCTTCCAAAAAGGGTTTAGACAAGGATCTGTTCGTGTATGTCTATATGAAAAGCATAACTAAAAATGAAAATTCGGCTACATAGTAATTTAGTATTTCATATAATAGCATTCATATATTCAATATGTAATAAGCCAGCCTCTGTAGCGTAGATGGTAGCAAGTCTGCCTCACGTTCAAGAGGTCCCGAGTTCGAATCTTGGTTAGGTTGAGTTAGATGATGATGATGATGATGATGATGATGATGATGATGTGTATAGGGGCGCTCAACTACGGCGGTCATTAGCGCCCTTTAAAAAAAAAGTCATGGCAAAAGCCAGATATAAAGATTTCTAAAAATATATATTATTATCTATAAACCTGTTAAAACAGCACACATATATACTAAAAAAACAACAAAAAAAGATACTTGAGGTTAAATTCTAAAATCCACAGCTGAAACAAACGCTAAAACTTTGCCCACTGCCGTTTCGTCATCCGCGAGGATATCCGCCAAGCTGGCCGGCAGCTGGAGAGACCTGCGGAGACGTGCCAAGCTATAACAATCTAAAAGCAGGTGACGGACAGTCAGGTCACCACTGCACAGTGGGCAAACGGGAACTGGGGTTCTATTCAATAAAAAGCTGTGGCTAAAATAACAATGCCCAATGCGCAACCGAGCCAAAGTCACCTCCTCGTGACGAGATGACCGACAGGAGGTAACCCAGGGAATCGGAAGTTCCTTAATAGATCTCAGTTTATTATTGCGGAGAGCGGACCACTCTTCCTGCCAGCAGGTTAGCACAGCTCTCCGTAATACCGCCCTAAAATCTTCCGATGTCACACATGGTAGTCGAACCCTGGGCTTCATGGTAGCCGTCTTGGCTGCCGAATTCGCCATTTCATTCCCCCGCAAGCCTACGTGACCAGGAATCCATGCACACACCACGCTCACGCCAGAAGCGTCGTGGAGGGCATCCTGTATCCGCTGCACAATAGGGTGGTAGTTGTACAGCTGCCGTAGGCTTTGAAGTGCACTGAGGGAATCGCTCAGGATTAAGCAGTTCCCCAACTTTCGTCGACGTACGTGTAAAATGGCCCGGTATATTGCATAGAGCTCTGCGGTAAAAATGGAAGTGCTAGTGTGGAATCCGAATGTATAGGGTTCGGTTCCACACACGTAAGCACAACCAACACCATCTGAATTCTTGGACCCGTCGGTGTAAATTTTAATATGGTCCTGATATCGCGATAAAAACTCTAAAAAGCAAGTGCGGATACTAGACATAGACATGGTAGATTTATCGTGTGTGGTCATGCCCAGATCAACGTGGGGCGCTCTGCACAACCAAGGAGGGTATGTCCTCTCCCCCCTAGGATACATCTTAGGCAGTTCGCTATTAAGACCTCTAAGGAGCTCCCGGAAACGAAAACCAGGTGGCTTTGGTTTTATAGAAGTGTTCCTATAACGCACGTCCATGAAGGTGTTAAAGAATGGCGTAAACGTTGGATGTGTGGGCATGCAATTAAGTCCACAGCCATAATTTGCTAATAGCATGTTGCGCCTGTACTGCAGAGGGGGTTCTGCAGCCTCAGCATACAGGCTTATGACTCGGCTCGTTGGAAATGCCCCAACTGCTATACGTATGCCACAATTATGGACTGTATCTAATCTCTTCAGCACAGATGGTCGTGCTGAGCCATAAACGATACTACCATAATCTAATTTGGAAAGGATGACTGTGCGATACAGTCGCAATAACACTGTACGATCCGCTCCCCACGATTTTCCACTTAGTACCCGCAAGATATTTAAAGATCGGTCACATCGTGCTTTCAGTTGTGCTATATGCGACGACCAACTAAGTTTTCTATCAAATATTAATCCAAGGAACCTCGTCTCATCTGCAAATGGTAGTAGAACAGCGCCTAGCCCGAGCTTTGGAGGTAGTCGACTCCGCTGACGCCAGAAGTTAACACAGATGGTTTTCTCAGCAGAGAATCGGAAGCCGTTCTTTAAACTCCAAACCTGAAGGTTGTCCAAGGTGGTCTGGAGACGGCGCTCTATAAACGATGTGCGCTGAGATGTGCAGTAGACGGCAAAGTCGTCTACAAATAGGCATGACGAGACCCCCGGAGGTACACATTTCGAGATAGAATTAATCGCAATAGCAAACAACGTAACACTTAGCACCGATCCCTGTGGTACACCGTTCTCTTGAACGAAAAGGTTCGAAAGAACCGAGCCAACCCTTACTCGGAAAAAGCGGTCCTTCAAGAATTCCTGAAGGAAGAGTGGTAGGCGTCCACGTATATTCCAGGTGTGCAGAGTACGTAGCAACCCTGCACGCCAACACGTATCATAAGCCTTTTCGAGGTCAAAAAATATTCCGACTGTTTGGCAGTTTTTAAGAAAGCCGTTCATAATCTGTGTCGACATGGACACAAGATGACCCACTGTTGAACGGCGTCGTCGAAAACCGCACTGGATGTTATTCAGTAGGTTGTGCGTTTCCAGCCACCATACCAACCGCCCATTTATCATGCGTTCCATCACCTTGCAGACGCAACTGGTGAGGGAAATAGGACGGTAGCTAGAAGGGAGGTGACGGTCCTTGCCAGCTTTCAAGATAGGTATAATGGTGGCTTCTCGCCACTTGTCCGGAAACGTGGCATCAACCCAAACACGGTTATAGACCTCGAGCAGGAATGCCTTACCTTCAGGTGAGAGATGTTGTAACATTTGAACGTGGATTCCGTCCGGTCCTGGTGCTGTCAGTCGCGATGATGAAAGAGCGTGTTCTAACTCCGCCAAGGTGAAGAGGCGGTTATAATCTTCAAGGTTTCTGGAACTAAACACGAAACCTTGAGATTCTACCTGAGTCTTAATTGAGATAAACTCAGGAGCATAATTACTAGAGCTAGACACCTGAGCGAAAGCACAGCCGAAGGTGTTAGCCACGACAAACGGATCAACAACAACTCCTGCAGGTGTTTTCAGACCAGCGATTGGCAAGTGGGTTGATTTTCCGGCCACGCGCCTTAACCTATCCCATACCACAGATGATGGTGTCCATCTGTTAAAAGATGAGACAAAGTTGTTCCATGAGATCTTTTTGCTATCCTTAATTATTTGCCTGGACTGTGCACGCGCTTTCTTGTACTCAATTAGATTCCTTTGGGTAGGGTGTCGTTGAAATACCCGTAGAGCACGTCTACGAGCACGAATAGCATTCCGGCAGTCGTTGTTCCACCACGGGACAGGAAGTCGACCAGGTTCGGTGGCCGAACGTGGAATCGACTCTTCTGCAGCGGAAAGAATTGTCTCTGCGAGATGATCCACCAGATCATTCACAGAATCGTGCTCATTGTAATCAAAGACAGCCAACTGGGTGTAAAGGTTCCAGTTGGCACGATCAAAGCGCCATCTAGGGTTACGTGAGGCAGACACATCGTGTGCTAAGAGACTAAGAAGACATGGGAAGTGGTCGCTGGAATGTAAATCAGAGATGACATTCCACTGCAATGAAACTGCTAACTGGGGTGAACATACTGCCAAATCGATGTGCGAATAGGTGTTATAAGCGTCTGAGAGGAACGTTGGCTCTCCGGAATTCAGGAGAACCAAGTTATTGCTCTCCAAGAATTTTGCAATGAGGTGGCCTCTCGAACATGCCCGAGTTGAACCCCATAGCGGGTGATGGGCATTAAGGTCTCCAACTATTAGAAATGGTGTTGAAAGTTGGGAAACCAGATCTTCAAGGTCAATTAACGAGAGGTCATCTGATGGCGGGAGATATACATTGCAAATGCAAAATTCGATGGTTGGCAGCTTAATCCTTACAGCTACAGATTGTATATCAGATTGCAGCTGTACCGGGTCTACAAATATGTCATCCCTGAGGAGCATCATAGTGCCCCCGTGAGCAGGAATGCCCTCTTCTGTGTCAATATCACACCGCAGTGGTGTGTAGCGTCGAATTTTAAACTTGTCTTGCGGTCGTAGCTTAGTCTCTTGTAAGCATACCACTAAGGGGTTATGCTTACTGAGCAAAAGCTCCAATTCTGGTCGATGTGCTCTTAAACCCCGCAAGTTCCATTGGAGGATAGCCATTGGAACTATGGAGATAGGTTGTAATAGGTCTTCTACATTAAGAGGACTTTAACGGTGGCCGAATCAGCTTACCCTTTTTCTTCGGTGTAGGGCTAACACCTGTTTCCTTTTCATCGGGTTTGTCCTGGCGCTTTTTCATTGCCGTTCTTGCAGTGTGGTCCGTGTCTTCCTGGTCCATTTCTTCCACGGATGAGGCCCCTTTTCCTATAGAAAACTTAGGTTCGAGGACCTCAAACCGGTTGGACACAGAGATCGACGATGATGACAGTTGTCGATCCGTGTCTTCACCAGAGGACCCCTCAGAAGATGAACTTCTAGATGCCCTAGAACTTTTTTTCTTGCCGGTCTCTTTGTTAGTAACTTTAAGAAAGTCTGATTTTGTGTAAGCGGTCTTAAACTTTTTGGGCGGTGCATCGTACACTATATTGGGCTGGACTTTCGATGAGGTTGACGGCTTTGGTGATGTCGGTGCGGACTTCTCCCTCGGCGATTTAGGTGAGCGAGGAGCCGGCCCGGATTGCTTGGTAGGCTTTCGAGCTGGTGTGGCAGTAAGGACCTTGTCTGTTATACTAGCCTCACAATCGCTGGTCTGAGTTGCGATTTCTTTCCTCGGTGCCACCTTAGCAGCTACGGAGCTGTAGGTACCGGAGTTTGGCACCGAGGGTAGACGAGTACGTAGGACTTTACGGGCATCCGAGAAAGATAACTTCTCCCTTACTCGGATCTCCTGTATCGCCTTTTCCTCTAGGAATCGTGGGCACTCTCTGTGGCTGGATGGATGTTCACCAGCACAGTTGACACATTTTGCCGGGGATGTGCAGGCATCCTCGTGCTTAGACAGACCACACTGCACGCATGTTGGCACACCGCTACAAAAATCACTCGTATGACCGAAGCGCTGACATTTAAAGCACCTGAGTGGGTTTGGTATATATGGCCTAACCTCTATGGACTCATACCCTGCCCTAAGCCTTTGCGGGAGATCTACCCGATCAAAGGTCAGGAACAAGGTACGGGTAGGCACCAATTCCCCTTGCTCTCTACGTTGCACCCGGTATACTGCAGTGACACCCTGGTCTTGTAGGTTCTCCTTTATTTCTTCATTTGACATCCCGTCCAACGCACGAGTGGTGACGACCCCGCGGGAGGAGTTTAGGGTCTTGTGCACCGCAATTGTGACGGGATAGCTGCCCAATAACGTGGCTTTTATTAATGTTGCCGCCTGGGAAGTCGTGTGTGCTTCCACAAGGAGCGTGCCGTTTCTGGAGCGCGTACAGGACTTGACTGGACCGGCAATCTTATCTAATCCCTTCTGGATTATAAAAGGGTTCACTGTCAAAAAGTTCTTACCTTCCTCCTTTCTTGTTACAACTAAGTAGCGAGGACCAAAAGACTCGACTACTTCCTTTCCAGCTTGGTTAAATGATTTATTATTAGTATTGTTATTATTGTTTTTAAGGTTTACCATGAAAGTTGGCGTAAGATTCATCCCCCAGTGCTCCCCACCCACCACGGAGCCCAACAAGGGGTCATCCCACTGGGATGACAGGGCTACACAGGAGATATAGCGAGCTCGCCGTCCCACTCACCCTGGAGTTCGGTACAATACCTAATCCTGGCCGATTGATTAGGGGTGGGTTAGTCCCTAACCTCCCGTTTAGGCGAAGCAGAAGCCAAAGTAGTGTATTAGTAATGCGTACCCTCCCCGAATTCAGAAAAATACTGTTACGAGCTCAGATACGCATCCCTCAACCACCAGGACTAACCTTTCCACCGACACGGGTCTCCACGCACGGCCTACACGTGGGTGGGCCTGTTGACCGTCTCCCTCAACCACGAAGAGGAGCCCACACGAGGGAGACTGTTGGCTCGGGACCCCGGGTTCGCCAAACCCGTACCTACCGAAGTAGGCCCCTGGGGGGGGGGGGTTGAGTTATCTGGATAACTCACTGGATAAGGTTTTTTTCCTTATCCTAGGTTTCCCCTTATCCTAAAAGACGAATATCGGATAACTCTAAGCTCCATGGTACCTGGACACATTTGAACATCATTTCACCCTTCCATTCATCGTCCGATATGACAACGTTGGAAGAAGTAAATTACAACAAAAAAATAGAATAGAATAGGAAATATTAACATTTCATTCGAAATTTGGTTCTTTTTAAGTAACAGTTCATTTGAAATGCCTTTTTTTGTGATACCCTTTATTAATGTTTCAAATTATTAAATCCTTTATCATTAAGCTCCTTTCGATATTCATTTGTTTTCGGATTTCCATGGAAATACTGCGAAATTTTAAGGCCAGCATATAGCTTCCAGTTTTTAAACGCCTGACTCTGACTGTTTCCTTTATAACGATATGTGTAATGAAGCTGTTTCTGCAAAGAGAACGGAATTTCAAAACCATGTTATAGCTAACCAGCTCTCTAAACCTTTTGCTATTGCTTAAATCAACCATATTCTACTATTTCTAATGAAAATATTTAGATATTATTATAATTATTTATCTCGTGTACATGAAGTAGGTAGAGTTAAAAGATTTTGAAGAGTTAAAAGATTGCGTATTCATAATGTTTCATATTATGACTTACTAAGTTATCTATTCTGAAGGAACTTGGAATATTTCAGACAAAAGTAATGCTCATCACTTTGTCAGTACATGTTTGCACATTGTTAACACTTTACATTGGTTTTACTACCAATATACTTCATTGTTTGTTGTGGAAGTAGCTAAACTCTCGTCAATAATTCGAGTCTGTGCGCCTTTTGTTTGAAACCATCTCGCACAGTTATACTTCTGCGTATGTGTATTGCAGCAGTATACTTACCAAACACATTGTACAGTTCTACGTGGGTGAAAATGGAAAGAGGCAAAGAGGGATTTTTTTTTTAGTAAGAACTTCATACTTGAATCTGAGATAAGCTATGAAGCTTCCAATGCCTGTCCTACTTTCTTCATGTAGGAAACTATAAGCAATCAAAATTTTAAGTGAATCAAAATAAATCTAACGGCGTCTCTAGTCCTAATTAAATGAAAATTACTCATAGTATTTTACAGGTGCTGAATGTTTATTAGTATACGTAGCCTGCGGTAAACACACATGTAGTAAACGTTGCTGTGCTCTGCTTTGTGTGGATAAATAGAACTCTATGGCGAAAAAATTAGATTTATTTAACTGCCTCTAAAATAAATTTTTCCTTTTAGTATCTAAGTACTACAATATACATACATTTTAAGTTATTAAGATATGCATAGCAGTAATCAAGTTAAAGCCAATTCATTGCTATAAACATATAAGGCCTAACCATTCTAAAGAATGTTGCTACATCAAAGATGTTTTGTTGCTGCAGTTGATATCGCAATCATAAATATTACTTTCCTCCCTTCAAGTATGTTTCTGTCTTGTACACACATAATTTACGGACTTCGTAACTCTATTACGTCATGAGATCTAGGATTTATATTTTCCACTTCAGGACTGCAAAAAATAAAGCAGGAAACTGTTCGTTTGTTGAGCTGATTTACAGTTTATAGTAATGAAGTTACGGAACATGCAGGCTACCATGATCTTTACGCATAACTTTTTCATACCCAAACCGCCCCCTTTTCTTTAACATTCTTCGGCAAGTAGATACAGAGAATTTTACAGGTCATAGAAAATGCGGCATAGAGGTTACAGAAATAAACGTTGTGAGATTCCATGAGCACTGTTGATTTACCTACTGCTTTCCTTACTACATCTGCATAAAGGTGGTATATGGTATACCGCCCGACAATTCTACGGAAATAAAGTTTTGAGGCCCTCTGAATTAAAACAATAGAAAACTATTGTGTGTGTGTTTGTGTGTGTGTGTGTGTGTGTGCGCACGCACCCCGTCGCATAAATAATGTAAGTACTAACCGCTGTTTCGTATAACCTTGCCCCGCTGACATGTATCATTCCGCGTGCAACTACCTTCCCCCTCACCCTAATTGGCTAATGCTTTCGCGCCATAGGCCATAGGCAGCCTTCCCGTCACATTTAAATGGGCAGTAAACGTCATAATAGTTGCCAGGAAGATAAATAAAAACATACAAATAAGAATATGAAGGCATGCAAAAATACAATTTTATAATGAAACTGCAATTTCAAACTGAATGAATGAGCAATGAAACTGAAACAAGTTTATATGAAATGCCTTCGGCCTTTTCCACTGGGATTTGTTTAAACCAGCACACATACCTTGCAAAAATGCTTGTCTTTCAGTCTTAAAAGTCGTGTCACGCCATACTTGTCGTGTGTCCTTCATTCACCCAAGTCTCGTCAAGGTAGTATATTTTGCGATTTGTATCCCGGTACAGTCTGATTGTCCTTAAATAACGTCTTCGCCACACAGCAATATCACCCCTGGAGTGGTAAGTTTTGTCTCAATTTCACGTCGCGATGTTCCTACGGACCGAACACTCACACCTGTAAGTTCAGAGCACAGCTGAACTTACTTCTCTCACTGACAAAGGCGGATTCTTCTCTGTGAGTGCATTAAACACATGCACCACAATTCTTTTTTCGTCGCTTTGTAAACATTTTTCCTTTGAGATGCTTCAGCGAAAAACTGGCGGTAGACTCTGCCATTATGCATATAATAAGTACACGCGCAACAAACGATCAATAAAATAATTTAGCTATCGCACTCGGCACAACACACCTTCAAATGGTGATATATGACTAATCCAGCTCAAAACAAGGTCAGTGATAAAAGTCATATAAACAAATTTACCTTCACTACCGCTGAAGCACTTGCTATCGTGTTATATGAAAGACAGGCTTGGGAGCAAAGGAACCTCCTCTTTACTTCGTTTAAGAATTAACATGCATTTCAGATAAATCAACTCTGTTGCGTAATATATTTAATTCAAGCAGTTACGAAAATATAAATTTGACAATTCTCTTCCAATATATAAATATATATCACCATGTTAAATAACGAACTAATTTTTACCGTAAAACAGTCTGTACCACAACAGCAGCAGCCAATGAGAGGTGATAAGGTCACGTGACCGTTAAGAGATACGGGGCAAGCTTATGTGAAACAAGGATTAGCTAGCTACCTCTAGCTATCCTCATTCTCTCTCCTTCTCTCCAATGTACATACATAAATATATTTGTTTTGTAATATCAGGATGGGACTTAGCTAACATGTTTGGCCCTGAAATGCTCATTATTGTTTTAATTTTAATTTATATCATCACTTATTTTTATGCATTGCATATTGTACTACTATATTTTATTGCTTTTCATTCTGTTCTTTTTCATACTATTTGTATTTCCGAAGTACGTAAGAAAATATCTCCTTGCCAATAACAGTTTAAGTAAATAAACAGTAAAATAAATTGAAAGTGGATACCAAAACTTAAGGATATCTTGTAAACAGCGAACTCTGAATAGAAATAAAGATATTATAAGCTGTTATGACGTTCTTCTGTTTTCCAAGAAGTGCACATTAATAAGATGCCGAGATAGTCTTATGAGAAGGTATTAAGAAGCTGGCATTGTGTACGCTGCATTAGGACGTGGCAGGGTACCATAGGAGTTATTGAGATTCTATAAGACTTGTAGTCTTTTACTAGCTCTGAACGCACCATTGAACGAGTAACATGGGGATTTATTAAACTCTTTGTGATGCTGGAGGTGTTCCAAGAACGAGACAAAATTCACTTGAAAATATACCAGAAGCATGTCATAAAGCGTTCTGGTTCATAAACCAGCTCAAGGACTAGAATTGGCTGCCGGTCGGGTTTCGATCGTTACACCTAGGATCAACGTAATTCACGACTTCTACTTCTGCTACGTGCCGAAACTCGCTCTGTACACTTTAATTCTAATACTTGAACCATTGCATTAGTGACAACAAAGCTGTATTGGCGAATTAGTATAAGTTACAGCCTTTTTCTATGTAAACCGAAACTTACACGGGAAGCTAAGTTGTTCAGGAAGTTTGAGGTTCAAATCTCATCCCATCTCATGCGTGACTGACGTTTTCGTCACTCTTCATAACTGAAAAATGCCGGGGAGGATCCCAAATTTCACTTCATATAACACCAATAACATCACCAGTGGTGTGGATTAAGAACGCATGTTAACTACCCGTTCAAAGTATCTACGTTCTTAATATTTGGTATGCCGTTTTTAGTATATTTCTAAATACTCCTTGAGGGTGGAGTTTTCACTGGTAGAACCACAAATAATTTGCATTCTATCTGCCACTTTATTTCTCTTAACGGTTTTTAACATCCGTTCTTACTACACGCGACACCACAGGTCACAATCATTGAGAACATAGAAAAATAAAATGATTTTTGATAACAGAATGTTGGGAAGGAAGATTTGGCGAGTGGCAGTTAGTTAACAGCTTATCAGAAAAACGAAATGTACTTTAAATAGTCTACTTGGTACATAATTGCAGCCTATTTCGACAATGTACGAAGATTTTCAACACTGTAAGGATTATACCTTGAACTTTTTACTATAAGGTGCGAAATCCTTTCCAATGGGAATGAATATTATAGGTATATCTTGTAAACTGCAAGAAATAGACAAAACAATTACACAAAGTGATCAATAAACTTATTTCAAAGAACACTGTTATGCCATCGGTCATTTATAAGGCATTACTTCAGCTTCCTGCAAACATATCGATTAACGTCAAGTAAATAAAATAATAAACGTGTAAGGTGTGCACAAATAAACGATAGCGGTTGGAGACAGTAATCTAATTTTAACTTCATAAGTGAAAATGCACACATCACTTTAATTTCTTCAAAAAGTGTAGACATCACTTAGCATACTAGTGATGCAGGAGAAGAAGAGGTGAATGTGGTTCTATGTAAAGCAACAGTGAATTGTGGACACTATAGTCTCATGTGTGTAGTGCCTGCGACTGAAGAGAGAGGCGCTAGCAGCGAAGTGTGTAGCTGTAAAATGCAGAGCTTGTGGCAGTGGGGCTACCAGACCGTAACAAGTTGCGAGACCAGATTAACATTCCTGCGTGATTTATTTGCTTTTGTTTATTTTTCTTCTGCTCTTATTGTTGTAGCACTGCTTCTTGTGACTCCCATTGTCTACCTTTCAAATTTGTCTCTGTCTAATAAAAGTGTATCCCTCCCCACCAAGTTGTCCGACTTGCAGCGCATCGGACCTTGAGTTGTGAATTCTGATACTATCTTGCACTGTCCTCATCTACTGCCATATTTTTTGCTAAGTTATGGCCATCTGTTCTTTGTCGCTTCAAGCTTTCTTTCCGCCAAAAATGTTTACCGTCCCTCATAGGCTTAGGGAGACATTAATTTCTGAACTGTTAACGCCAATAAATATTGACATAGAATACATTTAATTATACATAAACTGTGTTTACATGCTACATAGTATTGTCTACATTATCAGGTGCCTTGTAGATAAATTGTAAGTTTCTTGGTAAATCTTTAGTGTGGTTATATTTTGGCTGCAGTAATATTACAGTAATTGGGAGTTATTCGTTCAGGCTATTTAGGTAAAGACACTTCTGTAATAGTGCGACTTTCTTTGAGCCTAAAGGCTCAATCCAGGCTTTCGAATCCAGTTTGGACTGAATCCCTCTGTTTATCATTATGCAACTGAGGCAAATGTCACATAAAGTCAATGTGCAGTTTCTTAGAAACGTGAATTAGAATGGAAATAGGAACGAGAAAATAAAAAAGAACATTCGTTTCCAAATGTGAACATGTAAAATTAGTTTAATTATTAGTATTCATTTGCAGTAGCATTACTTTAAATATCTGTTAGGAGTATTCAATAACAACACATGATTAATTATTAGGATAAATATGTTCACCAATGTTTTGAGAATGTGCATTAAATTGATTTTTAAGGAGGAAATTGATCAAATATGAGTCTCGGCAATAACACATTTGATTCATATTGTACACAACTGTCTGCTTTGTAGTAGTTGCTTAAGGAAGCCTTAACATGTTGCCGCTAGAGCTCTCTCCAGTCGCTGGTTTGGAAATATCACAATCAGAAAGCCTCCCGCCAAATACTCAGACTCCTCTCTTCTTTTTTCCATTTCAGTTCTACCAACAGGAAAATTTAATTCGAGAATTATAAATATCAAGTCTTTTCTTTTTTATAATATTTACTGTATTTGAATTTCGACGTTGTTTTAGGCGTATTGCAAATAGATGAAAGCGCTGCAGTGGTCAGTAATAATCAAATGACTGACTTACTAACACAAGAACGGCTGGCCTCGTAGCTCAGTCGGTAGAGCACCTACCTGCTGTGCAAGGTGTCTCAGGTTCGATTTCTGGATGGGAGTGGTTATTATTCTCCAACAGTGATCCTGCATCTTCCCCAGATTCTGGCAGTATGAATGACACTGCAAATATATTCATGATTAAAAATCCAAAGTACCAGTAGCTCAACTTCTACGAGTTAACACCATCGCCAATAGGAGAACGGCCGCCGATACGATCATTGGAGTTAAAGGCAGGGTACAAATGGAACAATTTTTCACGTTGATTTGCTGCAGCAATCCACAAGGTTTGCAGGTCTTATATTTGGTTTATTGTGTAACAAAGACCTCAATGCTGAAGTATTTCACGTTCAGTTGTCATTCAGAACCAGTGTTATAAAATGATACATTTACACATTTGAGGTTAGAATTGCTGTTTGGTCCTCCATTCAGGATGCATGGCGTATTCACCTTCCCGTTCCGTCCCGGGCAATTGAGCAACGGTTTTGACTAAGCTCAATGGACCGCAGTACATTTGAGCGTCGTTCCACCTATTCCGTTTCTCTCTTTGCAGATCCGAATTGTTAAAAGGGTCGTAAAATTTTTCCAAAAGATATATAGATGTAGTCCTATAGCCTTTAAATTGTTTCCGTATTAGTCCACAAAAGAATTCATTTTTGGATACGGGATGTTTACCGCAGCGAACTTTATTGGTTTAGTTTTTTTCTCTGCCTGTACGCGTAACACGCTGCACGCAGTGATTGATTTTATTAATATTATACACGGGTTGCAAGTTATTCAACAAAGGTAAATGTATTAAAATTGAATACAGTGTTGTTACATAAGGGTAAGTTGTCAAGTTTAACGCTTGGGGTTAAAAATCTACCCCGTAACTAGGGGCATAACTAGAGGAATATAGAAGGTAAATGGTAGAGCAAAGGTAGGAGAGAGAACACCTAAGTCCATGTTAAACCCATTTACTATAATCCAGTTGCTGAATAGAAGTACAGAGCACTCCCAAAGCCTTAAGCGACTTGGGGTGAAAATAGTGATAGCAAATGCATTATTATAATAAAAGACCCATACGGGCTTACCTTGAGGATGCATCCTCGTGTATGATTGTGGAGCCACACGGTCACTACTCTCGGCCCTCTAAACTGACTCTACTGACTACTCTGACTGCTCTGTCTACTCTCTCAGGCTGCTGGCTTAAGCAGCACTTAAATATGGTTCTGCCAAAATGGTGACCCTATGCTTGCGTTCCCACATTAAAAAGCTACCCAGATATTTCCCAAGCTAAGCTAAGCCAGATCAGGTTCCTCAAAAACATCTACCCTCAATTTGGCGTCTACGTGACTCAGATTAGTTTAGTCAGCACAGTGCATGTCCGGCCACCTGTACGTTTGGTGACATGAGTAAACAGGAAGTTGATGTCATAGGTTAAATTCATGTGAAATCTCGTATTACATTCTTCTCACCAGCCGGTAGAATTGAGAACTTTTGAAAGTGCACAATATGCCAACAAGTCCCGGCACAGGAAATAGGTGTTAAATGACAAGATTCCAAAATTCGATAAGTTCCTAAGTATTGCCCAACCATACACGTAACAATATTTAGAATAACTTATAGAAGATTATAAATAAAACTTACGAGTTTTAGGGGAGCTGCTTTATCCATGAAGTAGACTTTTCGTATGTATAAGAGCTCGAATACAATTTGTCAGCAGTCTGAAATTTGTTTAAAATGATAAATACTTGTAGTTTATTTACATAAATGAAATAGCTTTGAGGAGAAACCTCTGCGAAACATGGAGTTTAAATATGTATATAAAATTCAGCCGAAAGTATACTTTTGAAGTAAGTGCTACGTTTTCGGATTTCTCATTTGGCTGATATCTGTATCACGACTAATGCTAGTTGCCACGGAGAGTTAGAGATCATCTTTTAAATGATCAGTTGCCTCATATTTTATTTGTTTTTATATTTAATTTTATAAGATGTTCATTCACTTTTAATTTTGAATGATTTTTAAATGTTGCAACTTAGAATTATTTCAAAAATATCCATCCGTTGTAAATCTTAACTATGCCATGTGGTTTCGGCACATAAAGAATGTTTCTGGAATCTAACCCTATGCATGCATTTACGATCTTCATTTTCATTGTTTACAATAGAAACTTGTTTAAGCATGAATTTCCGTTATTAATGGCATAAGATACGGCAATACAATGATGGGATTTTAAAGGACTTCTTTGCTATAGAAAGCTCTTAAGAATTACGAACTTTCAAGAGCCAAAACAAAGTTAGCTCTTAAGACTCGATGAAAAGTAAGACATGCTCCGTAGAATATCGCTGGAAGGGAGTCTATAAGGTGACTCAAAAATTGCATTGCACCGAGATTATTCTGTGCACAAATAACATACTTTCCGGTTGTTTTTTTACTTATGGTGTATACGCGAAAGTAACTCACTTGCACTTCAGTTTTGCGGTAGGTGTTCTTGTAGAATAGAATGATTTTCTCATAGCTTCTTCGCCCTACACGATTTCTAGATGCATTCACGGAAACTTCTACTGTCATACAACCTCGTACAACTGTCATTTGGCACATTCTGGATGTGAATTTGTCTTTCCAAGTCGTAACATTGCAACGGATATACCCATTGTGTAAAGAGTATGATGTGAATTTAAATATTGTGGAAGTAACCAAATACTTCCCAGTTGTATTATCAGCAAGAATTATCATTCTCCTGGATAAGCACCACTTTATATCCGTTTGTTTCATTTTCTTACTGCGGAGTCTTGTTAGTTGGCGAAGTTTGATTCTTCTAACCAAAGGTTGTTTATATCTCAAAAATAATCTCGTAGAAAGACGAGGTGACTTTGCGTAAAATTTAAAATAAACTTTATTACATATATTGGTAGCATTTTCCATATAATCACAGCTCATTTTCCATCCTGTTTTGTTGTTATTTGTAAATTTTATTTATTTTCTCTGGCTTTTGCAGCTATTATTTAAATTACATTATTTGAAAGACTACTGTTTAAAACGAGTGCCCGATTTTCTCAAGAGCTTTTAGAAGTAGAAATTTCGTTAGGTATATATCGTATTTGAATAATGACCCAGAAAGTATTATTTATTAATATAGAAAATGGTGTATGTGAAATTTAAAAGTCATGAGATGTTAAATTCTATCTCAGTTGCTAAAAAATACAGTAGAGAAAGTAAAAGAAAAGAATAAAACCTCAATGTATTACTGAAATAGACAATTTATGGGAAGAAAAACAAAATGATCAAAAGTATTTTTTTCCCAATCTCATTAATAAAATCTCTAAACCTTTAATATTCATAATACATATTTAATTTTCTTCTCATGTCTTCAGCGTGATCTAACTTGTATTCTGGTAGCTAGATTAGGAATTAATTGATTTATCCCACGTTACTGCCAACTAAAATTTTTCCTCCTTATGTGTTTTTCAGCTTGCAAATGTTTCACACAACATAATCAAATAGACTTGAAAACTTCGTCATAAATTTTCGAAGAACATAAACATTTTCTTTTAAAAATTAATGTCTCAAAAGGTTCAGAAAATACTACATTGAAATGTTAATTCCTGTTGTATGTAACCAAATAAAGCTATGAAATAAAGTTCAATTATCTTAAATTCATGGACCATTGTGAAGTTTAGCCTTTTCAGGGTAGGATTTCCTTAATATCCTGTGAAAGCTATTTCTTTAACTTGCGACCATTTGTAAGGGTATTTTATTTAAAATGGGACAACTGTAATGTATCCCCTTTTTTGCAAGTAATAATTTGTGGTACAAAGCTGCACCTGCCACCGGAACAGTTTGTTTCACCCAGAGCAATATTTCAGCTTCTCCCATTGTTCCTTATTACATGTTTAGCCGTTAAGAAAGCTGCGCTGGGCCAGAAGGTGGTAATTTTCATTGGCCTCTTTGATGACGTTGTAAGACTCTCGTAAGTCAGCCAACATTGTGCAATATCCTCGTTTAAACGGGCCCAAAGTTCATAATAGCTGTCGCTTCGTGGTTGGAATCTTTCCTTTTCAGGGAGTTTCTTTCATAAGCGGCGTTCATTACTAAGGCAGTCCTCTGAAAAACGCGATCTTCTTATAGCTGAATAGAAGACCGGATAAAGCACTTTAAAACTTTGCTTCCGCCAGACTGGCATTTATAACAAGCTTTTTTGGGGAGGTGACTTTTTCGCCGCTTCCCCTTCCACTGAAACTCTTTGCTTTACATTGTGGAATTATTATGTTAATATTGTTTGTTTTATTAAATCCCATTTGTGAAGTAAGTTTCTTTGGTAAGTTAAATATACATTAGTTCCTTCCTTAGAGCACCCCACCTCACACTCCAACATTTTCTACAAGCCCTGCTCGTCCATTTTGTTTTCATCTTGAAATTTACACCAATAATAACACGGTTTCCGTACAAGTTATACTAAGTTTAAGCAGAGCATGTGATAAGGTGTGTATTCAAATGGCATGGCGGTGAAGCATGCTTGTACTACACTTATTAATTAGTTGTATTTTAACCCTCTATCATATAGTCTCATCTTGAATAAAAAAATGGGCAACTAATATCTTAGAATACCCTAATAAAATTTGTCGTTAATGTCTTACTATACTAGCTCTCTTTAACAATAAAATTCAATTGTATAAAGCTATTTAATTTATTTATTATAATTTATTTAAATGCCATTGTAGAGCTGTTCAATAAAAAGCAAAATGCAACTGCATTTAAGTGCAACCCAGTCATCATTCACACGTGTCACTCACCGGTTATTTTACGTGAGCCCCCACCTAACGGTTAAATAACACAACACAAATAAAATTTTACACGTTTTAAGAAAAAAATTGTTACATTCCATCACTTCTCTACTTACTACAATTTGCTTTTACGAAGCCACTACACATTATTCTTTCAAAAATTATACATTCTTCTATTTACTTCCTGTTAATCCAGATAAATCTTTTCACAGAATTTCGTAGAGGAAGTCAAATCATTAGTCAAATGTTTAAAAGCAGTCGCTATATGCTGGTCTTTGAATTTTGCACACTTTCATGACATCATTAGAAACAAATAGGTAAAATTACATACGAATCCTACAATTTATAACTTATAAATAAAGTTCTGTCATAGAAAGGGAAAGAATTTAGGGCTTCAAATGACTTACTCAAACTTTTGAAGTTGGTTTATATACTGAGCTAAACTGAATTCCCGTAGTAAATGATTATTCTCAACAAATCATAAAGACATTGGAACATTATATTTCATTTTTGGTGCTTGATCTGGTATACTAGAATCATCATTAATGCCCAATTTCACCAACAGATGTTAAAATCCACGTTAGCAAATGCAACGTATCAATTGTAACAGCGCTAACAAAACTGTTAAATTTCTTGCATTTCACCAACCTGTTTTCTGAAAATGTTAACAAACACGTGTTAATGCCAAGAAACTTGTAAATATCACAGCTATAGAACGCTATGGATGGAACGTATTATTTTCTGAACTTACTGCCATGCGCTTTTATTTTCATCTTCGTCTGCACATAGCTAAAAAAATGGCGTATAAACAATAAACAAAAGCCGTGAAACAAATTTACCATCGATGGAGAAAAAATTGGTAACTGAATTGGTGACGAAGTATAAGGATATCGTGGAAAATAGGAGGACAGATGCGGTGAATGTAAAAGAGAGAGATTTCTAGTGGAAAAAAGCTGGAAACGAATTTAATTCAAATGTATATGTCATTACTAGAGACACGAAACATCTTCTTCAGAATTACGTAAATTTGAAACGAGGTGCGAAGAAGTACAGGTGACGAGTGAGTTGAACGTTTCAAAAGGGGAGGTGGATAGTGTATTATCCACATAATTCAGTGAATTTTAAAATCGCAAAGTTATTAATACTTGAAGCAAATGCGAGATTGGCATATTCCTTTCGATGCATGTTCTAACTCAGTATTACGTAAATTTAAAACGAGGAGCGAAGGACAAGTGACGAGTCACTTAAACGTTTTAAGACGGGTGGTAGACAGTGTATTATCCACATAATTCAGTGAACTATAAAATCGCAAAGTTATTAATGCTTGAAGCAAATGCGAGATCGGCGTATTCCTTTCGATACATATTCTAACCTCTCTTGTACTTCCGCAGTAACCTTCATAGCAACCTGTTTGGACAGTCTATAGCTCTGTAGAAAATTTTCTTCTGATAGCTCCTCAAAATAATTTCTCCTCATAGGCCGTACTCTAATACGAATGCCATTTTGACAGTCTTAAATGTAGCAAATCGACAACAACAGCTGCGTTCACGTCCGCCATCTTGACTATTTACAATTGTTAAGGACTTAACATCAGAAATGTGGTTTGTTAGTTTAACAAGAGATTTAACATGAGTGTTAAGCTAACACTTGTGTGTGAAATGCAATTTTGGTTATAACTATTGTTAATATCCGTGTTAAGTCTTAACATATGTTGGTAAAATCGGGCATAAGAATTTTAATTCGAACTGAATTGGGTCAGCCAGGTTCCTTAATTGGTGATGATAAAATGTATAATGTCATTGTTATGGCCCACGCTTTCATTATATTAACCTCAAAAAAAACTTAGAAAAATACTTTTTCTCAAAAATGCCTCCTATGATATTGACTAAACTTCAATGTCTTTAGTATATTTTCATAATAAATATAATGTGCATCTTGAATTTTATGGGAATATCCCGTGAAGTCTTCTTCATTTAAAATAGCTTTTGCATAACAGGCACACGGTTAAAGATAAGATAAAATCTTACTCAAAATCTTACTTGTAGGTGTCGTTACATATGTGTTGAATACACCTTTTCTAAGGATGGAGGTTAGCAAATTCCGAAATATTCCAATATCGATACACTTTTATATTGTTAAATCGTTATTCTTTTTTCCTTCGTGGCCTTGCTAAGAAAATGGCATTTCAAAGTTATCACACAACAACCGGTTTTTAAAACATTTGACTTTCCCTTGACTAGTGCATGCATATGCCTGTGGCGCTTGCATATTCATGGAAGTATGTAATAAAGCCATCCCATTAAACGTTTATCTCGATTAATATAAAATAGAGCGTAGCACATTACATCTTGCATTGTGATGCCTACTGCATTCTTCTTGTACTTAACAACGAAATTTTAAATATGTAGTACTTGCTTATCTCTATTATTATGAAATATATGAAAAATATGTTTAATAACGTCGTTTGTAGAAAAGTGAATAGAGAAATGCGAAATTTCTGTGAAGAAGGCAAACCAAAGTAGCTGCTGAACTCCGTACCGCCATGGAATGCGGGTTTTCACTCGTTTCCGAGTAACATTTTCTTCTAAAATAGAGTCCATTTCTTTGCGTGCCTGCACGCCAGACGAGTTCCACTTCCGCTTCACCCGGAAGTCTGTCTCCCCTTCTCGAGCAACAACAGATTCTGAGAGGCTGAGAGAACCCTGCAAAATGAGCGCAAGAAAATTCTTTGCACGATCTTTGCAATGCTGCCTATGTTACAGTTGCAGAGAGCAGGAATGCTATTTTACGTAGAATAACAAATACCTTTCAGCTTTGAAGAACATATAACCGTTTTGTTACTATACAACAATACTTTGAAATTAAGGAAAACAATTTTTTTAAGTAAACTTATAAAGCCGGATTAAACGACAGAAAAGTTTTCTCCTGTTTTATACTTATTTATTTGTACATATATACATACATTATATTTTCCGCTAAGGCAAATCTTTTACTTTAAACTCCTTAGGAAAACCTAATCAGTATTTTATATTCATTATTATTATTATTATCATCATCATCATCATCATCATCATCATCATCATCATCATCATCATCATCATCATTATTATTATTATTATTATTATTATTATTATTATTATTATTATTATTATTATTATTATTATTATTATTATTATTATTATTATTATTATTTTGTTATACCCAGCCTTTAAATGCAATGGTTACATGGGTGATACTTTTCCTTTGGAACATTTGCTTAAAGTAATGTTAACTCGTATGTAGTTGTTATTGTATTTCTTTGGGATTTTATACATTAGATCTGTCACACTCATACTTCCATCAGTAATTCCATACTCGGTTATATTATCAAGTCTTGTTTTATTTTGTATTGTACATTAATCACCTGTATAAACACTCATCTTCAGCGGCCTAAGACTATGTGTTACAGTTCCTGTTTATCTCTTTCTTTTCTCTCATATGTGTACAACAGGATAGTTCTAGTTTGAGACGGAATATACATATTAGCATGTATCGCCGTGGAGTTCGGTCACCCGCAACACATAAAGCTGTTGAGAGAAACTGAATCGTGCCAGACAGCATGTCATCCAATCCACTTGTCATCCAATCCACTTTCTTTCATTATCTGTGAATAGATGGTAGCGCGTTCTATATTGTCATCTATTTTCACTTTACTATTGGTTTAGACTTAAGTGAAACTTTAGATGGTGCTATTGAACATCCAATCCAGTATTTACCTGGCGATTGACAGAAACCAGACCGAAGTAACAGTCTTGTTGGTCGGAAAAGAGATTTGAACCCGGGACCTTCCACAGCTGAAATCATATATCTGAATAATTCTCTTAATTTCAAAAATTGCTTCTGCGCAACCATTTTAGATGTTCACCGTCTCGTAGTTAGGCTAAGGCACTGTTAGTGTTGCAGGGTATTCCTTGATTTAGTTCTATAGGTGTTTGTAGTTACTACAGAAGATATATAAGCAATAAAACTGATAAGACATTCTACTGAATTTAAAGAAGAAAAACATTATGAAGGATTTTCACATAATTGTGACAATAATAGTGTACTGCATCTTGTATAAGAAATCGAGTTCATTGCTTTCGATTTAGGTAATTTTAAAAATCATGAACAGTGGTTAATGATCTACTGAAGTCACTTTTGATGTTCATTGTAAAATTTCCATTAAAGTATAGTTTTAGCGTACAAATTCAGCAGTGATTGAACTTCATTGTTACCAAATGGGTTAAGGCAAAACAAAAGAAGTAAAAAGCTGCGCATATAACTAACTCTTCCCATTCACGCTTCAAATATCCAGGTCGAAAGTATGTAATACTGCGTTCAAACCATGAAATTATTAATATTTATGTGGTTATTTCTGTTAGCAATTCAACAAAATAAATATTTCAGTTTTTAGAAGTGAAATAATTAGAGAGCGCAGTTATGCTGAAGAGCACATTCAAATATTCTGAAATGCAGGAAAGGCGTTTTAACTGTGACGGCGCGTCACAAAGCTGTGAAGCCTTCCCTAAACGAGCTCATTGTCTGCCTTTATGCGATCGTTGCACCATCATGGCCTTTCTCTGCTACTACAGAACAAGCTTTGCGGCTGTTTTCAATTGAATTGTGATGCCACAGTTGCAATTAATGCTTTCCTTTGAAGACCGCTCGCTCGTATGCAAGGCAACAAACCTTGTCTCCCAAGAAAAGCAGCTTTCCCTCCGTTGCTTGTGCTTTATTTCAAATAATATGCTCTTTGAGTTCTGTCCAAGTCGTTTCATCACTAATATGTCCCACAGCACATGTCTGACGACATTTGTATGGAACATCTTTCTGAGGATCAGCTTGAGCTTGTACTTGATGAAGACATTTCCCTTGTGAAATAAGCATAACGTTATTCTGTTAACATTGGGAAGCTTACATAAAGCATACATGGTCTTTCATATGCAAAGAGTTAATATAGAGGTTTTGAAGAGGGTAAAGCAGTAAATAACATGCCATTGTATAGCAACTGAGGCAGACTGCTTCCTTAGCAGTAATGGCTCAATGGATCACAGAGTATCATGTCAACTAATAAGGGTATTAAAAGGGGCTGCATATAAATACTACCTACACATAGTCTTATTAGAATATGTCCTAGCTGCTTTATGTTTCGCACCGTAATTTATTTAGTATCTATAATAAAGGTAGCTTCTTTCTAAAATCAGTCCAGAGAGTAGGGCTTGGATTGTTCGGAGGGGATTTGACACTTCGACCACACTGGTACCTATAGTTTTGTACCTGTGCCCCAAGTGGGGCACCCCGAAAGGGAGAATGAGGTGAGAAGAGACAGAGGTTGGCGTACCCCAAAAAGTCACAACAGTTCATAGGGCGGGGTCCTACACTTTACTAGATAGAAACTCCCCGGCGGTCCAGCACAATCCTCATACCACCTAGAGTGGCCCCGAACAGTCACGAGGCCAGTTCGAAGGCCGGAGGCCGCCCTCCAGGCAGGCTTGCACAACCGGCATCCCACCTGCCGCGTACCTGAATCGGCCCACTAGGCTGGCTCGGAGACCCGAGTCCGTCCCGCTGGAGGAGAAAATGTTCACTTAGAGTATATCATCTCGCCATGCACCGCCGAGACTCCCACCGACACTTCTACCCTGAAACAGACCACTAAGATAATGGAGGTAAAACTGGAGAGACAGGAATTTGGGGGGTGTAATTAATCTACCCAGCATTCGCCTAGCGACCGGGAAACCCTCCGAAAACCCCATGGGTCAGGTAGGTCGGCCACGAGAATTGAACCCGGACCTCCCAAATGCGGGCCACAGACAAAACAGCCTGAACCATCCCGCTCTATGCGGGATCTGGAGGTCCTGTAGATGCGTTCACCAGTCCTCTGCAAGTCCACAATACAGTAATACATTACGAAGTCGAAGATTAAACAGTTGCGACGTGTGATTATTTTGGGGGAAAAAGAAACTGTTAACAAATAGTGTGCAACCTCGGAAGGGGGAAGACATCGTAACTAATGACACAATACTACCCTTAATTGCTTTCCGTTGAAGTTGGGAACAAACCTATTCTCTATGATTAAGACATGTTTTAAAAGAATGCGCTAAAACTAGTTAACATATTACTACTAGCTGTGTATTTTGATTTACTGTTCCGATCAAGTTAAATAACTAACTTTAATTCAGAACTGTAGATTATATACTTTTTCCGTATATATGTCGAATAGTTGTTCATTTCCAGTGTCCTAAGAAAACTCACGACTCAAGTTTATGTTGGTACTATCCGATAATACTTATAGATTATCCGGCACGTGGCCACCAGGTCTTCACACTTCTCTTTCTTCCCCATAACCCTGTATATATGCTATGCCTCAGGGACCCTATGTTCGAAGAGCTTATAGGATGGACCTATGAGTAAGGTTTAACAACCTTACCAAGTGGGATGGCTCAGTCGGTTTCTTCTGTAGCCCGCATTCGGGAGGCCCGGTTCGATTCCCGTGTTCGGGCTACCTGATCCATGGGGTTTATCGAGTATTTTTCCGGGTCGCCAAGTGAATCCTGGTTAGGATAAATACATACACCCAAATTTCCTGCCTCTCCATTTCATCTCCATCATCATTTAACATCATCTCACCTCTGGTCGTTTCCTTCAGGGTAGATAGAAGTGTCGGCAGATGTCTCCGCTGTGCATGGCAGGATGATATGCTGTGAGTAAAACTTCCTTCTCCGATATGACGGTCTCTGGTCTTCAAGCCAGGTCTGGTGGGGCCGTTTTTGGACCGAAGTCGGGTGAACTGCCAGTTGTGCCGGCCTAGCGGGGAGTTCCCAACTGGTAAAGTGTAGGAATCCTGCCCTCTGCAATGTCATGACTTCTTGTGACGGCCACCCTCTGTCTCCTCTCGCCTCATCCTTCCTCCTGGGGATGCCCCACTTAGGTCCTGGGCACAATAGATCAAGACTGGCCCAGTGTCGAATCCACTCCGTACCGTAATCCAATCCAATCCAACTCTTTTTGGGACTACATATGTTGTCGAACTTCCTTGAATTACTAGTCGTTATTCCATTTTTAAACGGGGGAATACTTCCTACTCTCCATCTAAGATTGCTTTTGAATTAAAAATACTTCGTAGAATCAATCAGTCAGGACACTCTCTCTGTGGTCTTAATTGAGTAAATGAAGCATATTGAATCTGTTTTTAGGAAAAGTCTCGAGTTGCCATTTGACAGATCTTTAATAAAACGTCTCTTGCAAGTTGCTTGCGCTATGAAAGGCGACGAGAAACAGCTCCAACTTTTAAAGAAGAAGTAGTTAACGACATCGACAGCGAAAGTGGGGAAAACTTCCATTAAAATATACAAGTGAAGATGTACGGTGCAATCAGAAAGACACCCCAGGGAGTTTAGCTTTGGAGATAAACAACTGTTGCCTTTCCTTCGGCGCCCCGCCTGCATCCGCTTGATTTGTGTCCTCAAACTTCTGCTGGCAACTCTTCTTCTCACAGAGTTCCCTCGGCCTCATGTTTCTCTATAAATTCGACATCATAAAATTTAGAATACAAATTAATTTGTGAAGTATGAACAATTGTTTGGAGTTATAATGCTGAGCAAACAGAAGATAACATATTTTTTTTAAATTGGTGTTGCTTTAAATAAATATATTGTTTATTTAACTACTGTCAATTAGAAGTATGTTGCCGGTATACCGGAATTTCCCCCACGATTTCTTTTACATACCAGCAACTCTACTGATATGGCACTGTCGCTTTTAAGCACACTTAAAATCCATCGGTCTGGGTCGGGTTTGAACCCGGAGCCTTGGGATCACCAGCACCTAACCAACTGATCCATTCACACCGATCGGCTGTTTTGATCGTTTTATATTTATTTCATATCCATTGAAATAGGTAATTTATTAAAGTTGATTACGAAAAGTAAGTGGGTGAGTGATCAACCTTCTGGCTTCTCACACCAGAGGTCCTGTATTCAATTCCTAGCTGGGATGAGTTACGATTCTTTAATTAGAATCATCACCCTCCGCACAACTTTTAAGCATGAATATATGTTTTCTAAAAAGCAACATTAAATACATACGGGTATGGTCTTCGACTATAAAAGTTGAGGAGATATACAAATACATTAATTTAAAAATGTGTAATTTCAACCACCACCAGTGAATGAGAAAATCTCTTGTTCAGCAGGCATGTAATATAATACCATACTGTGACCATAAAAGAAACAAGATAATATTAGTTATGCTATGAAAGTTGTCTTACTGTACAAATTCTTTAATAATAGAGAAGTAGGAATATTTGTAGGTAAAACTTATAAAAATAATCAAATAATGTTAATAAATTTAGTTTAGATTATCGGAAATAATTTTCATCGTGGGAATTGATTACTCCTGATGCTTTTAATTGGTCTTCCTTTTAGTTTAAACACACTGTACTACATACGTTTTTATCACTGCATAGTTTAATCTTGAATCAAGATTGCTTTTCTGATTGAAGTCTGCAGTTGTCAAACATTTACGTTGATTATCTTTTAATCATAGTGTTAAGTTAAAAAAAAGTTTGTGGTTTATGCTCTTATGCTCTATATTCTTGTTGTGAAAGTAGAGTATTGTCTCATGTTAAAGAGAACTCGGTTCAAATCTTAGTATGGGCGAATTTCTGATTGAGGTTCCTCCACTATCATCCCGTATATGAAGAAGACAATATGGAATGTTTACTAATCAATATGTACATGAACATATTTCCAGTCATTTCATTCACATCGAAAATGACTTGCCGGTTAGAACATGAAACCTGAAAAAGAATATAATAAATAATTTTGCTTACCTGGATATCGCAATACTGTTTATTATAGATGGCAATAACAGCAGGATTGTTTGTGCACTGTAGGACTTCTATACTTCACCTTCTTGTTACAGGTAGGTAGGAGGAAAAATGAAAATAGAGAACAGAAGTAAATAAGCAATTTGTTACTACTAGGACATCTAGTAGTTTCATAGTTTTTATGTAATTTATTCTATATGACGAACTTCAGCTGTGAAAGTTTGTTCCACATCATTTGAAATTCTACTTTTTGCCAAAGAAAGTTTGTATGCTGTAACTTTCTCTCTGGTACCTCACAAGGCGTCTCCCTTTAAAGTTAGTTGTTTTTCCTCTGAACTTCACAAGATTTTCAATAAAGTATCTGCGGAGCATTGTGTTACAGTATTGGTTTAACTGTTTTCTGGCTTCTTCGAAAGTTCTTTTTTCTCCATCTCATCGTACATAAACATGCACTGTTTTAGCATATACCAAACTTGTGTTTACATGGCGGTTAAATCAACAAGTTGTATACGTAGGGTAAGTGTGGGCAAACACCACAAGGCATATAGGGCAGTGAAGGTCACGACCGAAATTTGTATTCACGAAACGCGTTCCGCCAACGGCTGTGTAAATAAGTCCTAACCACTACTCATTGGATCGGTATAATTTATATTAACTCTTAAGATATCTCAAAAATCACCACGTGCGATTTTGCAGTTTACTCTTCGTGATTAGACTAACAAACTCTTTAGAAGTAATATTGTGTTTGTAATTTATACAAGATTACAATTGCATAGCTTTTAAAGATATCCTAGTTTCATAATTCGAGGAAGGAATGTTTTATTTTCATGAGACTAGGTATGTTCTAGGATTTTATTACGCAAACTGTAGCCATAACATTCTATAGAGCTTTCTGCATTTTTTCTCTTCAGTTCAAAAACTTGACAGGTTTGAAGTGTTCTTACAATTTAGATGTTATAGGAGTATGACGGAATCTCTGGCAGCATTTAGCGACCCACTTTTAAACATTTACTACTGCTTGAATTTCTCATATCGTCCTCGTGTCTTCTAAGAAGGTAATAATGCCTAGATTAATCTCGATTAATGCAAATCAAATAGAAACTCAAGCGTTTCTAAGAATAATTTGCAAAGGCTCTAAAAGTACAGGAATAAAACACACTTTTTCTACTTAATATAAAATGATTCCCTTCCCCTATAATACTCAAGTATTAAAGGTTTAGGATGTTTCCAATATGAAGAAGTAGTACCTATTATTTAAGCAACATTTACAAATATAAAAATGCCGTGCTTGTTTTGTTATATTTTCCGTTTTATTGTTTTACTTTTTATTTTGTCCTTTTTAGTGTGTTGTGTGTTACTGTTCCTATGGAGTTCATTGCATGAGTAGAATGAGCAGTTCTCTCTCGCGCGCGCGCTCTCTCTCGCTCTCTCTTTCTATCTGCCTCTCGTTATTTGTTATTCTCAAGTTTCTGTCCTTTTTCCTCTGTCGCTTTTTCGCCGCTATTTCTTCCCCATTTCTCGTCCTTTTTTACGCTCTCCTTCTCTCCCTCTCTTTGCAATATCTACTTCTTCCAATTTCCCCCTCTACCTCTCTATTCACTGTTTCTCTTCATGTCCCAACTCCACACCGAGCGGAATGGCTCAGGCGGTTTCGTTTGTTGCCCACATTCGGGAGGCTCGGGTTCGATTCCCGAGACCGAAGTACCAGACCCGAGTTTTTTCGAGGGTTTTCTCGGATCGCTTTGCGCTGGCGAATGCTGGGTAGGTTAATTACATCCCCCTAATTTCCTATCCCTCCATTTCATCTCCATTATCATTTCACATCATCTCTCATCTGGTGGTCTCTTTCAGGGTAGAAGTGTCGGTGGGTGTTTCAGCGGTGCATGGCGGATGATATGCTCTGAGGTCAACTACTTCCTCCGCCGGTAGGTCAGTTGCCGGTCTTAGCGCCTCTGTTAGGACCATTTCGGTACCGCCAGCCAGGGACTTTTGGAGCTCGGCTGCTGGGTTCGTTGCCCTCCCGCTGTAGAAGAGCGTGTACGTTGTCCTGGCCTGTCGGGGAAAGTCTCTATCCAAGTAAACTGTAGGGACCCTGCCCTCTGTACTGTCGTGGCTCCTTGGGTCGGCCGTCCTCTGTCACCTCTCTACTCAACCTGCCTCCTAGGTGTGCTCCAATTGGTGGAATAGGCACAATGGGCCCAGCTTGGTGGCCTAGGTTTCGAATCCCCTCCGTAGTGAAACCCTAATCCTAATCACAACTCCACCATAATCATTTACTTTTCCATGCCTTCGTACAATTAATATATAATGTCATGTTTTATACACAAATTTGGGCCTCTGCGTTATTATTGTTATGCAGTATATATTGTGATGGTCGGTTTACGCAGAGTAATATGAGTGTGGTAACCAATTTGTGCAATGTCTTATAAAAACATTAAAATAACCTCATAAAGAATGCTGTTTATGTGTAGCTTAAAACAAAAGCAATAACAAGCGAATTATGTGGAGTATAAGGGTGCGTCCTGTTAGAACTCCGTCCCACTGGAGTAATTACAGCGCAAATAGCCTATCTTCTAAGCAGCACCTAGGGTATGTTGTATGCAAAGTTCCCTGATAATTAAGACCAAATAACACAATGTTTTAAAGTGTTAATGTTTCCGTTTACATTTGGTTTTATTATTCCTTAAAGTAAAAACTTACCATAATGTTTCTGTTACAATTTTGTTATACAAACACAGGGTGCAAAAATAAAACTAAAATATAATCACGCAGTTCAAGCAATTAACGAAGTCTTGCAAGTGGAGCTTCTAGTAGTTAAAAATTAATAACGAATTAAATTCCAAAGTGAAAAATGCAAACTGACCCCTCGAAAATGTGTAAGAAATATTTTAATAATACTTTTGGTAAACACAAATATAAATATGAAGTCCTATACATATTAAACTGTGCATGATTATTGAAGCAAAGCAAATATTTTTGTTTTATTGTGGAGCAGAAATCATACTTGCAGTATGCCGCTGTGGGAGGACGATGCAAATAAAAAAACAAATGACTAATCAAACGACAGCAATATACAGGACATTTGTTCTGTTTAATAATGAATATATTGCAGTGTAATCATGCACATAACATAGTTTAATGGTGGGTACATTAAACTTCAAAGGAAATTAAAGCAAGGGAGGACTTCAAAGTGAAACTGTACCAATGTCAGTACTCATTGACCAATTCATTTCATTTCGCACTGACGGTTGTTGCTGTGCATTCTTTGCACATAGTTTGCTGATGGCTTAACGCCTTTACCATAGCACATTTGTATTCCTACCATACCACATTTGTATTCCTAATGTATTTCATTACGATGTGTTTAATTTTTTTAGAAGGCCAAAACTGGTCTAATTTAGCAATCCTCTTGAGACTGAAAACATTTAACAGACTCTGCGATTGAATTTTCTATCTTTAATATTTAATTTTAAAATTATTTACTTGAATAATGAGTGAGAAATTTAATTAAAGAAATGACTGTGCAAAATTTAAAAGCTTTAGCCAAAATAGTTTTTCAAGTAATATAATAACATATTATTAATTACGAAAATAATGCCATTTTTTTAAAATTGCTTTTGTATTCACATTTATCAGATAAGTATGATGATATTTTGTGGTAATTCAATACACTAAAAAGTGTAAGCATTAGCTTGAAGTTAATCTTATTCAGTTATAGAAAAATTAATTTTTGCTTTTAAGAAGTTGGTGTTAGAATTGTTCTGCTTTCCAATGTTTTAGCAAATAAAATAGCCATATAAAATGCACGATTGAATGTTTTTTGGGACGTTGTATATACATTTTCATATAAATCAGAGCAAAAATTAGATGTAATATATTACGCGGCCGAAAATGTAAAACCGATAATAAAAACACAATATTGGAGTTAAGGAAGCGCACGGGTAATTCAAATATATAAAAGGGTTTTATAAATAGTGCATTGTGAAAAATGGTTTGCCAAAATTATTCATGCATAGATCTTTGTAGGATATTTATATGATATGTATAAAGATCGAACATTTTGCCATTTTCAGCATACAGCTCAGGACAAGTTTCCTTCAAGGAATTAAAATAGGCTCAAAATATTATTCGCTATTTGAATAAGGCAAGTGAAGCAATTTTATTATAAACTTGAACCATTTAGAAGTTGTTAACAGTATTACTACGCCTCATTTTGATAAGTAGGCCTTAAGGCTCTTGCTAGAGGAAATCAATAAGAACAGAAGAGAAAAGCAGTAATTCATTGCCGTCTTCTGTATTACCTTAATCATAACCATGTTCTTCCGCCTTATCAATTTGAATTTCGTCACAAACATTCCACCACCCATCAGCTTTTACATTAACTCAGTCAATTGTCCACGGTTTTGAGGCTCATCAGTATACCACGAATGTTTTCCTTGATGTAGCACAGGCATTCGACAGGGTTTGGCATGATGGATTGTTCCTTAAGCTCTACCGCATCGGTCTTCCTAATTATTTATCAGATCTAATCCACAGTTTCCTCTACGACCGCAGCTTTTCAGTACGCATTGGTGGAATGCTTTCATTCCCACGTAATATTACCACAGGTGTCCCACAGGATTCTATGTTGGCCCCGACTCTATTTAATATATACATTTCTGATATTCCTGACTTAGCTCCGACTTCTTTAGCTCTTTGCGCTGATGACACAGTACTATATTATTCTCATGTTAATCTCCAGCACGTACAACAAGTAGTACAGCGCTCTTTAGATCGCCTAACTCATTGGTTCAGCACTTGGCGGATCTCTTTGAACCCTCAGAAAACCGAGGCTAAAATCTTCACTCTTCCGCTTCCTCCGCTGTGTCTCTATAGGAACAATGTCCCTTGGCTCCCCACTACAACTCCCGTTAAATACCTTGGCGTGCTTTTGGACTATCGACTGACCTAGTGTGCTCACATTGGTGATCTTATATCACTGGCCTCCGGGCGGCTTTCAAAGCTCTCACCTCTGTTACATCGCCGTTCCAGCCTCAGCCTGCAGTCTTCATTGTTACTGTACAAGTCACTCGTTCGTCCACTTATTACATATGCCTGCCAAGTTTGGGGGACCGCACACACGTCATCTGCGTCGTCTTATACAGAATCGTTTCATGCGCATCGCTACCAACGCTCCATGGTTCATCCGTAATCAGCAGTTCTATCACGAACTAGGACTGTTACCTCTTCACGACTACATACGCAGGACCTGCTTCTGAGTGATACATCTGATTCCAGTGATTCTAGTGCTTGATGTGCGTCTTACATCTCCAATATTGACTTAATTCCTCGGAGTGTATTACTGGAGATCTAACCAAATGTAGTTAGGGGGCGGTCCGTTAGCCTACCCCTGAGTGTTATTATTCTTTAATTTATTGTTCTCTAACCTTCTCTTCACTCTGATCTGTAAAGCATTGTACTGCTGATCAATCAATAAAAAATTATAATAAAAAAGAAGAGAAAAGCATCTCCAAGAAAGCAGGACATTTTAAAGAAATATATTTTTGGTGGGCTTTATGTAGGAAAGGAGTGTAGTTACGTTCCAGTTGGTTACACACTATTCAAATACTACATGGATACATTTATGTTTTCCTTCTCTATTCGTTAGCCTGTTATTACATTTGCATTGCATTGTGTTAATGCTTATTCTCATATTTTATAACTTTTATTCATAATTCGGCTACAATAGCGCAGGAAGATATTTATGCACATTATTACAAGCATCGAAACCATAAATCACGAAAGTTAGATTCCTGTACGAGATAAATAGTTGGCAATTGTGTCCAAAATAAGGAGAACATTATTTTACATGTACTATGGAAGGGAAACCCATGCAAGCGGCACACTCTTGAGGTTTCACGTAGTAGCGGAAATAGTGGGGCAGGTAGGCAAGCAAACAGAAATGAAAGCCTGCTCTCTTCGCCTCTTCCAGCTGGGAATCGAACCCGACTGCAGAGAGAGACTACGCAATCTTTATATTCAGTTTTTTGGTTGAATCATAGAAAGTAATAAACTCCAAAAAGGTATCAAGTTTTACAAAAGGGCTAGATACCTAGAATTAAATTTTCCAGACTTTGCATATGTCCGTATTTTATAAGGTCCTCCGTATCGCCCCTTTGGTAGCATAGATGGTAGCATATCTGCCGCTTATTCAAAAGGTCCCGAGGGAGAATCTCAGTCGGGGTGAGTTACCAGGATAGGGTATTTCCGGGGGTTTTCCGTATCGTGAGACGAATGTCGAGTAACTCTAAGCTGGACGCTGGGCTCATCTGAGCATCATTTCTCCCACTTCAGTCATGGTCCGATATGACTTAACGTTGTAGGACGCATATTAAAACAATTGTCCTCCTTGTCTAGCAGTAACAAGCAAGCTTTGGGTGCCCAAGTTCGCGGGTTCAAATCCAGCGGTGGAGATTTTTCTTTTCAGGCGTAAAAATCGTTCCTTCAAAACGAATGTAAAGCTGACTGTCCCGTATCGTAATTTTATGGCAGCTAAAATAGCCTAAAACCTAAAAAAAAAAGAGGTCCGTGAGCAAAACTGAGTGGCCTTTCACACCCAGTATAGAATGGAACGCTGAGAAATACAAAAGTTGTAGAGCATCCATAAATTAACAAAATCTCAGTTCATATTGTATGAGTATTTCTGCCTTGCATTAGATATTGAAGCCTGATCGATCGGATAATGCATATCTCCCCTGTAGAGAACACTGAACTAAGCTCTCGGGGTTGCAACAGTGTCATAGTCAGATCTCTCTGTAGGCACCACTTAGATCTAAAGGCTACCCTTAGGGCAACCTTTGTATGTATACATGTGTGTGCAACAGGGAGCCGCAACAGAGTACTCCGTTTCGAATAATTAGCCAAGCTCTTTTAGTTGTATAAGAATTATTGCAAGAGAAAAATAATATTTTGATTGATTATAAATTAAGACACCAAATCGAGTTTAAACAAGTTAATTTCTATGGATGGAAGAGAGACCTGTGGTCTGCATGTTTTGAAATCTGTTGCAAGTCGCTTCGAAATAAAATAATATATATATATATATATATAAGTACCTAGAAGTCCTTACACCATTGGCCTTTGTTCGGAGGGTCATTACTCAGCCTGGAATCGAAATGCCTTCCCTTTTTGCCGCCTCTACAACATTGATAAGTCCATCCAACTTCCTAACTACAAATCTATAGGCAGTTATGAATAAAGTACTTCCAGTGCCATTTCTTCGTTGCCTAGGCGTATATATATATATATATATATATATATATATATATATATATGTGTGTGTGTGTATGTGTGTGTGCGTGCGTGCGTGCGTGTGTGTGAGCTAAGGAATCTACAGTGTCAACGATGGAAATGCGTATCAAACTGAAACAATTGACCACAGTGTTAGTCATCGGATGTGCCACTCGAGGCTCATCTGCAAATATCTTCGGGGTCTTCTTCCATACTTGAGTAGCAAAACAAATTTCATGGCACCACTTACAGGGAACACACCATTCTTTCGAAAATGAAATTTCGTTCGGATGGCAAGGCTAGCTGACTTGAGTTAATGTGCTTCTCAAAGAGTGTTGAAGTTTTGAGCATCATCTTTGTGCCCGGCATTTGAGCCAGCGCTGGTCCGTGGTTTTCGATGGCTTTTCCTATTCGTGTGTTTCAAACATCAGGATAAGGCCGACTGCTCAAAATCAAACGCTGGTAAATCGCTTTAAATACCACTTTGGGCCCAAACTATTTTATTTCTAAGAAGTTCACCACCACATGCAGCTTATTTGTGAAGTCCGAAGAAAATTCCATTTGCAAAGACTTGTTAGAAGTTCCTAGCCTAAATAAAAGTGCTGCTCTGGTAGCTATTGCTTATTTATTTGTCATTTGTGAAATTATCAAAGTCAAAATTGTTAAATCCGTTTGCTCATATAAACAACATTATGTTATTTGACTATGAGAAATCTTCACCATTGCTGTGAAGCACCTCATGAGACATTTCATATAATAGTTAATAAAATTAAATAATTTTTGTGGTTAAATTACTCTCTAATCAATCAGTCCCTTTCGGATCCCAACAAATGGATATGGATTTCTTTGAAATTTTAATAAAGTTAATGGTACTGACGTTATCAAAATTTGTGACGTTGAACTTGTCAGTTGTAGGAACAATGATTGTTTTAAAAATGAGCATTAACTTTATATATTATAAATAAGAAATAAATGTTAATAAATTAATTTAAAAATCATTGCAAAACAAACAAGTAATTGAAGCTGCGCTAGGGAGCATTTTTATACCAGTCTGGAAACGACAGCCTTTCCTCCAGACACCTCCACTCTGATGTATCGGAATTTGTCCCGCAGCAATTCTTCTACGCATCAGTAAATCGATTAACTGGTACTGTTGTTTTTGAATGCATTTAAAAACCGTCCGATTGGGCTGGGTTTCAACCCATGACCTTTTGATGAGCAAGCCAGCGCCTAACCAATTGAGCCAGCCAAACCGAGAACATAAAACGATCTGCTCCTATTGTTAGGGTACGAGAAAAGATAACGAGAATTGCAGCCTCACTTCTCTGTGTGCTGATTACTGACATTTTAACGTTTCTCCAATCCCGAAAGTTTCTGAGTGCACGTCAGAAAAGCGTGTGCATAGGAAAACGGAAGAGATAAGCCTTCATTATAACGGTATTATCATTTATAATAGCTACATCGAGAGGTAAGTGTTCGAACACTGCCGTATTTTACAGCCAACAAGATGGTGCTTAAAGGCTTCAGTAACAAAGCTTTCGTTTTACGAATGAGTTATGGATGTAATATCACAGGAGGAGTCTCGCTCTACCCATAATAATAATAATAATAATACTTTATGATGTGTGTCTGGTAACCTAATTGAACAACGCTTCTTTGGGTGAGAAATAATGGACGATGAAAAACTAGCTTCGATATGAGTGAGTCATTCTCAAGTATCTTCCTCTTGAACCACTTCAAAACTTATGACTTGTCTCTACGAGTGTTATATTATGTTTAAAAAAAGTATATCCAATGATGAAAAATATGTTTTAAGTGGTAGAACTATTGCTGTGAGATCTTCTCTTCTGCTTTACCTCAATAAATCAGTCCCATTACGTTCAAAATTTCATTGAAAGTTGTAGAGGAAGATAAATTTAAAGTCACTTCTGCTGAAACTCCAGAGTTTAATGTTTTTCAATTATGGAGATCCACTACAGCAAGTTTATGGAAATATCAAGAATTTCTGTTTGGAAAATAATAATTATCTATACAAAAGAGAAACAATATTGCGCTCTTCTATAAAATGTTATACACTGATTTATCTTGCCGCACATTTAAATAAAGGTGCAAGCATAAATAGGTGCACAAGTCACTAAAAGAGTAATCATAAAAATATAACAAAACTATTAAAGTAATTAATACGTTAAATAAAAATAATTCTGCAATGTGTTGGTCTATCTGTGGTCGAGTCGAGTCTATTTTAGCTTCTCAACCTAGGTAATCGGGGGGGGGGGGTCGATTTCCAGGTGCGACGGGAAAGTTTTATTTAATTCGAATGATTCCTTGCCCTCCATAAAGTCTGGAAGCATACATACCGAAGTGAATACAAAAGTATCTCTTTGTAGTACAGACTGCACTTATTAACAGATTTGGATGATTGCCTACATATACCAATGTAGGTTATTTCATGATTAATTATGGGAACCATTCATTCAAGGTAAAAATATTGTTCTGCCTTTAACACTACCTCAACTAGCAGAATTAGTCAAACGGACTCTGCAGCACTCTGTTAGTGCGTGACGGAGTAATAGGTGTAACAAAGCATCTTCTATTGTTTAGAAGATCCAACTGCAATTTTCCCAGACTCAAATAGGCTATGGTAAGTATCAATGATGTTCTTGCCGAAGATATGCCAAGGCCGTGGGAAAGTCGAAGGTCTCTCTGTAAATATCTGAAGTATTCGACCTTTACTGGTGGTTTGACTATTTATCCCTACTCTTTGAGACTTAGGTTACACCTGTCTAATAACCTTGCGTTTCTTTGGAGACACTTAAAGATATATTGCTTAACAGAGTGTCCATTAAAAATCTTAAGGTACACTATAATGATCAAAACATAAATAAATACACAGAAAATTCTATGCTAAAGTACTGTAGAACAACTACAAATACCACAGGAGGAAAGTGCACATATGAGTTACAGCATTTTAATTATATCAGATTTGCACTTTAAGTAACTGTCAACTTATTTTTATAATCAATACTTTTATCAACACATAATGTAGGACCAATCCATATTTTATTACCTTTCATTCAGTATTTATTGTATAACCATAATTTTTAGTAGTGTTACGTGTTTCTCTACAGACAAATATAAAAGTACTGTTGACAACTACAAATGCCACTGTTTGTAATGACGATTTCTCCTCAATGCAGCTGAGTAACTTTGACGTTGTTGCATTCGAAGTCAATATAAGCCTGTATATTCCCAGTATCCAACATACATAAAACTACTAAGAAAAGATAAAGTTAAAACAAAATAAAAACAACATTTTATTGTGTCAGTACTTCATGATTCAAAGTCACTCAGGAGTTCCAAAAAATTACATGAACTTGCTGTTTTTCTATAACTGTAAGAGTCCGTGAAAATTTTATGTTTGCAATGAGTGACTACGAATAATGAATGAATGAATGTGTAGTGTTTAACGCCCGCTTTTACTACATACGGCACCGCAGGCGGTGACACTGATGATACATGAGATGAAGATGGAGCACCGGTGGAATGAGTCTTTGAAGAAGGCATAGATGGTGTTGCGAGCTTTTGCAGGCGTTAGGTGAAATTAAATAATTGTGTGAAATAAAATGGTATTTCAAATTTTGTGCTAGACAATTATTAGGTAATTGTACCTAATAGTGGTCCGAACTATAAAGCCTGGGCCTTAAAGTACTTACAGCATAGTAAGTCGCCATTAAGGTAGTTGTCTCATGTGTTTATGAGAACTCCTAGTGGTTTACCAGAAAAACACGAGTCAGTTGGAGACATGTTGGCACGTTGGCCATAGTAGCTCAATGGTTTAGAGTGGCTGGACGGAGACCAGAAGATCGTGGTTCAAATCCCGGCTATGGCATTGAATTTTTCAGTCTGGTTCTACCCTTTCATAGTACGTCCTACACACAGCTAGTGTGAAAGAACAATTAATTTCTAATTATTTTAGACTTTTGTGTCAAAAGTTATATGTGCCAAGTATGATGGAAGCCCATAAACATAAACAAACTCCCACTCCTACATGTTGGTCTTGGTGGCCAATTGGTTAGGCGCTGGCCTGAAGATCTCAAGGTTTTGGGTTCATATTGGTCAGACCGGTGGTTTTTAAGTATGCTTAAAGGCGACAGGACATGTCAGTAAGTTTTACTACCAATAAAAGAACTCCTGTGAAATGCCCACCTTTGTAACGTAGTGGTTGTGTGTCTGTCTCACTTTAAAAACGTCCCTATTTGGAATCTCGGTCAGGTTGAGTTATTGGTTTAGGCTTTTTTCGGGGAAGTTAAGTGCCAGGCTTATTTGAGCATCATTTTACCCATTTCATTCATCGTACGATATCGTCCTTGCTTTAAAGGATGTTAAAAGAAACCGACTCCTGTGGAATGAAATTCCAGTACACGGGTACCGGGATATAATACTGGCAATCGACAACATTGTCAATAGAGAATCATTTAATTTAACACATATACATTGACTTTTGTATACGTTAAGATAAGCAGCACTGATATACAAGGTCTCGTGTGAATTCGCAGTTAGGTTACTGGGTAAAGGAGGGAAAGAATTGGACAGTTAGAAATCTTCACGCGTCCATTGACAGGTGCGCCAATCCTACTAATGCTTTTATTATCAGAATATGTGCAAAATTTTCTGTGAAAGTGCTTCCCATTCATATATCCTTGCGCAGGAACTGGCATTTGTTAAAGAGCACACTCTCCAAACTCGAGTGTCATTTAACATATTTGGGAAAGCGCGCTTCAGTTAATGATCCACAAACATCCGTCAGCGAGATTTTTTTGCGTTAAATTCTACGTTATGTCTGCGTGGCTCGAACAGAACAGTGTGCAGTTGAATTTGTGTTCCTGTGAGAGCGAAAGACTCGTTTTTTCTGGTAACCTCAGCTTGTAAAGTGTTCCGCCTCTTGGTAAAACATTTCAGCCAGTATAGTCCCACCCACCCCCCATTAATGCACGCAAGGCAGCGGCGTGGAATGTGGAGGGTTGGCTGGGTGTCGACGGCAACTTATGATCATCGCCCCCTCTCCCTCGACACCTTTACGTACTCATTTTCAAAAAGAATTCTCTGGTGCATGGGTTTGGGTTATTGATTGCGGCTGGGTAGGCCAGAAGCCGATATGCTTTTGTTTTGACATTGCTGTACGTCGTGAAGCACGGTTGGTTAGCACAGGCGCTGCATTTAATCAGAGAACTCTTCGCTCCACATGCAAAATGATAACATGGCGCCTGTTTCTGACAATTTTGTAAAGGAAACATCATTTACTTTCGCCGCAGTTCAGAGAACATTCTTCGGAAATTATTGCAGTATCAAAAGCAGAAACGGAAGTTTACTGGATTTAGTAATCTGAAAGCCGTTTTTAAGTCCGTTTTAAACATAATCCTTTAATATTGTGACTTTGTGGGTTCGTAGAATTAAAAGTCCAATTGCAAAAACTCAAAATGTTATTTATTTCCACCGAATTACAGTTGGAACACTTGCCGATTACATAGAATTACGTAGCACATACAATTACAATCCAACAGTTCGTTTGTCACAGGTCCACTCCACACTCGCAATTACGTACGGATGATACACGTACGCAGTCTTCCAGTCCGTTCACTAGCACTGCGCTCTTCATGGCTGCTTGCCAAGAACTGACTCTCCTCCAGCCCGACGCGTCGCTTATATAGACCAACTGGCCAATCTAGAAGGTTTCGGGTTAGATGAAATATCCTGGTTGTTCCAAAAGTTAGGGGGAGGGGAAAAAGACGGTACGGTGCCTAGTGACACTTTCCTAACCATCCCCTTTGTCAGCGCTACAAGATAAATGGGTGGGCGTGGTCTAAATGCCTCCTGTCCCCTACCCAGCTCCAGTTGGTCGTGCCTTCCGATAATTGTGTGACAATATGTAGAACATGCAAGGGTAAACGGAACATGGGCAGCGATTTTGCAAGATAATTATATAAATAACTATAGAAGAAAAGTGTGACTTCATTTTTCGTAAAATTCATACAAGTATTTCGCTTATACTAAAGGCTTAAAACAAATGAAGAGCTTTCTTTCAAAACTGAACATGTCCACCGAAAATGAGTTAGGAATGGAATTCTGTTAAGATTCTTGGTTGTAATATGATGCTGCTTTTATTTTCTACCAAAACTAAACACGTTATGTATGAATGTGCATTTAAAGTTCTATTTTTACATCAAAACTTAATATGCCCATTAATTTGTAGCCCGTTCTTCATTTTGTTATCAAAAGTGAACATGTCCATATAATTTACCATACGGTCAATATTTTCGTTTTCATAACTGAACATGTCCACTTTCAGAATTGTTCTCTTTGTCATATGCTTCCTTTCCCGGAAATTTTTGGAACTTACATGACATTCTGCCCCCAACTAATGAGGGTTTAATGTGTTGTTACTCGGTCAGTTTGCAGTACGCATTAGATTTTAGTAGCAGTGCGGATATTCTGTATACATCATGTGCCCATTGAGGTGAAAGAAAGTGAATTTGAAACAGTGCAATGGAAGTAACAATCGATGAAATTAATTGCGGTACTAAGAAGAGAGGAAGACCGAAATAGGAAACCAAATTGAGAAGCCAAAAGAAAAGGTATATGCTGATCCGGACACTAGAATAACCCAGATCAGCTGTTTGCATATGCCATGATCTCAGAACACTAATAAGTTGCTTTCCTGATAAATTCCTAGTATAATACTATTACCTCTCCTTACTCCCTTCACTTACTTCACTGTATTGAACAGTAAAGCAATCAGTGAATAGTAAAAAAAGAACATTTTAGTTTTCACTAGCAAGACTTCTTTAACAAAACTGAATTTATCCATTTTTTTTATCAAAACTTAACAGGTCCTTATATTTTTAGCCATTGATTTGAAAACTATATGGTTTTTAAGTATATGATTAAGAATTCTTTAAGCTCCATCTACAGCCTTACACCAATGAAAAAGAAAAAATGATAGCATAGCTATACTTTTTTTCCATTCCTGATTTCTTTCAAGTAATGGATATCTTCAGCTAAAAAAAAAAAAAAAAAAAAAAAAAAAACTCAAATATAGCAAATGCTTTTCAGTGCACTGTTTTATTAAATACTTGAAATTCAGCACACTTTCTATTTTGAGACCGTCGTCACCGCAATCCTCAAATGGAAGATTTCTCAACCATCAGGTATGGAGAATATAGTTGTCAAACTTCCACAAATGTATGAAAAATATAAGTTAAGTGCCGTTCAGTTTAAACTGTCAGTTCTATTCATTGTTTCTGAAGAGAAAGCTTCTATTTTTTGTAAAAGTACTTATTTAAGAAATAGGGAAATACTTATTACTATTTTCTCCATAATTAACTGATGTTGTAGTTTTATGTACTAGATTTATGTTCCTTCAACTCTGTGTAAATAAATGTATACTACTCTTCAGGTGCTCTCCCAATTTATATATAAAGAGATCTTGCTTCGTTTTGGAGAAGTAATTGTTATTTTAAAGGACATTGCTGGTATAGGTTTTAACTGGATTTATTGTAAAGGATGACAGTACTGCGTGGAATGCAGGTGTTATGCACTGATGCGACTGTGAAGAAAACAAAGTTTGTAAAGTAGTATGTAAAAATTAAATATATTTTTTTCTTTTTCATTTTATGGTAATTTCAGTTAATTTTATTGGTTCAAAATGAGGGTAACCTGCAGATGTTGATATTAGAACAGGTGCATTCTAGCTGCACCAAAAATGTTCTTTTAAAATGGCGTCGAATTGAGCACTAATGTAATCTAGTATTGTAAAATACTTATGGTTCAAAAGAATGGCACCAGGAGCGCAAATAGTGCAATTATAGGCAGGTTTGCGAATGGCCATTATATACCGATATCTAAATATATGTTGTTGATGCATAATCCAGTATAGTCACGCTGCTGGAACGGTTACCATGGATTTATCTTTGTTAACAGAAACCGCTCAGATAACTCACTGATTATTCTTTTAAGAGTGAGAGGGGTATTGACGCGTCCCTAGTTCGTGTGCTAAGCGCCAATGAACACATCACTTCAGCCAATGGAATTCGCAGGAATAACAAATGACAGATACATGTTCACTCCACATGGAGTAATCAGTGCGTTATCTGAGAGGTGTCTGTTACCAAAGATAAATCCATGGTAACCGTTCCAGCAGCGGGACTATACATATTAGTTGATATTGAGGCTTGCTGTAGCGTATGGTTATCTGTTACGTTTACTTCCCCTTTTCTATGATTGGCTAAGATACGCCTTGTACAATGCAAGGATAAGAGCTATGTAAATATACACTCATGATAGATGCACGTGGTTTCATCAACCTGAAAGGCAGGTTTAATCCGAAGGGTACTTCCATCTTTGTAGATAATAATTTTCATTGCATTCGGTATGCATAAATTACGTTATATGAGATATTTAATTAATACGGATATTATAGTGACAGTTGTCTTCGAATATACGAGTATTATGAATTATCATGTTAAATAAGGAACTATCTTTATCCCAGAAATCTATTCTATGATATTAACTAATGAGAGGTACTTAATCACGAGATACTAAGTAACGTTAATTCGAAAAGACTTAGGATATGAAAGGTACAGGTATGTATTGCAGCAATAAAATGTAAGCAGGTAATTGGTTTCTGGAACATTTCAAAGAAGAAATACAGTAATTGCTTTGCGGAATTCAATCCATTTTGGATAATCATTTATCTATATTATTACATTCTGGAAATGTGAATTGTAATCTCTTTATTAATACTTTCTCAATATAATGTTTCAAATGCTCCAAATACATGCAATGCGCTCATTTTGCATGTTAAGCGGTCTCCTAATGCTTACTAAGGTTCATCATTATGCTAACAGTTGGGTATGTCCCGTGGTCATGGTCGCCACGGCGTTTGGCTTTGATGTTTCACCGCCGCGTGCAGGCAAGTTCCGCCTCGTGTACAGTTTGATTCACATGAGGTGGCAGTTAGATGCGCAGTGAAGGAGTAGGAAATAATGTGATGGGGCAAGATAGCTCTTTTATCTCGCTGAGATCTGGTTACACCCTTACCCTGAGGTTCGTTTAATGTATTATATGCTATTGCATTCCACCATATATGTATTTTAGACATCTTGAGTTGCCGCCTCATGTCTTATTGGTTCCTCTGTTTCAAACTGGGCTTTATTCCTCCCCACTTGAAGAAGAATTAACGCAGTCCTCTCCCAAGTAAACTACTATTTCCTGCCCTACATCAGTAATACTTCTTTCTGCATATATTCTGCTTAAATTTTCTTCACCTGTCTGCATAATTCTTGCTAATCGTGTGCTGAGCGCTGGCAAATTTGTCATCTGCTAACTGAACTATGTCCTCCATTCTGAACGCAGCATTCTGCCAGCCACCGAGCTTTATGCGGTGGCCCAAGTAAATTCAATAGAGTCAGGTTAGAATGATAACGAGGTAGACGTAAAATATTATGATTATTGGTGGAGAATACTGTTTTGTGGTTAGCTATGGTTTTTAAGGGAATAATTAAGCTGTAGATATCGGGATTGAGAACGGTGGAGAACTTATTGACATGGAACTGTTCTGTTGGAAAGTTTTATCTAAGCCAGTCTATGATTACATCTCTTCTGGATATTTTAACTTAGCATACACCTTCCTTAAAATATGTATTTTTCTCATTTTGTATAATTCATTGACCGTTCGGCAAACACTTTGAAATTATCTAACATCATCTTCTGGACCTTTTCTCGTGGGGCATGGAGAAAGAAGTAGAACCAGAGTACACATCCTTGGTCTCCTTAATTATTCGTCTAACGCTACTTTCCGATGCACCCATAACCTCAGCTACACTTTTCTCAAGGTTTCTAATATAGACCGCACCACCCTGTGCATACTTTGCCATGGAATTATATGTACACATTTCTTACCCTTCGCGAGTATGTGAAAGTAGCATCTTTCCTTTCATTTGCAGATGTTTATGAATAAAATAAAGAATTAAATGTTTATAAGTGCAGAACAAACACACCTACACGTAATTAATAATGCTAATTAACGTTATGAAATGTTGATCCACTTTAATTTTATAATACCGGGACGAGCCTAAAGAACTTAAATGTTTGTGATTATCAGCCACTCGATATGTTCCCATGTGCGTAACAACAGAAGGTGAATTCGTCCAACCTTCTATGCACATTTCGATAGCTGACACTTCATCTGAATCAAACTGTATGTGTGTGCTTGTGTAAGAAAGTATACGAACATCGGAAAAAATTGATACATTTTCAAAAAAACAATAATATCGTATGTTCGAAGTTGCTTTTTGTATTAATTTGCATTAAGTATCATACTGTTAGAATCTTCACAAGCAGATTCAAAGAAAGAAATATCTGTAAATTTGTTTTTATGTTCTCTGTACATCAAAAGCTGGAGTTATCGCAGTACTTTTCAAGAGACAGTTATCTTCCAGTTGTGTGGATGCCTTAGCTGTAATTAATTTCTGGGAGATGATGTTGCTTTATGTTGTTATCTGCGGAGGAAAGTCAAAGGAAGGCTTCAGTATTAAAGCTGGAACAGCTCGCGTCCTGTTTTTGCAGTGTGCTTGCTCTTTGTGCATTTTGCCGAGTTCTCCACCACGATGCTTTAAGCCTTCCAACATTAAATAATGTTACACAGAACTTCACGAAATTAAAATGATTTCCAACTTGTGTATGCGCAGTAGGTTTTAAGATTCTTAAATTGTATGCAGTGATGCATAAACTTGTTGCAGTTACAATGAACATTCACATCTATGACATGTTTCCGAAAGGGTATTTAGCATCTCAACCTCTAGAATGTCTTTAGTACTTGCATACTCTTTGTTTGACACAGCGGATGGGTATTGCTAAAAAAAATTTAAAATGAAAACTAAATATTCCGTAAACGGTCAAGCCGACAAATAATTTGTAGTAAGTTTTATGGGCGTGTTGTTTCAAATTCTTTATATAATTAAACAATCTGCACTACGTTGCGGTGACATGTGTAGAAGGATGTAAACTATATCATTTTATGTAGCGTTCCTTGTAAAATAATTCTTCACGTAATTAATTTAGTTCCCGGTTGTGTTGAGATGTTAGTTTATATTCGAATATACCTGTAATTATACTGTTCTGGAATCGAAATGGAGAAACTTGGCGTGGTTTAACAAATAGTTATGATTCGGCACTTCTTTCCACTTGCTTTATATTTCAAAGTAATTATGTAATACAATATTGTGACTTTGTGGGTTCGCTAAATTAAAAGTCTTGTTAACAAAAATTTAAAATGCTCTTTATTTCAGTAAAAAGACGCTTTGTACACCCCTTACAGCAGCCAAATGACGTCATATACACAAAGGCAGTCCTCAATGTCGTCTGCCACACGTAAACAAACGAAATAAATTACTGCGGTACGCTCACAAATGTCCACGCAGCTGCACACTCAATTAACAACTGACTCACACCTTGCGAGGCTTTTTATACCCTAGCCATTGTTTCTAGAATTTAGTAGACTGTACGACAACAATCAGGATGCAGAGGGAAATTCCAGACTATCTCTGTCTCTTTCTCTCTCGGCAAGCGTTCAGCGATGGCTTGTTCCGGCGATTCAACAATGCCTCGGCAACAATATTAACACTTTTACATAGAATTGGCGGATACACTTTTTAAAGAAGAACTAATAACTGCATACTTCTTACTATTTTGTGAAAACAGATCTTAACGTTTCGCGTCTCTCCACTTTCGTGTCCACCCTTAAACTGATTCATCTCCGTCTTCTTCGACGTTAGAACTTTGAATGACGCTATATTTTTGCAAAACGAAGATTATTGTTTTTTTTTGTGCACCATGCCAACCAAACGCCATTTATTTTTGCGTCACGCATGGCGACCAATACAATATTTTTTTACTCATTCAATTAATTATTTAATCTCCTTTTCGAAACTTACATTCAAACATTATTCCAAATAGTTTTGAACTTCCAACAACGTCGTTAAAGGTAATTAAAATTATTTATTCCGTTTCATTCCTAATTACTTTATCATACGTCCTACTTTCACTCATTCAATCTCGTTCACTTCACAAATAATAATAACCCATGGCGCGACAGCCCTTAGAGGGCCAAGGCCTCCCAACCCGACTGCCGGCCTCACGCCCACTTACGTACGGCAGAGGTGGAAGATCATCCAACCGATACGGAGAGGAGATGTGGTCAGCATCTTGGCATCCCCCAGCCGGAATGTTGGTTTCCGTGACCAGGGCCGCTTACCTAGCGTAAGCTCCTCACTTTCCTCACGATGCTGAGTGGGCTCCGGTCCTATACCCGGGACCTAAAATCCCCACTACATGGGTGGGATCGAGCCCGGGCCGCTTTTCGTGACCAGGGACCAAGGTATGCTGCCTTAGCCCGCTACGCCACGGCGCAGGACTCGCTTCACAAATACTTCCAATAATTTATAAGGATTTCTTCTTAAACATTTTAAAAATAAATTTAGAATGACAAATATAAAATAATATTAATATTTTTGGGCTGAAGTTAAAGCTAGTGTTTCAAATTACATATTGCACTTTTAAAGAATTATGCCTTTTTACTCTCTCTACTTTGTAAATAGAGAATGTATTGTATTCCACCCAAAAATTCGATGCCAAGATCTTACTTATATAGCTATATGAATCCAAGAAAAACCAGCATTTTTAGAAAAAGTTTCGTATGTGTGCGCGCCTCTCCCTGCGAGCAGCATAAATCAAAAGCTTAAGGTGGATTAAATACCCAAGTTGGTATTTAAGTTAAGCATGCGAAGATTTTCGGCAAAATTCTACCACCTTTCTTTACATGGACGTCTTTTCAAATATTTTGATTTTTCCAAAAGTGGCTCCAATGATTTCGATTAAAATTCCACATATTTAAAAGAATTTGATGAAAAAGAAAGTATAGAAGTATATTATGAATTTTATATGAATGCTTCTGAAGTCTTCATTAATTACTTTTGCATAACTTGTATACCGTAAAACATATACAAAATCTTTCTGCTCAGAAAATGTATCTCGCATTAAAGAACGCAGTTTATGTCAAATACGTTTTTTTTTTTTTTTTTTTTTTTTTTTTTTTTTTTTTTTTTTTTTTTTTTTTTGTGAAATTGACCATTTCGGAGATAATCTTTTTTGATGTTCTGAGCTCTTAAACGCTTATTTATATATCTTTTTAAATTTTTGAACATGCAAAACTACATAACTTCAAAGCAGTCACACAGCAACCAGCTCTTAAATGATTTGACTATCGTCTTAAAGCCTGCTGTGTTCCCCTATTCTCATTGTACCTGTAGTTAAATATACAATAAGAACGTTTTACAAATGTCAATCTCAATCAACACGAAGTAAACAGCAAAATAAAAGTTTGTAAGTATAATTATAATTTGTACAAGAGTGAATATAAAAAGTCATGTGATGAGGCATATCAGATTTGTATCCTTATTTCACGAATGTTGGCCGTTTACATTGAACATCTTGTGTGAATTTATTTACAATTACATTTACAATAAAAGCGTTAACATAAGGACATAAAGCTCAAGCTTAAATATATGCTGTCGTTCACAACGACTAAGTAAAACACAGACATCCAATTCCAAGAGAGCTTGAAACAATTGAGCAACCTAGCAACAACGGTTAACTTGGCTAGTAAATTTAACAGATGCTGAAAGCTGAACTATGCGTAGGAGTTGTGAGTATTTCAGAATCTAGAAATAAACTGTTTCTAGGAGAAAGTAAAGTTATCTTCTAACTTCTGCTCTATTGGTTGCTTATTATTTAAAATAACTTTTCCTAATAAGAATGAGAAGTTAAGCTGCCATGAGTCGCTGCAATGCTAAGAAAATGTGCTTTGTAGCGACCACTCGGTCTTGAGGCGCTAAGGACTGCCTATAATTGATCACAGTAAAATACCTCTGTAAGACTTCTGCAAGACACAAAGAAAGGAGAAAACTTTTATAAATTCACAATGTTTCATCATTACCCCACTCCTATATCATATGCTACCAAACCTTAATTTCTTATTCGTATTTCATATACAACTTTTACTCAATTAAATTGTAATAATTCGTTTCCTTTTCAATTTTCAGAACTGGCGTTTCTGTATATTTACAACTTTGATTTCCAAATGTACTGAATTCAACTAGTAGAAGTTTGGGGTTCACTGGAACTCCTATTTGCCTATTTGTTTTTCCCTATCACGGAACTTGGCTATCTAGTGACTTCTAACAAAATTTACACCAAGCTCATACATTGCTTTTAAACACATCCGTGGAAACTATTTCTCTATTTCCCTTATCATTTCTTTATAATATAATTAAACTTAGCAGTCCATAATTCCGGTATCCCTTCTTTAGTGCTACATTTTTTTTCGTTTATCCTTCTTGTATACGGGGTGGTATTTCCCAAACGCTGAAAATATTTTCTAAAATGCTTGTGTTCGTTCAGTAAAGCGCCTTTTTCATTGTTAAAGCAAAGCCGTTGTAAGCCCCTTGTCACAACTCGGGCTCAGTCACGTGCACTATTCATCACGTCTTTGTCATTCTTAAAGGCTTCCCATCGTAATCCATCCTTGAGGGACCAAAGGAGAGAAAATCCGAACGGGCCTTATCCGACCTGTCTCTTCCTGGGCTGGTCGGAAGAGCGATCAGTTTCATTAATGTCCTCGCAGATGAAGTGTCTGATAAAGCACCTTATTTATGCAGCAGCTTGGTTGCGGATGCATAAAAACATTTTAGTTTTCGTTTTACAAAATTTTATACATTGTTTATGTGTTATTTGTGACAAAATTGCTTATCATTTTATGCCATGTACAATTTTCACTTACTATTCTTATGAAAGTTTATTTTTCTATACACGCGATAAATGTTTGCAAAAACTGGTCGTCGTGGTACAAGAGAATGGAAACTGTGTTTAATTACTATGTTTCTCAGAGTTAAATTTTAATTTGGGCATAAAAGACCACTTAATGTTTGTTCAGAGGGCACTTAATCAGACCTGAGGTTCCTTTAAGCCCGAAAAATTCGACTGTTCTCCACCGGATCTGAACGCACGACTTGAGAAACTAGAGGCTAACATGTTACTCCAACACCACAGAGGACAAGGGGATAGAGAAAGCTGAATTTATTGTCAAATGTTTGATAGCAAGTTGGTATATGCTGAGCTCAAACGTACATACTCATTGCATGATAAGCAACTGAATAGCATCGCCATATGATAAAGATGAAAAATCTGAAGTAATAACCACTGATACCCCATAAATGACACAATAAATGTCACTTGAAATAAATTATGTGTTGTATACACTTTTACGCTTCTTTATATAATAGTTCGCTGTGTCTGTTTCATAACAGATATAAAATTGCACAAAATTCTCTTCAAATGAAGAGAGTTTCGTGCGCTTTTCTCAAAGTATTCAAAATATAGATGGTATTCTCCATGTTATGTTTTAAATTTAGAATTGTAATTAGAACATTAGGACCATTTTCAAAGATTAAAAAGATCGAGAAGTTAAAATGTACTTAAAAGGGTGGTTTGGAATGGAAATATTTCTTTGAAATATTTTGTGTCGCATCTTTGGTAGATGCCAAATTCTTGAGATGACGGCATTGAAATTTTTGCTTGGAACCCACTACACGTTACCTCTTACGCAGGTAACAAAACAAAAATAAATGTGATATAAAGCCAGAATATAAGACCAAAACATAATTACTTCACTCCTAACGTCAAATGAATTACTAATTTCCCTAACACTGTTTTAATATCCTTTAATGTAAATCAAAATATTTTAAGAAAGTGAAATTTTACAGAGAGAGACCAATTTAAGAATCGTTTTTGGGTTGCCTATGCAATGAGTACTGAAGTGCTAAAAAGGGGAGGGAGAAAAAACTAAGTCATTTCAGAAAGAAATACTATGTTTGTGTCGTTGCCTTTAGTTGTGGAATAGTAGTTTCAGATGTATAAAGTTAGGTTCAAAATTGTGAATTGCATTTATAAGACCATTCCACTACTGAATTTGACTACTGTCAAATGTAATAAAGTGGCCGGCCATTTAAATACCATTTTGTTTAAATTTTCTCGGAGAAGTGGGTTAATTCCAAAAGTTAAAAGAACAACAATAACAACAACATAACATTGCTAACCCTCAATATAATCCAACTTGATTGCTTTTGTGGAAAGATGGTTGACATTTCTGGAAAACTGATGCTTAAAACCCACATTTTTTCAGCTAATCATGATTCTAATTGGTTGATATCTAAGACATTCTTTCAGTATTTCTTCCTTATTAGATGACATATGTGTGTGCAGAAATAAACAGATACTCGTGCAGAATGATTATGTAAGCCCATATGTAGAACATAGCGAACTCCATTTAGTAACTGCAGTCAGTAAAGAGCACCAAAAATACAGGGGGAAAAGAGCTATAGGCTTTTAATCTACATAGATATCAAAAGTATTTTTTCGTTTATAATAAGAAAATAAAAGTTACTAAATGGAAATGTGCACCCTTTTTAAAAGCATAAATAATATTTATGGCATACTACTTCACTTTTACTGTGCCATTTTATTTTAGATTAGTAATATAAACGGTAACAATTTCATTCAAACATGCGCTCTATAATATTTTGTGATTATCACTCCTCTGCTTTGCACTGCTCAAAATCGATATCTAGCAAAAAAATACGAGAGCATTTATCACGTTTTAATAACGTAAAGATACCACGCATAGTGATATAAATTGTTTTACATCAATCTCACCAATAAATTGCCACAGCCTTTCCCATAAGTTTCCGTTGTTTTATAAACATTTTCAAAAAACCGTAAAAATGAAAAGTAGGTAGTTCGCAGTATTTTGAAGGAATAGCTTCATTGTATAGAATGAAGCATCGATTTTCTCTACTATTACAACTTGAGCGGAAAAAAGCAAAGGATTGCCTCTACAGTTAACAGTGTTTACTCAGAACTTTACAACGTTTTAAAAACCTGCACTGAATTTAGAAGTGAGATTTGCTTAAATTATTAATTTACTTTGGGTAAATGGTTTATGCTTATATACTGTATATCTGCTTGGATAAAAAAAAAAACGGTTGGTAATACGCAGTCCATGCGGTTTATTTCATTTCCGTTCTCTCTGGTTTATTCGGTAGAGGTTCGTACGGATCCATGTGCTTTTCTTTTAAGTGTAATTTGGGACAACACTTCATGGATTAAAATAAGAACAGCTCATGCACGAACTCTCGCTTCACCGCATCGTTTTATCAGATAGGGCACTTTCGACATGAAAAGATCATTGCGTTTTCCTATGCCCCGATTCCATTCCGCGTGAAAGGCATTCTTCAATTCTTCGTTTCATATCGAACGCGTTAACTAAATCCATAATCTTTTTATTCCATTGCGTTTTCCACCCGTATTCTGGTGGTATTACGGAGCGGTGGCCCGAGTTCAGAGATCAGCATCATCCGATAAATATGACTGTAGATGAAAAACCGTTTTCGCTCGATGTGGAAGCTCGTCATTCAGAAAAACTGCGGAGAAGTGGGATATGGAATGTCGCACCTTCTTATGCATATCGAAAGATCTTTTGCTCATGCGCAGTAATTCACTTGTTCAAGAAGAAACATTCATATGTTGGCAAGCTACTGCCGAATACGACAAATTGAACGTTTATGATACTAATCTGTCACTGTCGGAGTGATTTCGAAGGAACTCTTAGCTTTGGAAGTTTGGAGTAACCATGTCGATTTTTTTTTAACTGGTGAAATTTTTTCTGCACATTACCTTATACAATATACTTTTGCCAAAGTATCTATAACATATTAAATAATATGTTACCCACCAGTAATCTCAATGGTCTTTAAGATTATGATATTAGGTCTACGTGTTATTGTTATTCTCTTTTCAATCTTCTGTTGTCTCGATTTTGTGCAAGATTTGTTGGTATCTGTCATAACAGAGCATCAGTATGTTGTAGGAATGAGTTGTATAGTCTTTTACAGCTCTCTCGGAGGACTACAGATACCTCCTGAACATATAAATCACTATGGAGAGTGGTCTTACGAATGTACCACGGTGCATCAGTTATGATTTCTAAATATCTCTTTTTTAGGTTTTGAGTTATTTTTATGTGTGTTGATGAAGCAGATATCCATACTGCAGAAGCATACTGCCATAAAGGTCGAATAAGAGAAGTATAGAGCAACAACAGCTTGTGTATTGCAGAGCTAGAGATGACTTTCTTGCGATGATTGACTTCAGAAGACGAATACGATGTCATTTTCTGTAGGAAATTAGTGATGTGGTCGTTCCGGGAGCATCTGTTCTCTAAAATTTGACCAAGGTATCTGAAAGTTTGAGATGTGACCATTGCTGTATCGTTTAATATAACAGGATGATCAGTTACGTTTCTTTTGTACGTGAATTTGATTAATTTAGATTTTGAAGACTCATTACAGCTCTCCATCGTTTGTACCAGACTTCTATGTCTTCACAGAAAGTATTAAGTTTTCTGGCTGCTGATTTAGAGGTGGTGCCTTTGCTTAGGTTTGCAATATCGTCAGTATAATGTGCAGTAGTGAGGTATCATGTGCGGGAAAGTCAGAAGTAGATTTGATATATAGCAGAGGTCCAAGAACACTTCCCTGAGGGACACCGGACTTGATTACATGTGATCATGTGATTCTGACTATGCATATTCACGTTTCACACTCACTTCAACCGAGTGAGCTGACACCGTGAAAACGTATGTGACTCTTATTCGGGAAGTTGTGGGGTCAAATCTCCGGGTTCTTCTTGGTCACTAGGCGAATTTTGGTTTGGATAATTTGATCGCTAATTATTCCATCACTTTTTTCATGCCTACATTTCATTTTCTCCTGCTGCACCACTATACCAGACAATGGGCTGATCATTTATCCTGGATGTGCTATGACCTCAAGTTTACTTGCTCATCGAGAACTTATTCTAACAAGGCATTTGGTTACGTAGAAAATGAAGCTAGTTTCAGTGAATCAATAAATATTACACAAATATAAATATTTGTTACTAAATCTCCACTTATCTTAAGAAATTGATGTTAATATTTCTTTCTTCTTTCTAATGGAAATCGATTTCGAAGGCAAATCGCATTCGTCCTCAGTCCATCAAAAAAAGAACTTCGTTGTTAAGGAAATCTCGGTTACCATGTTTTATCTTTTGTTATGTTCTGTTTTAGCATTACCAACATCTGAAGACGAAACAAACCTAAAAACAGAATCAACTGCCAGTATGTCAAAAATCATTACGCGATGTTTATTTTTTTAAATAAATATCTTTTCCCAAACTATTTAATCTATGGAGCCATTTATTTGTTTTAATAATTTAACTTCGGGATTTATTTCATTGTTAAATGACCAAAAATGATCTACTACGGCCGATTTATCAGTTTGTTTATACTTAATGTTACGAAAATGTTCTTTCTTTTTGGTTTCCAAACTACGTTTCGTCTTACCAATATAAACCTGATCACAATCTAAACAATTAAATTGATAAATACCAGATTTTTTATTATTAAGAATTTTATTATTATTAAGAATTAAGAATTTATCGTTTAGGATGTCAGTACTACAAAGAAAAGTGTAAATAGAGTTCGTTTCATGACATTTACTTTCCACAGTATCGGAATTAGTTCCACTTCCTCACTTCATTAGCATCATTCCATTGACATCGACCATTGTCAAGTAAAACATCTCATGTGTTTTTATTGGAGATCGCCATTTGAGTATCATAAAAAAAAATCTTTAGTGGCTACAACTAACCTATATTATTTATCTTACTGTTTTCTTGTTACACCACTTATAACATAATTTGAAGAAAACGTTTGAATAATTATCTCAATAATACTCAAAATACTACAAATTCGGTGAACACTTTGTAGTTATTTACGCTGTAATTTGTGATTATTAGTGACAGAAAATCGCAGATTTTAGTCATACAAATCAGAAACACTTGCTTTTCCTGAGTGTTAGAAATATCAATAATATTCCAATATATGCATGTAGGCAAATACTAAATTTAATGTGAGGTAATGTTTGATGTTGACTGCATGCTTTCTCCACAAAATTAGTGGACAAGTAGCTAAACTAAGAATAATTGTACTTTTTAATTTGAACTGAATATTTATAATCTTCAAAATCAGTTAATGAACCAGAATAATTACTTTAGTTACTTAATGAGTTTAGGGTATGAAGTAAATGGTAATAATTAACGATGTACTGACGTACGGTTACTTTATATCTAAATTTAGTTTCTCTTTTAACCATACATATTGACGATAGTTAAATTTTAAACATTTTCAGTATGTTGAAATAAGTTGTTTTAAGGAATTAAAAGCAATGTATGTAACAACTGCAGTACGCTGTTGGAAAATTTTGAATCAGTGAGAATGGCTCAGCAGTAAGCCTTTCTCAAATATGAGTTTCTTTTACACAGTTTTGATTTTTCTCAGAGAATGCAATGTTATTTCAAAGGTAATATTATTATTTCTTCTTTCTCACTTTCAATTTTCTATATTTTTTATCTTTAGGTTAAATATTAAGCTTGATTGATTTTAAAACCCTCTATCAATCTACTTAAACTGTAACAGTCGATCCAGCCTTAGAACCGGACTTAACGTAAACAAAGTATTTTGTTTCCCCTTGAATTAGCTTCATGATGTATCAGCTGTGTGGAACAAACTACTCATCAGTGTTGCCTATAATTTGTAAGAGAAGGAAACATCACGCAAATGAAAACTACAACGTGTAATTGTAATATTGAATTAATTACTATTTCATATTAATTGAAAATATTGAACTATACTGAACAAACTTGAAAACCCGCAAATAATACTGCTCATATAAATACTATATGTTATAGTGTGCTTTGGTTTTCTGCGTATTCCGGATATATCTGATCTTTATTATTATTATTATTATTATTATTATTATTATTATTATTATTATTATTATTATTATTATTATTATTATTATTATTATTATTATTATTATTATTATTATTATTATTATTATTATTATTATTATTATTATTATTATTATTATTATTATTATTATTATTATTATTATTATTATTATTATTATTATTATTATTATTATTATTATTATTATTATTATTATTATTATTATTATTATTATTATTATTATTATTATTATTATTATTATTATTATTATTATTATTATTATTATTATCATCATCATCACCATCGTTGCCGTCTTGTTTCTGTTATTATTCCTGTTATAAAGTAACCTTAGGATTATTTAAAGACCTCCGTGAATAGTTGGTTGGATTCTTTCACTTTTCATGGTTACTCAAATGAGATATGCGATTTGAAAGGCCTGGTCAATATCGCCATCCGATAGTCCGATGGTATTCTACGGAAGCTGTCAAACATTCGGTCAGTTTTCATTAACGCTACAAGTCGCATTGGATATCGACCGCTCTACCAGCCTCCGCATATTAGTAATTCAACAGGGATGGGTGGAATGAGGGGAAGAATGCGTTTTGTGTTCGCGGTCAGCCATTGTTTTGTTTTTATCATCGTTATCAAGGAATACATGATATGCGTGCTTTTGCATGTACCATGTTTGAAGCTCCAGGTTTGGGTAATTAAATAAACAGGCCATGCCAGGCAAATCCTATTGAACTCATAAGTTTCCAAGCTTTACCGATATTCCACCAATGAAGATATAGAAATCACATAAAAACTATTTGCTCACGGCATTACCTCACAGAGTAATTAAAAACTATCTCAAGATAGAACTATCTTTAAACTTATTTCTAGTTCTCTTGTCTAATGGGTTACTTCATTTTATTTGTTTTACTTTTTTCATTTCCAAGGTTTTTTTTAACTTTTCGGTAAAGATTAAACAATATTTTCAAGAAAATCCCATAACCTCAACATGGAAATGGTTTCGATGCTTTCCCCAAAATTTATAAGTTGCTCTAATGTCTTTTATTAACATATTGTATGTTTAAAATATTTTCATAACAAATAAAATCTACATTTTGAACTGTGAAGTCTTGATTTTGGGTTAGTAAAAAAAAATACTGGCAAATAGACCTTAACAGATAATTATAATATTTACTGTACCACCAGCATGTATTTAAATGCAATTTTTATGCAGTAGACAATTTCGAGCATTCGTTGTTATTGGTTTGAATTTTCTGAATCTTTTACTTTTCTCAAATTGGAAGTCCTTCTTCCTTCTTTCTTTAACTGCTCTCCTCTTATATCACTACGTGGTGTCAGGGTATTCTTATACCTCTTAAGCCTTATATGGGTTGAGGAACGTAATATTTGGATCAGTGAGAGAACCCTGGATGGGTGATCAGCCCGATAACTGGTATGAGAGTGAGAGAAGTGGATGACAGAATGAGGTCGAGAGAAATGATAGGACAGATGATGATGATGGAGCAATTAGTGGAATGTTGGCGGGGGAAACCGAAAGACCCCTAGATAACCTAGGGGTTATTATTATATAATAACCTACCCTAGCGCCTTGTGCAGCACAAATCTCACTTAGCAGTCGCCTGCGATTCAGCTCGGGCCGCCTTGGTGAGAGCCAAGCAGTAAATTGGAAGTCATGACTTGCAATGAGAACGGAGTTTCGTAACCATTTCAGAGCGACCAGGTCTTAAAATATTTGACTGTCGTTTAGGCCTACCATATTCCCCTCACCCCTTTGTACCTATAATGAAAATAAAAGAATTTGCATAAATATTTATTTTGATTAACTTTATGTAAATTGAAGAATAAGAATAGAATGTCGCATTCTTATTGGATGGACATGGATACAGGGATTTTTACCAAAGGCTCATAACAAAGACGGACAATGTGGGGGATAGCTTAAGATGGACATGGCATGCTTGGACGAGAGGTAAGGAATCCAGGTATTTTTCTGTGAGAGGGTGATTATTCTAATAAATTAAAACATGATTAAAAGAAAGGTTTACTTATAAGAAATGTATATACCACTTAATTACAATGGGCCTCATACCTGGAAAATCGGGGCGAGACCTCCGTTACCCTCGATGACTGTGGTCACATTGTAAAAGAACAAATGTCTTATCATTGCCTACCTCCACACACCTATGACGTCAGACAAGCCATAACTAGAGTCAATTACGCGGCAATATTTTGTAAGAGTACTTCATTGAGGAATGATTTGCCTAAGTCTGTTAATATAAATCATCTTAAATTCCTTAGGTCAAAAACGTGTATTTCTGGGGAAATCTCGTTGGTTAATTTAGGTGTAATGTAATACGTTTAAGTAGAAAAAGTAATAATATATTATATTGCCACATAGTAAATGTAGTGTTGGTGGTGAGTGTAAGCAGGAAAATAGCCAAATTGTCTCGTGTATAGTCTTGGCCTGTAGTTGCGGTAGTGTAATTTGTGCGATAAGGTAAGTGCGGTTGCAGTGGAATGCCGTAATTAGCAATAGTAATAAGGTTTAATGTGGTTGCAGGATGACCACCGCGCATTCCGACGTCAGCTGGAGGACAAGAGGCCTGTGGTGGAGAACAACCTGCTGAGTGGACGTCAGTACATCGCGAACGAGCCCCCACTTTCCGACACCAGCGACAGCGAAGGTAATGTAACATTATGCATGTATGTGGCCAGGGATTATCCTCTGCCTAAACATTCTACCTCTTGTTGGGAAGGAAACAAGATTACGCCTCGAATGCGTAATGCTTGTTTACAAATAGAGTGCAAAGCGCGTTACAGTGATATGACCATCGTTGACAGTTATCCTGCTGCAAATGTGTAAAGTGTAATGGTACTCGTGAAGTTAGAAAAATATGTCCTCCGAGCTCTTAATTAGCAAGTTAAATCTTTGTTTTGTTAATTTTGATTAAGCTGTATACAGTATTTTCAGATGGACATTTATCCATAAGAGCGTGATCGCCCTGAGCAAACACACATACATCGCTTTCAGTAACAGACCCGTAACCTAAGAGTATAAATTGAAATTATAGTAACTATTGCGTTTAAATCTTATCGTGAAATTATGCTGGAAATGGCATGCTTGTGCCTCCAAATAGTTTTCTTATTGTTTAAGAGCACCCATCTGTCAAAATCTGGACAAAAGAGTTCCAATAGTCAATTTTAAGATTTTTAATGTTTTATTCCGTCGGTACATTCTAATTTCATGCCCTTCCTTCAGATTCCAATATCTGTTATATTAATGAAGTAATTCAGAAATATAATTGTTGATGCATAACTATTTTGTTCGATATACCAATTCTTAAAATTTGTTTTGTCCATTACATTTTTTTCGAATTCTTGCAATATTCATATCGGTCCACCTGATGCAGATGTCAATAATTTTGAGCACTGGCAAAGAACTGTTGGAAGAAGAAACTGATTTAAAATGTTCATATAATGCATATTAATTTCTGTATTAAATATTTTAGATATTACTTCACGTAAAAATGAGGAGAACATGATATTAGTTTATCATATTTTACAGCAAAGAAATACAAAGCACACCAGCATAATAGTGCAGAAATGAAATTTTGAGCCACCAATCTGTAATTGTTTATCTCGAGGATCACTTTTAAGTAGTGCAAAATTAAAACTTAAAATGTTAAACAATTTGTCAGTAATCATTTACCATGTGGGTTTCAAATCTGATGTTTTATTTGTAGAGTAGGTATATGCAAATTATTGCATGACGTTTTTAAATAGAAGGTCAAGAATTTCACATTTTAGCATTTTCACAAGGAAGTTAATTCCAAAGCACCTAAGTCTTTTAAAATTACTCATACATTTGGTCGCAAGTAAACAAAGCCTGCTCGCTGTCCATTTATTTTTGAGAAGTATCGTCTTTCCTAACTTTGCTCTATCCCTTGTCTGCTAAAGATTTTTCATTAAATAATCCTACAAAATTTTGTTTCTAAATTGTACTAACCTATGCAAATGTAAACTTATGCGTTTATTACTATAAACCGTGTTTTATTTCCATGATTTATTACCAAAACTTTGTTGCTGTAGGCGGGAACATTGAAGAGGAACGGGTTATAATTTTAATCTTGCACGGCTCACATTTCTGCGGATGAACATCCACCTGAAGCCACTACAGTTGTTACGTCCTAACGGAAACCAACACAAAAGTACTTATGTTTATGAAACTTACTTAAGAAATATAATAGTTTTATTATTACTCACTGGCATGCTCCATTCCTTAAAAATACTACATGCCGATGACGCACGATAGGAAAGGTGGTAATGTCCACCACAAATCTCAGATGCGGTCGGTTGGAATAGAATCCGGGCGCCTTGGTGAGAGACAAGCGGTCTAACCGCTCGATCACGGTGCGGCCTAGGGATATATGTGTTTGTGTGTATTATTAATGCTCTCGATATTTCTTAATGCTGCATTGCTAATAACCAAGTTTTAATTAAGACGTTTTTAAAATAGTTTATTAACAATTTACTGTTCATATTAGTTTTGCTATTATGAACTACGCCTACTTATCTTTACGATTCCATTTACTTCAGCATTCATTGTTCAATAGCATTTACAGATGTTTAAGTCTCATTCACTCTGATAAAGTAAACGCAGATGCAGCAAGACCTTTTACCATGTTAATTGAATTATCCACAGAGGTAATGCGCTACTTAACGCAAGAAATTGCCAATTCCAAACTTAATCTTGCATTGCGCACATTGAAAAAGATTATTTATATCTCTTTCCCATACTGGTGCTCTGCCATTTAGTCATGGTATGTCATTTAAAATGCTGAGAGGCACCCGTTTGCTGGCATAGGTTCTTATATTATATTTATTAATAAAGACTGGATGAATTTTCATACTGGATAATTGGTTATGTTATTGAATTTGAAACTCGTAGTTCTCTCGGAAGATTTTCACTTATATTTTGCGAATCTAGAAAACATACACATGGTCTTTCTTGTAAAGGCACTGCATTTGGGGTATGATTGCTACTTTGAAAGCAGCACGAAAAATTAAGTTCGAAAATGTCATAGGATATTAAAAGAAAATCGTGGTAACATGGCCAGTTAAACGGACGCTATTAACCAGTAAGATAACAAAACTGGACGGGTTTTGGTAGGAGGGATTATTCAGTAACTATGCTAATTTGTGTTCTAATTTCTTGTTTATCTGTCATTTACAAATAACGCTCAGTATCAGAAGGGAAGGAACGCCAGCCCGCCTCGGTAGCGTAGATGGTAGCATGTCTGCCTCACGTTTAAGAGGTCACAAGTTCGAATCTCGGTCAGGGCGAGTTACCTGGATAAAGTTTTTTCCGGGGCTTTCCCTTATCCTTAAAGACGAATGTCGGGTAACTCTAAGTTCCATGGACCCTGGACTCATTTGAGCATCATTTCACCCCTTTCATTCATCGTCCGATATGACTTAACGTTGGAGGACGTAAATTAAAAAAAAAAAGAAACGAACGCCTGATTCACGTATTTATAATATCGAAATAAATTTATAATTTTTCAAGAGACATTATATGCGTAATATATTAACACCAAAGTAATGCTCCAACTGATACCATGTGGTGTCTGTCTCCATCCAATCAGTTTATGTTTTTGAGCAAACTGTGAACTTTTGTTGGTAAGGTTATCTCAAACCAGTAGTTATACTGAAAACATAAGTTTTCTAAATGTAGGTACATATTAGTAAACTCAAGTACGATAGTCATATTTTTTCTTCATGGAGCAGCACACTCCAAAAGTCACTATGTTCTCCAATTTTTCCATTGAGTAAAATCTTGCAGATCGAATAGGATTCCGATCCGAGATGTTCAATCTGGATATCATATATTAATAAAGTACTAATTTGGATTTTTACCGACACAAGTAGAAGAGGTCGTTAAGACAAGTATTCGTAAACGAAAAGTCTTCAGTTCAGATCCCTCCAGAATTGTTCTGCCTTGAAGTTTTTTTCTGAGTTTTCCACAAATTTAAAAAAATTCAGATACCCAAGAGGTACTCTAAACTTAGGCCTGGAACGTTTCCTTCCCAAATTTCCTTTCGCAATTCTTGATTTTCATGTATCGTCACTGTCCACTATCGTTATGATGCATACTAAAAAATCTTGTGTCACATTACTTTCCTCATCCATTCTTCAACAAAATATTCTTCAAATGTGACTCTTTTACCTAATTCACGTTAATTTAGATAAATTTTGCATAAACGCTCGTATTACATATTTGCTTGTTGATATAAAGCAAATAGGGAGAGGCAGTAAGGGTAAACGATAGTCAAATATTTTAATACACCGATGATGGTTTACAATTTCTTTCTCTTTGCTTTCCGTTTTTGAGTTATACTGTCATGGATACACACACACACATAAACATTTTCCTAAATATGCTTTTCTTAATACAGGATGTCTCCAAATGTGAATTTACAGTGAAATTTGTGTATCGAATTTTTGGGTGGAATGCAACACGTTTTCTGTGTTTATGTACGTGATGGAGAAAGTCAGAATTAAACCATTAACTGCCAAAGAAGCCTAAATCCTGCACGAAAAACATAGTTAAATCAACTTCTTTTCAAACTTCTCTAGTCATGCATGTCATAAAGGCTCGCTTTGTCTTTCGGACAACTCAAAAGTGGAACATAGTAGGTAATAACGTAAACATTGCTGTGAGAGTCTGATGTCCCAGTGGAAGTAAAGGAAAGTTTTTGTGAAGTGTGTAGATCAATCAGTGTGACTGGACTTGAACGTCGACTTGGCTTGTGATGGTACCTCGAGTCCCTAGGGAAACCTCCATCTTGCTCCGGCGCCTGCCGTTCGTTAATTAAGGCGGTCCTGTAACAATGCTTGAATGTGGTGCGTCCCCAGAGTCATGCTCGGCAGATGGCAGCACTATGTATGCTGTTAGCGGAGAAACTCCAGAGGTTTCCTTCATCACGTAGCTCCTACACGGCGCACAGCGACTTCTATCGATGCTAAATATCTAGATTAAATATCGATTCTTTCTGTGGACTGTTTTCCATGTTCCAACCTTGCCATCTTTTCTCACACTGTAATCTTTTGTTTTCTTAGGCTTCTGGTGAGGCGCGAGCTTCTACGTTTCCTTCATTTCTTGAATTGTGTTTTCAGAACAGGCGTTCGTAAAGTATTAAGTTTCTTTTCTTTTTTCTTTCCTCTTTTTCTCGAAATAAGCCATTGTGTTCTGTTCATTAAGCATTTTCGAACGGTACCAAAAGGTTTGCTTCATTTCTACAAAGTTGCTCCTGTCCAAACTAAAGACGATATGGAATATCGAACTTTAAAGTTCAATATTTACTTTTCATCACGCCTCGTGGCTGGGCCTGAAACAAGGTTTCTCTTGCCCATAGTTTGGTGCGCGTGTGCGGCCCGCTTGAGCCCGAGTGTTAGTTAAGGGTCCTTTTACAACCAACTTGCCTATATAACTGTAATCCAATATTTTCAAGTACGTCCCTTATCACATGCATATGATAAGTTAACAGCATTCGGCAAATTATGTGATATCATATAAGTGCTGCAAAGTTAAAAAGCCAAAAATAAATAATACTACAGCATAATACTTTGCAATAGTCTTAAAAATACTTATTAAAACAATATTTCATTCGCACCAAATGTTACAAAATTTCGGGTTTGTTTAACGTATCGAACCTAATTTTCAAAGCTCTTTAAGCCCAACAGAGCGAAACACTGAGATTTTATACAATCCAGCATAAAAATTAATTCACGTATTTAATGAAAGTAATCTATACATACTAAGAAAAAAAGTAATATAGCTGCTAATAAAGGACCCTTCCTTATTGATACCAACATACCGACACTAAGACATGATGGTAAGAAAAGCGTCATTTTTTATAATAGTTACTTAATGTTTGCAATAGACAGTAGAATTTTGACATGTAAATTTTGGTTTGTGACTGTTTGCGTATTGAGATGAAGGTTTCTTTAATTACATAGGAAAATTTCAAAGGAAGGAAATCGCAGATACCAGATTAAATTATCATTTTAATTAAATTATTTAAATATTATAGAATTATTATTTTTTCAGGTTCTATATGATTTATACCTTTAATTTTTCGATGATTATTCTCAACAAATCATAAAGACATTGGAATATTATATTTTATCTTTGGTGCTTGAGCTGGTATATTATGCAACGTAAAATTCCCATAAATATTAGTACACTTTAGAAAATATACAACAGGGAATGCTTAATAACTAGGTGGAGAATTCAGTAGAAAATTGCTTTTAAAGTCACTGAGGGATGATAGTAAACTGAAGAAGAATAAAATGACTTACACTTGCTGATGTTTTGGATGTGCTAGCAGAAGAGAAAAATATATGAATTGCTGTGAATGAGAAGCACTTAAAGTGCACATAATGAAGTGTTAATTAACACTATAACGCTTAAGTTTCGGAGCATTGACATTGCCTATTATTTAGATATTTCTGTTTTTAAAAGAAACCAAAATATTCAAATGAGAAACCCTTGTGTTTAAACTTTATATTTTACTGCTTTGTGGAGCCAGGTGCACCAAATAGAAGTTTTGTTTTAGTAAATATGGTAGGTACGTTTCATTAGCTGTTTCCATATTTCACGTAGCATTTGTTTTTCATCTGAAGATAGCAAGCCTTTGATGTAAAGACAAAAGAAGGCAGAGCGGTGGTGCAGTTCATATTCTCTACGGGAAGAATGACGTCGCATTAGAAGAAAATATCACGTCTGCTTGACAGTTACAAACGAGATTTCTGCAGAAAACGTGTTTCGGCTGAAGATTGAGAGATCACCTTCAAAACCGTCATTGGTTATTACATCCATACTGTGATAGATACCGTGAAATAGAAGATCATAAAGAATTTAATTTCGCCGGTTTGGCGTGTTTCACGGCATTGAGGTAGGGTGCTATTATTTATGAAACCAGAAATATGACTATTGAAGAATGGGGTAGCGAAGGACGAAAACCCAAGTACTGGAAGATAACTACTGAAAAATATAATTAAAGACTTCTTGTTAATACTAAATTCTTAATTAGAAACACTTGTAGGTACTCCTGATTTTTCTTTCGTGTATTCACTCGCTTAACCTAAGACAAAGTCACTATTTCTTTAAGTATTTGTGTATTTTGCAGAATAAATTTCACATCGTTCAATCGTTTGGGTCAATCAAACCATTTAGATAAGTTATAATTATCTTAATATGGCGATTATGAGTGATTGATATTGACCTAAGGAAGTAGTGGGAAAACATGTATGGTCTAATCGATAAATTAATTCGTCTCTGGATGAGATATGTTGTATTACGTTTAAATAATTGCAGTGATCAGAATAATTATACTTTGAATTGCTAGTTCACGTATGCCAAGCAGATGGTCTAGTTGTATTCTATACCGTCCATTCTAGCTTTTACACCTAAATAAGCATTTAAAGAAAACATGATAATCATCACATCGCCATTTAAATTTTACAAGGGAACTATCACTATGCTCACACGTGTATTCTCTTGAGAGTTTGATGCCACCATCTCTGTTCTACGCGGAGCCTGTGTGCCAAAAATCTGCTGCGGAGTATAGCTGAAAGTACCCGAAAATGAGTCCTGAATAGGTAGGAACAAATAGGTATAATAACACAGCATTGTACGGGAGCGATTGTTTACCTCTGCGGACAGTGATCTACACATGGCATATGTAAGGAGCCCCTGCTCAGAGCTCACGAGGTATGTCCAGCAGCTTCGCATGCGGAACTTTTCAGGCTTCAGTTTTGGGCGTTGCTGTTCTACTCCGCAGCAGATTTTTGGTACACAGGCCCCTCATAGAGCATAGATGATGTCATTAAACTCTCAAGTGAATACATATGTGAGCATAGGGACAAGTAAAAAGTAAAAATTAAAAAAAAAAACTCATTAATATTTTACAAATACTGATGAGTTTTCAGTCACTTAATTGAGATTAAGGAGTGATTGTAATCATTCATATTTGTATTACATAACTATAATCACTGCTGCACTGACTTACATTTATTTCATATTTCTTAGTAAAACAAACACACGCTGACATACTCTAAATTAATTTTAAGCAGAATCGGCTAGATATCATGAATTAACTTTAATTTGAGGTTATAATTGAGATATTCTTACAATAACTAGGATCTTTTTAATTTTTCAGCATGATGCTGAAATAGACACTAAAAATAAATTAAAAACTAACTACTTACGGAATATATTATTACTTATAGTTTTGCCATGTAGGCCCTCTAAATTTTGTAGAATTACTACAGGGTTCTTCATTTAAAAACCGAATGGATCACACGGCGTTTCGCCTCTCCCCGAAGTTGCTGGAATCCCCCACTAATGGCTGCCGCTGTGCGCGGAGGCTAGCGGTGTGCACTTCACTCAGTAGTATTGTACCGGCCACCCACATGAATAGGCGCTTAACACTAGAGCAAAGCGTTGTCGTGTGCAAAAGTTAATATAAATGAGAATCACGAAGCCATGTTCCCACAGAGTATATTCGGACCTCCCACGGTGTAGTTCCTCCTTCCAGATTTACAATTCGCGAGATTGTGAAGAAGTTCGAGACCACTGGTTCTATGCCAAACAAAACACGTTCAGTGTTAACAGAAGAAAAGTTAAGGTAGCATAGAGGCATGTTTTAAACGTTCAGCAACCAAATCTGTCCCAAAATTAGCCATCTGCATGTAGAGCAACAAATTACTAAAACTAAAATCATATAAGTGTACAAGTGCCCATGCTTTAAAACAAGGTGACCCAGTATCACGAATGCAGTGTTGTGAATGGTTTCTTTCATCAGTGAATGACGGTTTCATTGATCCACAGCTTCTGCTCCTTTCTGATAAGCGTGGTTCCACCTCAGATACCCATAACAGTCGGTACTGGGCCTCTGAAAATCCACATTGCGTTCAAGAAATCTCTCGCTGTAATGGGAAAGTGGAGTTTGGTGTGCTGCTAGCGCTAGACGCATAATCGATCTAGTGTTTTACTAGCAGACTATAAATGCAGAGTGGTACCGAAATGACATTTTCCCTCTATTTGATCATGAACTGACAGATGAAGAGAAATCATATAGGTGGTTTGAACAAGATTCTGCTGCTGCCCATACAGCAGAGGAGCCCATGGCTAAATTGAGGGAAGTGTTTGAATTACAGTGATTAGCTCTCGCTACCTCGATCTAACAATGTGTGGATTTTTACTTGTGAGGTAACCTGAAAGACAGAGTTTGCGACACCAATCCTCATACATTAAAAGAATAGCAATGAACATTCAACGTTATGTGATATAATCAGTAGATAGCTTTTAGATTTACTTTTAGCTTCTGCCCTTCTATTATTCGGTAAAACCACGAGAAAGCAGCTTCATTGAACAAAAGCTAATGTGAAATTTTAAAACTTATAGTTATTGAAAACAAAAACTTTAAAATTAAAAGTTATGAAATTTATTTCTTGCTATTATTAGATATAATGCTGATGTGCATTCTCTTGTACTCTTTGAATTTCGCGATTTGTGATTCCCCTTTCCTAATGCTGTTCATTAATTTGAAGTCATGTTGTGAGGAGGAATGCATGCTGATGACCTGTTTATCTTTATTAATTATTGTTCCTAGCCCTCTATAGGTGACACATGCCAGTTTCGGTGTATCACAGGTTGGTCAGAGGAGTGCGTGGAATATGTTTTATTGAGAATTTTAACACTGAAACCGACAATTGAATTTCTGTTGGCGACATTGACCGGCAGATTGTCAGCAAGTAGCCTTTGTTTATGGGGACTTTGAACTATTCATTTAAATTTATTGGTCTACCTAGACTGCCGGCGTGGAGGTGAAGAATGAGATCTACGAGCATTATGTCCGAGATTTGGATAACATGACTTCAATGAATGCATTATCAAAGAAAGGAAACAAAGCCCATAGGCGTTGTTTTCCTGTGAGGTGCGACGTTGCCTCCGTGATTATGGAGGATCGTGCTGGTGCTCGGGGTTCCTAAGGGACTCCCAGGACGGATGTAATGCGAGTGACGTCTCTGTTTGGGCTACACGACAAACGTCATGCCGTGATTTGTCCAGGGATTGCATAAAGGAAGGCATACCAACTTGATACTTTCAACGTGCATGGTTTTATGAGTGGTGACCTTTTGGATGTTTCTTCGTAAATCACCTGCCAATGTGTTTAGTTCACTCACATGATTTAAGAATAAATATGACGAATATCATTTAACAATGCCTTGGAAATCGAACACATGGGGCATTACGTTTGCAGGCTTTCTGTGTCCCTTAGCACTTAATTCAGGAAGCTTCCAAATTATTTTTACGAAAGCGTTTTTCTACATTTATACTAATTGATATAAAATTTGTATAGTTTAATTACATATGTCGTTTTAGGTGCAAAAAAGAAAGTATTGGAGAAAATTGAATCAAATAGATACCATATGGTGGACTTCTATAATTACTTCCATGACATCGGCACAACTGAATAACCTAATACTTTTAAAATGGTAAAGTACTGAAATTCAAAATGATAACAAAATGGCTGATGTCACAGAAATAGTTTAAATAAATTATGTTTTAAGCAGACGTACACCTTTGTTTGCTAAGTTTCTGGCTCTCCTATAGTTATATGAATAATTTTTCGGATGAAGACTTCACATGCTATTACTAGAGCATTTAAGATACATTATTTGTCCTATAAGGAACTTATAAACATGACATTGTAATAAAATTCGTTATAGTGAATTCTTAAGAAAATTGAAAATATGGAACAGTCCACCATGGAAAAGATAGTGTGTTTATAGTTAAGTTATTCACACACACACACACACACACACACACACACACACACACACACACACACACACACACACACACACACACACACACACACACACACACACACACACACACACACACACACACACACACACACACACACACAAAATATAGGTACTCGTACTTCTATTGAAATCTAGACTTTTAACTTTTTTGTGTGTGTTTTGCATAAAGACCTGAACTCTGTTTTCACCTGTTGTATGTAATTAAAGTGCTTATTGTTTAGTTTTAAATCATTGATACACAAAAATATATAAGACCAATGAAGGCTCTCAAGTTGGTAAAAACAGAGGAATGGATGTATGTTACTGTGCCATATATATTTTGATGAGAAATTTTACACGGAATAATGATCATTGCTAATAATTGTTAATAAAAACACTTGGATCAGTGCATGTTCATCTCCGTATATCAGCCTAAGGTTGATTCTATGGTCGAATGGTCAGCATTCTAGCTTCTCAATACAGAGGGCCTGATTTCGATTCCTTGCTGAAAGAGGTCATTCTTCTTTAAGGATAATCATTATCTATTCTCCAATGATTCTTGAAGTGGAAGGAATGTAAGTGAATTTAATCCTAAACGTAGAAAGCCTGAAGTTCAGGGAATAGTGGGAGTATCCAAAGTTAAAGTTTAGAGTGAGTGTGTGTGGTGTTTTAGGGCCCGTCGACGTTAAAGTTTAGAGAAAAGGTCGACAATATGATCATTGAAATTAAAAGTTGAGCATAAATGAACAAATAAACATTGCAGCACTTAAAACCCTACCACACGTTAAACAGCGTGTTGAGGTATAAAGTAAACCTTATCAAGACTAGCAAATTATTCCTGTTTTTTTCTTCCTCCAATGTTAAGTCATATCGCATATCAGACGATGAATGAAATGGTTGAAATAATTCTCATATGAGCCCAGGCTCCACAGAGCATAGAGTTACGTGATATTCATCTTTCAGAATAAGAGATAACCTCGCAAAAGCTCTTATCCAGGTAACACCCTGGCTGAGATTCAAACTCGGAACCTCTTGAACATGAAATAGACATTCTACCATCTATGCTACAGTGGCGGGCATTATTCTTATTTGCTGTCTATATAGCTGAATGTGCAAAAAAGTGAAATTACCTAATTTAAACAGTTTCACATGAACACAATTAGGTAGATAAACGAGCTTTTGTTATTAATAATTGATGAATAGCTATGAACTGGCTGAAAATATATCGTTTAATTGATAAACAATGTATTTCTCTTTTAAAATGACTGTTTTTTAATTATTTTAGTTCAGCTTCCCTTGCCACTTGTGGTAATCTTGTCATCAGTATAATGCTGGCTGGCGGTGCTAGAAAGGCAGCAGGAGCAGGTCAAAGGGGGTTGGTCAGTGTCGTCTGGTTCATCGACCATAATTTCAGCTCTCATGCAGATTATGACTTGAGGGAAGCTCCAAGGGCTTATGAAAATTGGGAAACTTTTCTCCGATAGTGGCTGGTCACCTACATGGCAGCTCATATAGCCTGAGCAAGATTTGTGGCCAACTTTAACCGCACTACTGGACAGTGAGAGAGAAAATGTTCCATCCCGCACAAAAAAGATTTTCACTCACGCGCTACAAAATGCATTTTCTTTTCCATATGGCCTAATCCTCCTACTACCATGGTCTGTTTTATCCTACTGATTTGCTGTGAATGAGATACTTTTCTTTCCACATGCCCTGAGTCAGCCACAATTTTCGTTCGGAAAGGAACAATTTCGGCAAGCGTTTCTCAACAGTAATATTACTTAGAGAAATTTCCAATTTAATATTACCAGTGCTATATTTAACACATTCATGAAATATGGTTTTAAAAATATATTTATTTTAATAGTCATTAAAATCGTTCTTTTGTATATATGACGAAACTTTGTTTTATTGCATTACATGTAGTGGTTATGTATGTAGTTAAAAGTTGTATTTCCCTACAACGAATTTCACTTAATTATTGATATATTTTTGAATCAATATTCCATACGCCTTATTTTACGTCAAAACAATATACCAATCTTGTACATTAATGATAAGAAATTAACGTTTTTTGTGATTTTCTGTATATTTTCTGTAATATTATCAGAAGTAGGAGTAGAGTTCGTAAGAGTAGCGTCCCCTTTTACTACATAGTTACTACAGGCGGTAGATACTGATGCCATAGGATACGAAATATTTGGGAAAGGAATTTCTGTAAAGAAATGTTCCAGGCTATGTTCGGAATATCTCCCCGAAATGTCTAAGAAAGTGAAAGACCTAACAAACCTCGGTCAGAGGGGACGGTTGCGGCGGGATTTTATCCCCGAATCACTCGAAAGCCAGCTTCACACGTTACTGTGGAGTCACTCGTTCGATATTTACAACACAGTGGAGTACCTGCGTTACGTCATCTTTTTAGAGCTTTAAAAATTGTAAGTTTATTATATACTTTTATACTGTAGATTTTAATTTTTGTACAAATTATACGTCTCCAAGTTGAAGTTAATGATTATAAAATGTTGTCATATTACCTACTTGCAAACTCATACGTGGTTAAGTCCCTCTTAGGTCAGGTTCACGCATGACATAGGTACCATGGGCTGTCCCTCAGCCCGCCAACAGCACGAAGCGACGACTTGCAAACAGTAATTTAAAGTCACAGGACAAGCGTGGCGGTGGTGCTGATGAACAACAGCAAGGAATGACCAGGACAGAATGTACATTTGTCATTTTTCGTAATTCATTTTAGTGTCTCTCACAGAAGCACTCAAGTTTACTAATGAAAACAGGACTCGAACTATAAACTACCGTTACCAGTGTTTGCACAAGAAACCATTCACCCAGAATAGCGTACATGATTTTCTAAGAAAAATAATGAAGCAAGGAATGACCAGGACAGAATGTACATTTGTCATTTTTCGTAATTCATTTTAGTGTCTCTCACAGAAGCACTCAAGTTTACTAATGAAAACAGGACTCGAACTATAAACTACCGTTACCAGTGTTTGCACAAGAAACCATTCACCCAGAATAGCGTACATGATTTTCTAAGAAAAATAATGAAGCTGAAGAAGAATAATCGTTGAAATAAATGCAAAGTTTTTAACACACGGTACTTCTAAAGTCACAAAACCGTATTCTACAGTTAGTATTTATGGTAAACAGCGAGGTAATGTCTCTTAAAGTAATGCAGCTTGCTGATACTTGACCTCTGGCAAGATTTCATGTCTTCTTGAGAGTAAACCAAGGATCTGCATGAAGTAATTATATGCACATTTCCTCTCTTGTGTTCTTGTCGTTATTCAAGCCGTTTTCTGCTCTTAAAACATGACTAAGATACTCGTATTTGGCCGCTTGAACCTTGAAGCCGTAGAAATAAATCTTGAGCGTTGTAAACAGTCTGGAAGCAAGCCAGTTTTAAGCATAATTAACTTCTTGAAGAAGCACTATTTAAGTTCCTTCTTTCAAGCCCATTTACATGCCGGATAATGTTATTTTAAAATAGAAGTAAAGAGCTGGTTTCAGACGTTAATTTAGTTAAGAAGTAATTTCTGTATAATCTTGTATATGTAATGGTTAAATAGAAGCTATTTTTCGAGTCCGCAATTCTAGATGTGTTTGAATACCTTAAATACATTTTATTTTCTCTATAAATCACGCGTAGCAGTAGAGAAAATGACATTTCCATTTAGAAGCTTATGATGCATTATAATCTCATGGCTGTCTATCTGTTCCTCAACAAACTCTTCGTACAAAATGTATTCTTCTATCTGCATCATATTAATGGAGATAAACAGTTTTAGGAATTGTTGTCGGCACAATGAGAATGAGGAAATACAGCTAGTTTGTAAGAATTTTAAACCCTTTAAGAGCAGGTCTCAAAGCGATGGCTTTAAAAATGACCAAGAAGGAATAAAGAATACCTATTTTCCTGCTGAGAAAATATATGTATTTAAAAATTCAAGCCAATAACAAAAACGAACCAAAATGTTTGGAAATCGTTCACACCACAAAAACATTGTCATAGGAGACAGAGCTTTAAGGAGACTGGATAATTGTTTCGGTCCAAAAGAGTCATTTTTTTATTTTATGCTTAAAAGAACTAGAAAATCTAAGCTTTCAAAATATATATGTCATGTTGGAGTTTTAAGTTGATAAGGGATTTTAAGTGGGATGGAACTCACCTACTTGGTGAGTCACTGCTCTTTTTTTTTTTTTTTTTTTTTTTTTTTAGTTTACGTCCTCCAACGTTAAGTCATATTGGACGATGAATGGAATGGAATGGGTGAAATGATGCTCAAATGAGCCCGGTCCATAGAGCTTGGTCACTTCTTTACACATGCTTAATTGCGGTTTACCATAACTTGTATTTTTCATATTTTAGGTACACTTTTCTCTGCAACCAATTAAGCTTCATGGATAAAACGTTTACTTGCAATTTCTCATGTAAGAACTATTGATTCCCTCTAAAATGATTCCTCAAATTGCTAATCATAACTGATTAACAACTTACATACTTGTAAAATTTGGCATGAATGTACACATTCATAATGTATACATTTATGGGGGATATTTTAAAACCTGGAAGCAAATTTAGGTAAAAACTGTCAAGTAATGCAAGTATTAAAGCATATAAAAATTCAGTAAAACTTAAATAATTGACATATGTAGAGAAAAGTGTGCCTGAATACTCCTATAACACTGACAATTTTGAAATTTTTAACTTTGTTTATGACAGGTTTTAGCATTGCCTTTTAGCATAAAAGGGTCACTTTACATTGACTGTATTCAGAAAAGATTTCTGTATTCAGTGTCAAAGTTTCGATTATGTTATATAGTTGCTGAAAAGCTGAAAATAAAAATTGACACTAAAACAGAAGTCAGAAACTGCCTCATCTAAATCTTTTACTTCTTTATTTATTTGTGTACTTATTTAATTTTTATAATAATATTTTGTCTATCTCTTAGGACTTACAATTATACAAAATTGATCCAAAAGGCTGTTGCCAGAAAATTCAAGATATACGTTTTATTTGTCTTGGCAATATTCTCACATTTAGAAGCCTTGTGAATCGCCCCTCCCAAGAATGAAGGGGGAAAAAAACCTTTTACAAAGGACCAAGTGCACACATGAGGGGGGGGGGGGGGGGAAGGAGAGCTCGAAGTTGCAGCAGGAAAGTGCAGCACCCATAAAAGTGCATTGCACTATATGGTTTCAAAATATGTTATTTTGTATAATTACATGTTTAACTAAAAGGTCATCCGACGAAACATGTAAGAATCTGCGAGGATTTTTCCCCCTCTTTTTTTTCTTTAACGAGGGCCTTCTGAATTGATTCCTTTATGCTTGTGATATAAACATTTGAATGGTGTTTTTATCTTTGCACACAGTTTCTCATAGGTTAATCTGCAGTTTTTTCTAGATAATACAAGGTGCGTTCAAGTTATAACACCTCCTATTGTTTTACTAAAGACTGGGATCAGATAGGAACTTCTCTCTCTCTCTCTCTCTCTCTCTCTCTCTCTCTCTCTCTCTCTCTCTCTCTCTCTCTCTCTCTCTCTCTCTCTCTCTTTATTTTTTTATACAAGTGGACTCTTTGTGAATGCGTGACAGAGCTAGCAGCAATGTACCTACAGTGCATAGACCTGTACCTACAGTGCAGCGACGAGAGTTAGGACTGTTTTTGATAGTTAAAATGGCAACGTTTTCGTTGCAAGAACAGCGTGTAATCATTCCTTTTCTCCATTTTCGTGGTGACACCTATTGAAATTCCTCGTCAGTTGAGTGAGGCATGTGGTGATGTTACAATGGATGTGTCCAATGTACGTTCCAGGGTGCGACAGTTCAATAAAGGCAGAACACTCTTCGCATTTTCAGATCTTCATGCAGGATTGTGTGCACAGATCCCACGGAAATGCCAATATTGGAGGCGATATCTGAAAGGCTCAATCGGCGGTCCTCCAAAACAACGTCCTCCGCTCGCTGGATTATGTCGTCGGACCGGCTGGTGCGAGGCCATGACTGTTTTGCTTTGTTGTCATTCGATGTTCTGCCCTATGTTCTTTTCCTGTCACACCTAGAAACGCACATTAGATACATCCATGACACCATCACCACATGCCTCACTCAACTGACGATAAATGTCAGTAGGGATTACACCACGAAAATGGAGAAAACGAATGATACACGCCGTTCTTGCAATGAAAACGTCACCATTTTAAGTATCAAGAACAGTCCTAGTTCTCGCACTGCCACTAGAGTTCTATGCACTATACAGTGCTGCCATCTCTGTCACGCATTCACAAATAGTTCACGTGTATTTTTTTAAAAAAAACAGAAGTACCTATGTGGTCACAGTCCTGAAAAAAAGTAGAAGATGTTATAACTTGAACGCACCTCGTGCTTCGTATTTTTCTGAATAGAATGCTGAGTAGTAAAGCAGCTATTTCTTGTGGTTATACTAAGGCTGTAATTACAAACCCAGTAGGTAGCTTGTGTAGCTCGAGTAAAAGTAGCACTCTAGTTTGTCACCGATTTTTCTAGCATTTTACTCTTCAAGTTAATAGACAAATTTAGGTTGACATTTTCTTTTACTTTCACTTTTGAAACTCGCCTTCTACTGCGTGTAGTATGTGAAGCTTTTTCCTGATTTAATATTTCTAGCATGGTAAAATTCAGGTCGACTTTATTGTTGATAAAGATACTTTTTCGGTTTCCCTCCAGACGACAAGTTTCACTGGAACTGCAGAAAAAAAATGTAAAACAGAAAAGTTGTAACAAGAAGTGAGAATGTCTAAAGTCCCGGAAGGACATTTCTGTAGTCTTTTTTCTTGGAAAGTTTTTGAAGCTTAGTCGCGGCAGCGAACAGAGAGAGAGAAGCAACTGTAATGTAAAGTTCAATTACGAAGGGGTGAAATTAATCCCGAGTTTTCATCAGAGCCATGCCGCTTGGCTGGGCATCAGTAATCGTTTTACGTACTGTGTGCCATGTTGTAATGCTAGCCACTATATCATGGTCACGCAGCGCTATACTTAATGGATTCTTCTACAGGATTTACAAATACGTTCCTCTGCTGTAAACGGAGGCAGTTGATTTAACGTTTAACGCATTTTTGTTTTGAAAGCTTTTAATTCTTGATAGTACTTACTCTGAATACGTTTTTAAAATACTTTTATTCTTTTTTGTTCCCCCTCAGCTGCTTACCTAAAATGTTTTAGATAAGTATTTTGTAATGTCTGGATGTTTTTGTTCTGTTCTGTCATACCATGTAAACACCAAATTTATATTTATATTCGGCATCTACGAAAAGTGCAATCACCAAAATATCCTTTACATACAAAAAGAAATCTATGTTTTTTTTATTTTCTCAAATTTGTAACAATTTCAATGAAATATGAGATATTGGCCTGGCGTTGAATTTCATACGAATAATATGTGATGTCTTTTTTATTAATAATGATGTTGTATCATTTTTATAACTTGTAAATGTTAATAGATACACAAAAGTGTATACCTCAAAAGGCAAACATTTTGTGGCATATGCCATTTCTTAGTAATTCTTTGTTATTTGTATGAAGTTTCAGAAACTCTTTTTTTATATTCTAAGTCAGTAATTGTATTTTATATTTGTTTCCCTAGTGAACGTGCAAATAGTAGAAAACCAAAGTCACTACATAACCGACACCTGGTTATAAGGTAACAATCGCTTGGTGTAATTAACAGTCACAACGTGTAATACCAGTAAAAATATTCCACCTCTCAACTAACACAAAATGAATAGAATATTAAGTTATTTAGAATTAGTCTGTAAAAGAGTTTATGGAGATTTTCATATGAATCTATCATTAAATTTTCCTTGCACACATTCCCAAAGTTTAGTGACATTTTGGCGGAATAATATAGAGGAAATGGAATAACTTAAAGTCAAATGTATAATTCAGAAAAATCGGTTTATACTGTTCTGTGATCGAATGGTCATGTTTCTTAAACCAGACGTATCGGGTTTGATTGCAGGATGGAACTTGAAGCCTTTCCTATTATGCGCAAAGTCTGGAAATATAAGTGTGGGAATTAATGCCAGTGTGTTTAATAGTAAAAAAAGTATTAGAAATCAACTTAAAGTATGCGTATACTTTGAATAATAACATCACTGTATGTTTCCCGTAGCCTCCGATATAAGATTAGAAGCTAAAGGAAACCAATTTAAAGAAACAATCATTTCAATTCATGAAAATGAAATTTAAACATTTTTAAAGTCTTGAATATATATTTATGCAGCTTGTTCCACCTGTAAACAGAAAACCCTTTCTTTTGGCGGGTAGATCTACATGGTAGCAGCTCTAGGTCTGTTTTATTTTCTTTCTGAAATATCAGTTTGATCAACATTAATTTTACGAAATATTCTGTTATTTCTGCTAACTACATCGCACGAAACTGTAATAACAAATAAAAGTATAATTGGTTTTTTAGGAAATAGAGACATTAAAGAATTATGATAAGTAGAATTTTCCAAAATACACACACACTTTGGCAGATTCCCCTGGTATTGGAAACTTTTCTGCTAAAAGCTGTAAGAATATTTATTATGTCATTTTTAAACAAAACAGTACTTTTCATATTTTTAACTCAGCAGAATTGCATATCAAGAATGAACGGTTTTGGGACATGGAGCAAGATCACACATACTCTCTCTCTCTCTCTCTCTCTCTCTCTCTCTCTCTCTCTCTCTCTCTCTCTCTCTCTCTCTCTCTCTCTCTCTCTCTCTCTCTCTCTCTCTCTCTCTCTCTCTCTCTCTCTCTCTTGCCCTCTCTCTCTCTCTCTCTCTGTCACACACACACACACATTTCGAAATTTGCATATCTTGTTAATTCTGTATGTGCAATGGAATATTAAGAAAATTCTTGAACATTTAGGCATTGTTAGACTTGTTGATTATTACGACAAAGAGCTCTCGCAGTGTATTTCTCAAATTGAAAAATAAATATTTCTATGTAATAATATGACACATATGCTGCATGGATGCGGAAAAGCAAAAGAATCATAAATATATTTCTGTTTAAAATTTCTTTATTGTTGAAGATAACATGGTAGCATTATGTTGTAATATTTAAATTTTATAGAATAGTCCAAAAATTGCTAAAATTTTAGGATAACATCTATATAAGTACCTTTAATGTTTTACAGCTAATTACATTACTCCTAAAATAAAATTTCAACGCCTCTCGTAAAGCGGTTATTGAGCTGTGGCATGCGATAGACGACTGACTGGAAACTACGTTAGTATGTGTTGTGCTATAGTTAAAGCAGCTGAAATCTATCATATCCATTGTTTCAGAAGATGACAAGATTAATGCGATTATCCATAATAGATCACTTGAAATTGGTTTTCCTATACTACTTGGTCAGAAATGCAGTTCCCCGAGTATCTGAAATATCCGCTCATTATGCCACCAATAGATAGATTACTAATGGAATTCGGGCTCTTGTTGCCATAACCTGCTTGACCCATAATCCTAGGAAACAGAATTTGTCTCGAATGGAATAATTTACCTAATGCAGGTTTTTTCCTTGTCGCATAGAGTTTTGGATAGTTCTCAGCTTTTCAGATCCCTAATCGATTTTAGCGCCCATTAATTATCTCCCTTCGAAGGATGTCAAACCGGTAACCGCCTAAATGACAGAGCAAGCGAGCCTTTTGTTTCGAATTAGTATATTTTAATAATAATAATAATAATAATAATAATAATAATAATAATAATAATAATAATAATAATAATAATAATAATAATAATAATAATAATAATAATAATAATAATAATAATAATAATAATAATAATAATAATAATAATAATAATAATAATAATAATAATAATAATAATAATAATAATAATAATAATAATAATAATAATAATAATAATAATAATAATAATAATAATAATAATAATAATAATAATAATAATAATAATAATAATAATAATAATAATAATAATAATAATAATAATAATAAATCAAAGCTATCGACCCTGATAGGGGATATTGGGCAAATTCAGCCAAATTAGTGGTCATGATTGAGTATTAATTTACACATCTAGAAAGCTGAAATGTCTGTACAGTGAAACACTCAAGAGATTAAATCTTCTTTCTTCAGCAGCCTTTTTACAACTGCCTAAACATTCTAGGACATAAAACATTGTTTATTCTTTTTACGTGCAACGGCACCACCAAGTATAAGCTTTCTAAATGTTATTTAAAACCCTCTTGCATTTAGACCTTTAGACTTGCATTGCTTTTTATTGTACTTTTCTTGACCATTCCCATGTTATTAAACATGATCTATGTATTAAGAAAACGATTTATTCCTAAAAGTCTATACACTGTTTATATACAAATGCTCATTTGGGGGGGGGGGGGGAGTCAGAAATTAAATATTTTAAATTTTACATACATAGAGGCAGTTTATTGAATAGGTAGGTATGTTTTCAATAAGTGTAAGTGAGAACATGATATGATTTCTTAGAAAAACAGTAGATATTAATGAAGAAAGCAATTAATTAAGAGTAAAATTACTGATTTCCCAGTCGTAAGTAATTCTTTTAGTTGACCTGTGCAGCACTATAATAGCCACTATAGCCACTATAATAGCCACTTGAAACAATGCAATTGTTGACGCTAGGAAAGGAATGCTTGAGGATGTACACTGTTTCTGCATTCTACAATGAAGAAAACCAAGTCTTTGAATTTCGGGAGTCTCTGCAGCTGCCGGATGGACCCCGAGCTCATTTGAGCATCATTTCATCCATTCCATTCATCGTCTGATATGACTTAATGTTGGAGGACGTGTTAAAAAAAAAACAGCCTTGCGAAGATCCTGGCGGACAGTAACGCCCAAGTAGAAAAAGTTTTACGCTACATGGCCAGAGTAAATTTTTGGATCTAAAGTTTATCTACTTTTTAACCCTTTTAAGCTTCTGATCGCTCGATATTTTAAGTATATTTTAAATGTTGAGGTACGTGAGTGCCTTTTAATCTGTGATTTTCCTTAGGCTGGACATATTTTAGTTCTTTTATCCCGTTTTTAGCAAGATTTGGTTTTCAAGGGCGCTGATGACCTTGCAGTCGGGCGCCCATAAACACCATCATCATCACCCAAGTCTTTGAAGTTTGATAAGAGGCAGTACTAGACAGAAAAAAGTATATTAATAGTAAACAGGAGAGGACGGGAGGGAGGGAGAGACATTCGAACAGCCTAGGTTATGGATATGAATCTTAAGGAACATTAGAAAAACTGGTAATACGGAATTTTTATTAGTTTGAAAATAGAAACTGCACAGTACATCCTATTTAAATATCAAGAAACGAATGAATGGTGCAAAGAGACTATTTATGGCAAATGGCTAAAATTGAACTAGCAATTTATTCAAGATATTCTCGGGAAACAAGCCAGGTGAAAAGACGATTAGAAATCCACGTTTCGGTAGCGTACATCGCTCCCACATTAGGATATTTGTAACATAAATATAAATATATATATTATAAATATCCCGATGATGGGAGCGCTGTACGCTCCCGAAACGTCGAATTCTAATCGTCTTTTCGCCTGGCTTGTTTCCCGAAAATATCTTGAATATATTTGTTGCCAGGAAAGCTTCAGGTCTTATTTTAAATTAGCAATTGTTGGTGAGAAACTCAAATTAGGAAGCTGTAGAATTTTTGTTTAGGGGAAAGTATAAATGGCTAAGGACCTGTGAGTTGGACTGTGCTTATTGATTGTATATGTATTAAGATAAATAAATTTAGTAGGCCGTAAAGAGCAGGTATGTAATCGAACATCAACCGATGTATGAGTATTAAACATATTACAAATAAATACATAATTAGTAACTACAGACTTCCTCATGCATATTACACAAATATAAACATTTGTAACAAAAACTTCACTTAATTTCTAATTGAGATAGATTTCACAAACAAATTGCTTGCATCTTCAGTCCATCAGCACATTTTGTTGTCAAGGATTCCGGTTACCATATTATTAGTTTGTTTCAGTATTATCAAAATTTGAAAACGAAAGAAAACTAAAAACTGACTCAACTGCTGGTATTTCAAAATTCATTACGCGATGTTTATTTTTTAAATAAATATATTTTCCCAAACCATTAAATCTATAGGACCATTTAATTGTTTTAATAACTTAACTTCAGGATTTATTTCATGGTTAAATGGCCAAAAATGAACTGCTACGGCCAATTTACCAGTTTGTTTATACTTAATGTTACGAAAATCTTCTTTCGTTCTGGTTTCCAAATTACGTTTCGTCTTTCCAAAATAAACATGATCACAATGTAAACAATTAAATTGATAAATACCAGATTTTATTATTAGGAATTTTATTTATTTTTAGTAAAATGTAGTAAATGTTTAATACTATATTTATTTTAAGGATCTAAAGGTATACCAACTTCTTTAAAAAAAATTGAAAATGTTTATTAACCCAAGGATGGTAAGTAAATTTTTGTAAATTATAATCGTCTTTTATTTTGATGGTAGAAATATCATATTAATTTCAATACATCATATTAATAAACAAAAGTAATTAAATTGTCAATAGTAAAAATCGGGACAGCAGGTCTCGTAGCAAAAGAGCCATAATAGGCCCTTAGCTACAAAAGGCACACATTTTGAAAATTAGACAATCATAGGTTGTATAAAATTAGTATTTTACTCTAATAAGAGATACAGCAAATGTCATTGTAAATAAAAACATGTGTCAATTAAATGTCATTTCGTTACGGAATATAAATAATCAAATGCTTTCATTTCATCGCGAGAGGAGACGTATATTATTCCAGTTCGATAGTTATTTAGGTAGATTACATGAACTTAGGACACAGTACCAATCAAATTAGCACCGGTAAGGGAGTGCGAGTAAATGAGCACAAACAAATTACTAGAACTTTCATAAAATTAGGTTCTGAGCACTGCAGCAGTTGGGAAGCCGGTTGTGTAGGAATGATATTGTGCATGTTTGGAGAAGGGATTAATAGTACCCTCGTAGCACATATATTGTGTTCCCTAGCATCCCATTTTGGTGGCAGAACTCTTGTGCGACTTTAAGTGAGCAGTACGGGTTGCAGTAGCCTGCAGGCGGAGGATATGTATGTCCACAGCGCAATTCTCTCGCCTCGCAGTTTCCAATATGAACTCGTTCTAGTCGAGCGCGCTCGCTGATGACCTCCATTTCCACAGCGTTGTCTCTGAAAGGACTGCAGCTCCTCTAGGGCTACCCTCGCTAATAAAGGGATGATCGAGTAGACAGTTGCCTCTCCCGAGGTCAAGTTCGCTCGGTTGACATGCTCCTTCGTCACACTCCAACTATTGTTCATTTCGCCGCAACCTACCTATTAAGAGGGTCTGCAGTTTAAAGTGGGGGGAATGAAAATGGTTCCCAACGGCGGTCGTAGAGTGCCATGTTTATTAAACTCTTGCGGGTACGCCAGAACAAAAACATCCAACTCAACAGGTCTCAATATGTACCTTCTGTACATATTGGGCCTAAAAAGTTCATACTCGAACTTTAGGATTATTAGAACAACAGTTCCGACTGGGCATTCCACAACTTAACGTGTAGATGTTTCATTCAGGCAAACTTCCATGCAGCATACCATCTGACAGAACAGATCATTGGCGATGTTTCCATTTATCCAGCTACTGGAAGGAAATACTACGAAATTATTCACATTAACGTGTTAATTGTTACTTAAAAACTAAGCCATTATTGCTTTCCAACCTTAGCGCCATTCACATAGAAACGTTAATGCAAGTGCATTATTAACCCAAAATTTTGTAGCCAGGTTAATAAAAGCGACCATTCACAATGGAACTAAATACTAACACTATCGTCAGACACGAAAGTTAAACCTTGCAATTTCCAAGATGTTATATTCGCCTAAGGTGATTCGGTAGAAGAAAATACAGTATCGGACTGTAGAAGTAAAGCTGAGGAGAAAATGGAGTAATTTGATGAGCAGATTATTTTATAAGTCATCGTTTTCATTATTACCAAAATCATGAATATCAGAGAAATATTGTTTTAAATTAATTAAAAACAGGTCTGATGAATAACTTTGCCATTTTCTATTAGCTGTTCTACGACTTTATGGGCTAAGAAAACAGAAACTTGAAATTTAAAGAGAATAAATGTTTTCTAGGCTGGCCGCGTAGCTCAGTCGGTAGCCTGCCGTGCCAGGGGTCCCGGGTTCGATTCCCGGTGGTAGGTATATGGATTTTTCTCCGACTCATCTTCCCCAGAGTCCGGAAGTACGAATTAGAGTGCGAATGTGTGCGTGATCTAATGATTAAAAAAAACACCAACGATTACGATTTAACACCATCGATATGTTCCAAAGGAGAACGGCCTCCGTTATGAACATTGGAGTTAAAGGCAGGATATAAATGAAAAAAGAAATGTTTTCTTCCTTGTTATAAATGAATTTAGGTACACCTCCAACTTTTATTGGATTAAATAATAAAAACGCTGTTCTTATCTAACAGCAGCAACACTTTTTAAAACTGGAAAGGATTCTTTCATCACTGTTTTTTTTTAAAGCCAACATGCCTTTGTTACATGTAAAGAAAGCCTTTTATCAGTTAGTGGTGATACAAGGTTCATTGGTCTTACAGTTTTTTATAAATTTTGATTTAATAAGTTGAAATGATGTCATCCCCTGTGAATTAAAAAGGTTGTAGGTCCACTAAGAAGTGGCGGAATTTGCAGCATTTATTTTAGGGCTACAAGGAAGTGCATCTTTTTGAAGCAGAAGGAGAGCATACAGTATAAACTAAAAATAAAAGCTGTCACTAAGATTTAATACATTTGGGTGAATACACTTCTAAGGCAAACTTGCTTAGATAAAATATCTATGATGGTGATTTGGCAGCATAACCTGTAAAAGAACAAAATTTATCATCATTTACATTGCTTACTATGAATGAAACCACCCGCCCTTATTTGAGGTTCACAATCCAGCTTTGTCATTTGCTGAAATACAATGATCTTTCTTCTGTAAAATTATAAAAATGTGACATTATACCACTCTGCCTTTTTGGAGCTTAAAACTTCGCTCCTTCGTTCACTCGATTTTTCTGCTCTGCTGTATAGCAGGTTGTAGCTTGCTTGCGTGGGGATGTCTTCGTAGACGAAGTTCACAGTAAAAGTTAACGATTCATGGATGATCAATTTTTGTAAAAGGTATAACTTTCCTAGATGACGAGTTTCTAGAGGAAAATTTGACGACCAGTTATGTCCAGTTTCAGTCCTTTCAAGACATTTTTTCTCGCTTTGCAGCCGGCGTCATTCACCTATTGCAGTAATTGTATTGTAACTCCTGCGTTAAGCCACGAGGATGGGAAGAACTGGCAGATTTCGGAGATACTACTTTTATTGCAACAAGTAAACCAAATGGCGCGGGAAAAACAATGGAGGGGGGAATGTCCTTGACTGGTATGATGAAAATGAAAATTTGCAAAATATAAGCGGCAAAAGCTCTGCGCTTGTGCTAGCATCAACAGAAACTTCGGAGAAACTTAGATAAGCGGTGCAGGACGAAGGAAATGAAATGGTGTTTTACAATCACGTATTTGCAAAGGGCATTATGGGCTGTCCCTCGCCTCACTAGCTTTTTCCCTTCAGTCATCTGTCCTGATCTCTCAGATAGCCAAGTTCTCTGACGTCAAAGGGTCAATTGGATTTTACTAATTTAAAGTGAAAGAAAAATTATCTTCTGATTTAATATACCCCTTTAAAACAGCTCCTTATTTCAGAAAGATAAACCCTCATGTTAGCTGAATAATGAGTCCTCCACTATATCACTGAGAGGACCATGTTTCAATCCCTTCTTCGTTGTAGTACTTTGTGTATGAGGAATACTTATCACATATCCATATATAAATTAAATATCTAATTGTTGGAATGTTTTTCTGTGGTTATATGTCATTACATATAATATACAGTTTGTTTTGTATGCAGGACGTCTAATTGCACATAAGTTTATAAGATAGGTATGTGTAAAACATGTACATTTATCGATATGGAAATACCGTAGGCAGTGACTTGTAGTTGCTTGTTTAGCATGATAATTTATTCTGAGATATTCGAACAGTATTGTTAAACTTACGAATCAAATTTATTATGCAAGTAACATAATTAGTGGATCTGGAATTAATAAGTTCTTATCCGCAAATAAAAGTGAGGGTCCTTCAGTTTAGGACTGAAGGGCTTTTGTTAACTTTATCGCCAGATCTTACATTGTACAGAGTTTATTTGTCACAATCACCATTCTAAAGCATACATTAGACTATCAGGAGAAAGGGGAAGGAAGGAGAGTGCATAAGAATATGAAGTAAAGAGGGTAAAGTTATTAAAAGTAGGGTCGCAAGGCCTACGACCTAAATACAACGAGAATTGCAAATACTGCTATAAACATTAAATGGCTGTTTCTATTTCTGCCGAATCCCTCACCAGTAATGCCTGTTATTCTGAACCACAATAGACAGTTTCTTGAAGCATGTATGTCTCTCCAAGTATATACAAATCATGCGATTGGATAACCAGTTGCTACATGCAACATATTTTGGTTAGCGTTGTTGCTAGACACACAAATGTGCATCCTGCCATCCGAAAATCCGTCACTAGTCCAATCTTAGGTCTTCAAATAAACAAGTGCGTGTCTATGCCGTAAAGACTGCAACACTTTCATCTAAAATGTATCCCTATGTTTTCTCAGATAAAGTAACACAGGATAACCTATAGGTCCGTTTTAGTCACACATTGTAATGAAATATTATCCAATTCCCTCGTTCATGTAATTTTGATACATCTGCATAGTGTCCAAATGTAGATTACTGCTATAAATCTTCAGACATCTGCATTCATTTTCCATCACATGCTCATAGCTTATTGCGACACTTCACATGTTCACTAAAGCCGTTTCTGAAAGTTAAGATTGTTCGGTAATCTACCCTAATCATTCTATGTTGTAACACTTCTACAATATTTTAGTACTTTCTTGCGAAATATTTGCTCTCAAGAAAATCTCTGATTACAAAATACAGGTTTCAGAAACTAACTGATATTTCCCCACGTTTGAGTGTGCTATAGGCTTCCAAAGTAATAATGCCAACCAGCTTAGCGCCAGAAAATATTTTGCATATGAAATGAGTATGCCTGTAAAGCTCGTATGTCACCTTTATATACCTGTGCCCCATCATATTGGCATCAGAGGAAATGAAAAAGCAGACAAGGCCACTGAAGACGCCTGCCGATATTCTCCTACCGATCTAACAATAGCATCACCATATCAAGATGTTGTAACATCGATCAAAGGAAGGCTTACTGAAAGATATAATAAAAATTGCTGGCATCTTACAATAAACTCCATGTCAACCGCTCCACAAGTATCCTGCATGCTCCTCAAGCATGGATACTCTGACAAAGCATGTATGTGGTCCTTTCTCGGCTTAAAACTGACCATAAAATAAGCACATGAATTTTATGTATTTACTATCCCTTTGACATGTGTGCATTTATGCAGTGGAAGCGTTTACAAGAATATAGATATACCTGCATTAAAAATGAAAACATCTTGAAATCAAAATGTAACACATTGACCTAATCTTCAATCACTCATCGATTAAAAACCTAAAGAAATATAATTAATTTTTAAAAACAGCTTTAGAAATTGAACATTTTGAGGTGTTCTGCTTTCTGTAAACAGGAAGTTAAATTTATAAAAAAAATTAACAAATACTAATCAATAAATTTTAAAGTAATTATAAACGCCACACGTGAAAACTCCTTAAAAGCTACCTACATACCGCGAGAGAACGGCTGCGACCAGGTTAAGGCGGGCATTCGCCAATGCGATGTGAATTATTGATTACGTTGCGAGCTCCTTCATTGTTGCCGACTTTTAGAACTGACTCGATTGGCACACACTATTCAGTAATATCATAGTTGTATATTAAATATGAAGATTAACAAGAAAATATTTCAAAATGAAGAAATATTGATTTGAATATTAAGGAAAATACGTGCTGGGCTGCTCTTGAACTGGCTTTTTTAAAATATATTTTCATTCTTATATTACAACGTTCTTCTATTTGGAGTACCTACTTAAGTTTATACTAGGGCTTCATACATTTGAACATCATAAAATAGTATATCACTTAACAAAGCAGACAAAGTATATGTAACATAAAATATTTTTTACATTTTTTGAAATTTAGTAATTTACTCACATCAGTATTGAACACTTCTGGATAGTAAAGAAAACATATAAGGTACATTAAAATCATTCCTACATCCTTATTGATGCTTCAAACATACTCTGCACTATCTGCAAGATACCACTTCTTGTAAAATATATTCTACTGGGGTATCAATTTGTACATCAAATGGAGACAATAACTTACGTATCCATACAACGCTTCCAGTAACTCTAATACGATTACACACTACGTTACCTACACAACACAACTTGATAGAGAGCTCTGTGACAAACATATCCATAGCAGTGCTTTGTAGGTAGGTCGATAGAGTGAAGAGGTTCCGAATTCGTGTCTCACTTGCTCTACTTACTTTGCTTGGCGTATACATTCTTAAACAATGACATTAATTATTAATAATTTATAATGGGAGATATATAAGTCATTGCAATAATTTCCGTAATTATTGGATAATATAAGAAACCTGAGTTACTATTAGGTTGAGAATTGGAAGTCATTAGCGAGTTCCGTGTTGATTAAAAGACAGTTGTAATACAGGGTAACGAAGAGAATTAGTTTAATATGTTACTGGAATTCAGTTATATTCAGTATGTTTGAAAACATGCATAGGTAAATTCTGAAAATTAGAAAGTGTATTGAGAAAGCCACAGATTTCAAACACAAATTAGCAGCTAGAATTTCACATCAAGTAGGAACTTTGATGGGAACTGTAATGCAGGAGAACTTAAAATGACAAAAGAGCGTACTTCTAAAATTCATTTCTTTTCTTTCTGTTTTAGAAACTTATAAAAGTGCCTTGTTGTGATGGATTATTAGTGGTCTTGCCCTTAGAGATCGCGCTGACGTCATTCAAATTTGTCGTTCGCCGCAAGAGAATTCTTCCAATATTTTTGCAACCCACAGCAACTTACGCGTCTCATTATTGTTGTTTTGAAAGCAGGTAAAACGTAAAGATTGATATGACAAAAGTTTTCAGATATAATAGCTCAAGAGTTACAATTTTGAGTACTGAAATACGAAAACTGTTTCATTCTATATCCTCAATCAATCAGCATTTCGCTTCAAATATGTCAGCGAATATTTAAATATGTTACTGATTCTCATACTCACTCATGCATATCTTGAGATAAAAGTATATAGTTCACAACTGTAGCAGCCAGCAGCAGATCCAGCGAAGACCGAGAGGTTGGAGACGTCATCTCATCATGACCTAGTAACTGATTAACTAACATTCGCAGCAATACTGAAACCCTTGTAGAAGCAACTTTATCCACTCGTCATGTACAAATTACTTCAAAATTTGGGGCTGAAATAGCAATATCGTGTGTAGTAAAATCTAATTTGTCACATTCACCTGGATATCTCTCTCCAGTCTTTCACAAGGAACATAGCATAGCCAAATATTTTAAAAGCGACTAGCTATATAGTGGCATTGATATTCAGTTCCCTTTGCATGATCATGAGGAAGAAAGGAATATCAACTTAAAACAAAGCATCAAGTATTTGACAGTTCAAACCAGTAAGAAAGAATGTGTTGAAAGCTGTTGATGGCACACAAGTTTTTCTCATAATTGTGTGTTTTAATGAGTCATACAGTTTTATATAGTCAGTTTTTGTTTATCTCTAGCTATTTACAAATTACACAAAATAAATTCAGAGTTAAAAACACAATTTGTAGAACATTTAAGACTTATTTGTTATGCAGATATTTGAAACGTATGGCACTTTAATGAATACGGGGTTATTCTAAATGATTGTCGGGGTTACAAAAATTCATAAATTATAGTGCAATTAACGTAGGAAAATTAATCTTGTTTTATTTAAAGACATTAAAATGCTCGATATATTATGCCTTTGATCACTCTACATGCCCGCCTCTGTAGCATAGATGGTAGCGTGTCTGCCTCACGTTCAAGAGGTCCCGAGTTCAAATCTCGGTTAAGATGAGTTACCTCGATAAGGTTTTTCCGGGGTTTTCCTTTATCTTGAAAGACGAATGTCGGCTAGCTCTAAGTTCTATAGACTCCGGACTCGTTTGAGCATCATTTTACGCATTTCATTCATCGTTCGATATGACTTAACGTTGGAGGACGTAAATTACAACAACAACAACAACAATAACAAATCACTCTACACACATCTACACGATAGGCCACCTCTTTCCACATACGAATCAACATGCCTTGCAAGACATGGTTTCGAAGGCGGCTAGGATGTCCTGCTTCAGTTCCTGAACATCCACCGGTAGAGGAGGAACAAACGGAGGCTCCTTACCCTTATTTTGTTTGAATACGGCGCTGGACTTTGGTAATGGATCGCTGTTGATATTCAAGAGTACAAAAGGTTTCTCCTTACCGCTAAGCACCATTTTGTTAAACTGTCATCTGGTGGGAACTAATGTTCTACAGTTGATGCAAAACAAAACTTTGAGAGTTTGTCTGTTACTGCAACAATAAAAATGGTACGCTTTCCACGTTTTCAAAAAAAAATCACAACCCCGAAAAACATATAGAATAACCCTTTATTGTCAGAGCCGTTTTTGAGAAAATAAAATATAATAAAATTACTTAGGTGCAAAAGGATAATTTTGGACTAAGGCTTTTCTTGAAAATCTGCATGTCGAATCGCTAGAACACTTTGGTGTTTTTGTTATGTTTTTTCCTGCTCATAGATATATACATATCTCAAAACGTACATTTTCGGTGAAATTTCATGAAATTTTTAGGTAGAATACAATACTTTATTTACTACAGATAAATAGGAGAAAGTAAAAATGTATTGACCTCTGTAAATTTTATAGTTCGCTGTAATGTACCTACTCGTACACACTTTATGGTACACATTACTATGCTGCATTGGACTTTAATATTAATGTTATGACCATAATACTTATTATTAAAGTGACCTAAAACAATACAGTAAAAGTATGCATGCAAGGATTCAAGCAATGTACTTAGATCAGGTTTTCCATGTACACATTAGTGAGCAATTATTCATGTTATTGACAAAACTCATATTAGGCGTTATTTTGAAGCATTCCTTTAACAATACAGAATGCAAATTTGCCGTAACTGCCAATCATGAAATAAACTGCACCATCCGCATGTAATATTTGCCACATGCACAGTACAAACATCCTGAAAATATAACGTTATTTTTCCCCTGCAACGCATGTACTTCGTGTAGTTCGCCCATGTTTCATGTTTTGTGCAATCTGTGAGAGCTGTCAACAATCATAAAGCTAGCAATTGATATTGGCAATGTTCTGCTGTAACACGGGTTCCCCCCGGGTTTCGAACATTTAAACTTCGCTCCGCCCTGCATGTCGACCTCACTTTTTTTTTTCTACTGTCGTTGTCTTCATGACTCGTTCGATACACAGAGGCCCTGCTATTGTTCTATCCTCGCTGCTTCTCCCTCCCCAACATGCCTGGGAAAACAATGACAAAATATGGCATGCTTTCATGTTTCTTCTTGCTTCGCTCCTCGGCTGCCGTTACCGTACCTCTGCACTTTCATTTCTATATCAACACCAAGTTAGCTTCCTGCCAGGTCTTTAATACCTAATACGGGCTTTCTCAAGCAGAGCATATCTCCATGTTGTGATTTCCTAGCATACATGACGTCATTATTGTGTCAACATAATAATTTTATATAAGTTTTAGCTAGTATATGATACATATTTCTTGTGATCTTCATTTGGTATTCATCCACATTTTCCTTTTTTAATTATGATGTCGATAGATGAAAATAATACTTTCTGTAGCTCCTAACATTATAAGGTGCAGGAAGTGTTATATTTCATCCAAACTGCGTGTATGAGAGAGAAAGAGAGAGCATAAAAACCCTGAAAAGACCCGATAAATAAGTTGAGCATCGCCTTTTTAAAGCCGCGACTCGAAGATTTAAATATATACAGGATGCGCCAGAAAAATGTATACACACTTTGAACCGTCAAAGAAACTATATTTCCCGTGCTGCAAGATTAAATTTCTCGGAGAAAGTAATATCATCTTTCCTCAATAGGTTGCAGCAGAATTGTCACTGTACTTACTCATCCCAGTTAGTGGCAAAGAAGCTACCGTAGGATGGCGGACATACATTTGAACTTTATTATACTCCACGCTCTCCAGAACTTACGTAGCTGGATTCCTTCTTATGCGACACAGTAAAATAGAAGGTACAGTATACCACGGAAAGTCTCCGGGGCATGTGACGCAGGGGGGTTAGAGAAGGTTCACACACCCTTCCTAGATAGATTTATGACACCCCATGCCAGTTAAGTTACAGACCATTCAAAAATATTCTGACGTTTTCTACTTTTGTGAATGAATCTTCTCGGTTTTAGTGTAGAGAGTGAACAGGGTGCATGGTATTTTAACGCTTCTACTCCTTGTGTAGCATGCGTTCCTGTCACACACATTTGCTGTCTTATCCCACTGTGTAAGGGGGCGCATTCCTTTCAGCGACTTACTCTGCGTTAGTGGACAGTATACAAACGTAACCCACGTAACCTAGACACACTGGAATGCGATTCAAACGGTGTGCTCAGAAATATCATTGGACACATTGGTACGATGTACCGAAGTATTGGTGACTCATATTCATGTACGTAATTGATGTTGAAGGCCACCAGTTTGAACAGCAATCACATTTGCATCAGAAAGTGTATTTGTGTTTCAAATTAAACTTAAAGCTTTCCATTTCCAGAAATTGAACCTTTTAGAACGGAACATCAATTTTGTATGAAAGTTCAAATTGTGTATACATTTTTGACGCACCTGTATATCGCCTTCCCAAATTGATCCTCTTAGGGAGATTTTTTTTATTCTTCGCTTCCATCAGCATATACACAGAGACTTGAAACCTCCTGAATAATAATAAACAAGTTTTTAGAGAAGGGGTGTGTGTGTGTGTATGTGTGTGTGTGTGTGTGTGTGTGTGTGTGTGTGTGTGTGTGTGTGTGTGTGTGTGTGTGTGTGTGTGTGTGTGTGTGTGTGTGTCTCTGTTCCTGTGTGTAAACAGAGTAACTGAAAAAGGTTTTATATTTTTGGTGCGTTTGAAATTTTAAAAATTTTCAGCATCTTTCACAGATGCTAATGCTACACGAACATTTACTAAAAGAAAGCTTTTCCAAACTACCCTTTAGTGAAAAATATTTGGTTAATTTTGTCTCAAAAATATCTCCAAAAATTTTTATTAAAACATTATTTAATATATTTCATTTACTAATAAAATGTATATCTTTAACTTTTGCAAAGAGCCTATAAGAACCTACATTCCGAATCAATTTTATGTATTTTACAAAATAAGAAATACGCAAAACTTAGACCTGCTACATAAAAAGCAGGTCTCACTGGATTCACAGTTTATGTCAGACTTATTTACCGTAAAATTAAGCAGCATTCTTCCCTATTGATTTTATCATTGGTTATATTTTATTTAGCGCAATGGAAAACATTTTTCTCTGAGAAAGAATATTATATATGAACATCACTTTGCTTTCTATTTCCTTTATATATACAAAGATATGTGTAATAAAAGTGCAAGCTATCATTTCATTACGTTGAATTAAATGGAAATAAGTTATTGTACGAACAGTTTGTAGTAAATATATGAAATATTGATAGTCATGTAGATATGAGAGTCATGAGTGTGTGTGTGTGTGTGTGTGTGTGTGTGTGTGTGAGAGAGAGAGAGAGAGGGGGAGAGAGAGAGAGAGAGAGAGAGAGAGAGAGAGAGAGAGAGAGAGAGAGAGAGAGAGAGAGAGAGAGAGAGAGAGAGAGAGAGAGAGAGAGAGAGAGAATTGTTTTTGTTTCAAATGTCTTGTATTTCAATTGGAAGTAAAGACCGCCTTTTGTTAGGTGCTGTAAACAATGAACTATACTTCAGTTTTGAAACTACAATCATTCATCTTTGAAGAGACGGAGGATAGAAAGGAGGTCTGCAATGAACTCTCGGCGTTCTTAGACCAAAGTTATAGAATTACTGAGAATCATAGACAAGCCTTCTCAACAGATATCGAAACACAAAGTCAGTCCACGCGGATTAGAAGTATCACTATCTCCTTATCAAACGGCGTTCTTGGGAACAGCACCCTTGAAGCTTAATATCCCTTAACCCGGCAGATCATACTGGACGAATGAATGAGATCGATGTCCCTACAGTCCAGAGTTACACGATACTTGCCTTTTCAGAATAAGGGAAATCCCCTTATTTAGGTAGCCCTACCTAAATGTAATTCGAATTCGAACTGGGACTTTTTGCCCGCCTCGTTAGCGTAGATTGTAGCATGTCTGCCTCGCGTTCAAGGGGTCCCGAGTTCGAATCTCGGTCAGGGTGAGTTATCTGGATAAGCTTCTTTCTGGGGCTTTCCCTTATCCTAAAAGACGAATGTCGAGTAGCTCTGAGCTCCATGGACCATGGGCCTGGCATCATTGAGCATCATTTCATTCATCTCCGATATGACTTTAAAAAGTTAAAGGGCGTAAATTACAAAAAACTTAATATCACGTGATATTCGCAATAATGAGCCAAAACTCATCGCTTCTTTTATTATTATTATTATTATTATTATTATTATTATTATTATTATTATTATTATTATTATTATTATTATTATTATTATTATTATTATTATTATTATTATTATTATTATTATTATTATTATTATTATTATTATTATTATTATTATTATTATTATTATTATTATTATTATTATTATTATTATTATTATTATTATTATTATTATTATTATTATTATTATTATTATTATTATTATTATTATTATTATTATTATTATTATTATTATTATTATTATTATTATTATTATTATTATTATTATTATTATTATTATTATTATTATTATTATTATTATTATTATTATTATTATTATTATTATTATTATTATTATTATTATTATTATTATTATTATTATTATTATTATTATTATTATTATTATTATTATTATTATTATTATTATTATTATTATTATTATTATTATTACTTTTTAAGCAAATTTGCATGAAATATTGGTGTTTCTACTTTTCTGGAAAACATACCTATCATAAACATTTATTATACCTATTTAGCCATTCTAAATTCTAATCTGTTACCTTAATTATATGACGAGTTGGAGATTATTTTTATTTTTCATTTTACTTTATCTTTTATATGTGGATATCCCGATATCATCCGAACATACAGACTTAACTGCTTTGGATATGTATTGCACTTTGCTGAGAAATAAGCAATACCATATGCATGCATGAATAATTCGAAGAAGGCCAAGTTTTCGTAACGAGTATTAAAAACAAAAATAAGCAGTCATTAAGCAAGTTCAAAACGCTCAAAAGCGTCCTTAGATTTATGTTTGGTTTGAATGCTCGAGAAAATGTTCATTCCACATACACCTTAATTGAGAGGCCAGCAGTAATTATAACGTTTTTAAACACCTGGCACTAAACTTGGAGCTTTTAACAGAGCCACTGCGGCTGGCTATAAATTGAAAATTATACTACTAAGCCTCAGTAGACTTAGTTTGTTGTAATACTCCACTCTTATCACCTTTATTTGTTGCAATGGAAATGGTATAATAATAAACGGATCCTTGTATCGATTAATGTAGTAGTGTAGCACCTGAAGCACTCGAAAATGGATTTCTTCCAATAAATCAGTTTCCATTTCAAACATTGTAATAAATCAACTTATCAGCACCTCTGCACAAGAAGTTAGTCTTCCATGTATCATATAATGTTATTAGAGCTTGGTAGTGGAGGACCTGTAACGTGCCTAAAACAGTTTGAGGGGCCTAAAATATCATTTAAAGGAACTTTTCTATGAAAAAGACAAAAATGTGATGCAAATGAATTGTTTTGTGGAATTTAGTTTTAATTAAACATTTAATTAATGAATAGCATGCTTTATATTAAGGATCAACATCTACTTTAGTCATTATTAAAAGGGAATGTGTATAATTTCCAGAAAAGTGTACCCATGACTATATTTTAAAATTAAGTACTCCAAAGCTAAGTCATATCGGACGATGAATGAAATGGGTAAAATAATGCTCAAATAAGCCCAGGGTCCATAGAGCTCAGAGGTGTCTGACAGTCATCCTTCAGGACAAAGGGAAAAAGGCGTTATCCAGATAACACACCCTGACCCGAGATTCGAACTCGGAACCTCTTGAACGTGAGGCAGACACGGTACCACCTACACTAGAGGTGAGCATCATGAAGATGCTGAAGTGGATGAAACACGCAGATGTTATACTTGTTGATCGGATTAAGTATTTTTGCTTTAAAGAAAACAAAGTTTGTAGATATGAAATGTATAAGAGAAACTTTATGTACTTTTTTCAGTCATATTTATTGTGTTGTCTGCAAAGGCATTGTTGTTTGTTCGAATTGAGAAATATCAGTAAAATGTAGCCAAAAGAAGGCAAAGTTACAAGAAAGGGCTGTTAGTGCAAAATGACCAACAATAAAAGAAAGCCCATAAGGGAAAGTGAGGCAAATAAGATTCACCATTTTTAGCCACAGTATGCAAATATATTATGTTTGAGCTTTGGACTTGCGAAGAGAAAAGAATTTTTGTTTCAACTTTCGATCCTTAATTATAATTCAACATTGGTGCTATGAAGATGGAACAGCAGACTAAATCTTAACATTGCGAATGTCCATGTGTACATCACTGTTTCTGCAAAAATTTCACCTGAGTACTTTAATATTTAATACTCAGAGTAGTTGTCTCAAGAAAAGTACATGGCAGCATGTGCTTTCAGACTAATTCAATAAACTTCTCTACTCGCAAAAGCAAACTTTATCTTAAAGATGGTATCATTAATAGACATCACATCATTTGGAGCGCACTTGAATTGAATATGTGAAACATAATGCAATGGTACCAACTGTCGCAAAACTAATTCTCTAGTATAAAGACGATGCCACGCATCTGTGAGCTTCGTGCTGTTGCAGTGACCGGGTGCAGGAAATTGAGTCAGGAATAACTTCCGCATCGTAAACATTCGATTTAATAAAAGAAGGCCGCAGCCCGGCTTTTAACTTGTGTAACATTCCGATATGGCGCTGTCCCGGTGAAATACGTTACTCCGAAATTGGCATTGTCAATGACATTCCTCCGCCTCGCGTAAGGAAGAAGATTTGTACCAGTGGACGACGGTAATAATAGAGCCGTTTAGAAGGAAACAATCTCATCCGAACCATTTATATCTCGCCTTCTTTTCAAGGGCTGTAACCAATGGCCTTATCTCACATTGTTAGTTCTTTTCCCTTTTCACAGCTGCAATTTCTTTTTGCTCTCCGTTTACGTTTCGCGCAGCCTTTTGGCACCTCAAATGGATTGCTGCTGTATGTGACGTCAATCAGATTCTCTCTCTCTTTCACACTCTTGAGATGTGGCTGCCTGAAAACCTTTGGCGAAATTTCATTTTATGAGCTTTAATTGGAAGTTCTCACTTGTCCCCCGTAATTACGACTCCGAACTGAACGTAAATATAGTCAAAGACGCAAAATCATCTGTATTAGAGGTGAATATTCTGCTTGCAGTTGAAATACACAAGTTCGTTTAAATTTGAATCTTGAAGTTGAAGATTTCTCTCCTCCGAGTATTTTTAGATCCTTTTTTTTTTTCTTTTAATTTACATCCTCTAATGTTAAACGATGTTAAATGTTGAATGAAAATAGGTGAAATGATGTTCAAATGAGCCCAGGTTCCATAGAGTAGAGTTACCAACGTTCACCTTTCAGGATAAAGAAAAACCCCGGAAAAAACACTTACCCAGATAACGCATGCTAATCGAGATTCAGACATGGGACCTTTTGAACGTGAGGCACACACATACACACCACCTCTGCTACAGAGGCGAGCATTTCATCAGTAACTTGCGTGTTACTTACTCACATTTTCATTTGCATTATCAGAACTTTTCCCCAATAAGTGCATTTGTTGTAATCATTTCCTACGTCGTGTCGAATTCATATACGTATTGAAATTTCAGCCTCGTCTAGAGTCACTATTCTCCCAGTGGTAAACGAATGTATCCGTTGCTTTAGAAATTTTGTAAGATACTTATTACAATTTAGAATTTGGCACATACTGGAGTGTCCAGAGTTTTGGAGTTACACAGACACACGCGCAAATAACCACGCAGATACAGGTCTTCCTCATTCATGTATTTTTTTTCATGCATAACTCCAATGGTCATATCGGCGGCCCTTCTCTTTTGGAACATATCTAAAGTGTTAACTCGTATTCGTTGGGTTTTAAACATTAGATCACACACACATTCGCACTCTCATTCACCGTTCCAGACTCTGGGGAAGATGAGGAATTATCTTGGTCGGAGAAAAATCCCCACCCTCTCTGCCGGGAATCCAACCCGGGACTCCTAGCACGGTAGTCAGGTGCTCCACCGACTGAGCTACGGAGCCAGCCGTGTTGTTTCTTATGGTGGCGGACAAACAATATTAACAAGCTGAAAATAACTTGGGTGTTGTTATAACTCATTATTTAATTTTTATTGCTTAACAAAATTGTACCGCAGCAGGCCTTCTCTGTTCTTTAGTTTACGAACCAGAAACAATTGCGAATGAGTTCGGCATTTGTCATATAATTGCTAATTGGGAACAAAAATGTCATTTATATTTCAATAACTGTCGCACTCTTATATTCTTTTGACCAATAAACGCTCTGAAACGAAGTATTTCAACCAATCATAGCTGTTTATCCCATATTTTTATCTCTTTTCTAGCATTTGTCTATTTTTATTTGTCTACATTTATTTTTATGAGATGAAATGGGTAAGCCAATTCAGTGATTATACTAAATGTAGAAACAAAATAGCGTCGGTCTCACATTACATTCCTTTACCGAATCCCCCTCTTGCTTATATTTTATCAGGTAATTTAATTGTGCTTCAAACTCATTAACCTGAATTAAATTACCGAAAACTATCAGCGCTCGCGGTAACATTGAGGATCTGTCGTGATCAATTCAAACTGACAGAGACTCCGAGTAAGATTAATCAATATTGAAACCTGGCCCAGTCTGTATAGCGTTACATTTGAACAACCGGTGTACGTCGTTATCCTACTTGGAGACTATCGGAAACACAAGCATACCTTCACAGAGACTTGTTTTATTTTTACAAGCTTATTTGATACATGGAAAAGAATTTAATGCACTTCCCAATAGCTCAATATGGATGGCGTTTCCCTTATCTGAAATACTTCCAACTTTACAATGGTACTAGTTTTAAGCCAATCAGTAAATGCTGTTTTGTGATATTTAGCGCTGAGAAGTGATTTTATCCCGAAGTGTTTTAGATGCTTATGTGCATCTTTATGTGCATCCATCATCTTTACGAAAATGCTTGCGTATTGTCACCGATCGCATTATTTCGTCGAAGCCGCGCAAAGCCGAGATACGCGAGCGCTGAACGCTTGCCGAGAGAGAGAGAGAGAGAGAGAGAGAGAGAGAGAGAGAGAGAGAGACAGAGATAGTCTGGAATTTCCCGCTGCATCATGATTGTTACCGAGCGTTCCACTAATTTCTAAAAGCAGTGACTGGAGGTAAAAAGCGCCGCGGCTGTGCAAGCGGTGTCAGTTGCTGGTTGAGAAGTGTTAATTGTGTGTGTGTGTGTGTGTGTGTGTGTGTGTGTGTGTGTGTGTGTGTGTGTGTGTGTGTGTGTGTGCAGCTGTGCAGTGATTTCTTTCGTTTGTTTACGTGTGGCAGTCAACGTTGAAGACTACTGTTTGTATGGCACGTCATTTTAGAGCCTGTAAGGGGTGTACAAAGCATGTGTACATTTTGAATTTCTGCAAACTAGATTTTGAATTTTACGATCTCGCAGTCACAGTATTTACTGTTTGCGTTTTACTAATTATGGAACCTTACGTAAATACTAACACAATTGCACATAAATGTCCACAGAGAACAAAATAACGCTGCTAAACCAAAGAACTTTGCTTTCAGTTGAAGGTTTAAACGCCTACAAGATAATGCTTGTTATCAACCTGAAAGCTGCAGTTAACACCAGCTACACATATCTTTAATACGGGAAGAATTTTAAGAACAGTTGCTGGTATTGATGCCAATGGAATATCAGCAAATACAACCACGAACGGGGGAAATGTGGCTTTTGGGGAATTTTTCGCTCTGCATACTAACAATTGCAGTAACTTTCATCGAGGTTTGCATGTATAGTATTACATATATAAGGGCACTAGTTCATCAGTTTCATTGAAACCCATTCACTTATGTATCAAATCACGTTGATACAATACACATATATACGACACATTGGTTTTGTTGAAAGCACTCACCACATCGTGAAGAGAGTATTGTTTCGAAAATAGAGGAATGACTGAATAGAGAGAAGGGAGAGACCGAATGATAGATCCTATTCAACAAACTTTTTTGCCACTTAAAACTGTAAACCTCATAACTGCATATGATACTTATATTTCCCAACAAGAGTAAATTCTGTATACATCCATGCCTATATTGAAGTTTGTATTTGGTCCAAAAATGAGTAGCGATTTTATCACAAAAAAAAAGATATTTAAGTACATGAATGATAAACTATGTAGTTATTGAAAACATACTTTGAAGAGCACGACATTAAACTGAATTTAAGGGATGTAGGAACGGTAAAATATCGAAGATGGGCATTTTCTTTATTTAATGTTAACCGATAAGTGATTAGTTTTTACTCAGAATAATATTGTTTGTTGGACATTTAAATTACTTAAATCTTAAAAAAGGGCATTTAAATGAACTTTGCTTTAAAATTTGGATGTTCACGTCCCTTTAAATAAAACGTTTTGTTAGAACATGTTATCTACCTAAAGGGCGTGACAGGCTTCACTAAGGATTTCCAAATCAAAATCAATAGAATTACAAATCAGGAGACAACGCATGTGTAGTTAATGATTATTCCTCTAGAATGCGCTAATATTAGTTACTGCTGTAAAGTTAAAACTGGATTTTTCCAAAGTTATTCCTTTTTCTCAAAAATGTCAATGCTCCATCGCATAATATTGTACACTTGGATCTGAGTGAGTGTGTGTGGTGTTTTAGGGCCCGTCGGCAGGGAGGTCATTTGGGCCCGACTGGGATATGTATTACATGCACTGAACTAAAGTCATAACTATAGTTAGGAAGTTGAGGAAAGGACCTTTAAAATATCCCAAAAGAGACTTGAAGATTGGAAAAAATGACGTAAAGAAAGTATACCTACAAATTAATACAATTAATGCAAATTAATTTTTAATGACATATTTAATGAATAAGTTTGAAAGTACAGCGTTCAAGTGATATGCAAAACAGAGCGAGGGAAAAAAAGCTTCATGAAAGAAATGCTTCTGATTCAGCAATCAGCAATTGACATTCTGGGGAAAAAACTGAAATAGATATAATTAAATCATACTTGGCTTAAACACCCTCGGGTTACATAAATTCAGCTTCAGAAAGCTTACCTCAGTTGGTGTTAGAGTATATCACGACGTCATCTCTAAATTCTCAGATGTAAAGGATCGTCTGTTTTCTGACAGCAAGTTGCGAAACACTGAAAAGCTTCTCTCCACGTCAACAGACATCATTGGTACATAATTGAAGGAGTGAAATCTTGTGTAAAAAATAGCTGGATATTTAGGAAGAGTTTACTAGGTGCTAATGACTTGTATGTATGTAATAGAAAGAGTCCTCTCAGCTGTTACCCACTGTAGTCAGTCGTAGGAGCGTGTATTAATTAAACGAAACAAATGGTTTCCCTCACCTGATTTGTAAGGAGAAAAAACACCACGACCTAAGGGAAGAATGCGTGTGAGCGATATGTGGAAAACAATGCTCGAGGTACCACGTAGAAGTATCTGAAAAGAGAACAGTGACTATGAAAGAGTCTATTCTGTTGCAGTGACAAATAAAGTGGAAGCGAACTGAAGCAACAGGGGTGACAGACATAAGAACTATTACAATACACGTTACTAGCATCATTGTACATTGTGCGATTTCTTTATTATTATTATTATTATTATTATTATTATTATTATTATTATTATTATTATTATTATTATTATTATTATTATTATTATTATTATTATTATTATTATTATTATTATTATTATTATTATTATTATTATTATTATTATTATTATTATTATTATTATTATTATTATTATTATTATTATTATTATTATTATTATTATTATTATTATTATTATTATTATTATTATTATTATTATTATTATTATTATTATTATTATTATTATTAGTAGTAGTAGTAGTAGTAGTAGTAGTAGTATTACTATTATTATTATTATTATTATTATTATTATTATTATTATTATTATTATTATTATTATTATTATTATTATTATTATTATTATTATTATTATTATTATTATTATTATTATTATTATTATTATTATTATTATTATTATTATTATTATTATTATTATTATTATTATTATTATTATTAGTTAAACGAAATTAAATTTATGCTAGAGTCTGTTGAACAGAAAAAAGATAGCCAAAAGAAGTTAAAGTCGAAAAAAAGTTAGACGAAACAAAAAAGTTTAAAAAGGAACCTTTAAATCAGCAAATAGCTAAAAATGCAAACAGAAACAATAAAAATTCTAAAACGGAAGTTCTAGAAAAGAATCTTTAAGCCAAAAAATAGTTAAAACGGCAAGCAGAACAAATATAAATTCTAAAACAGGAAGTTCTAAAAAAACCTTTACATAAAAATAGCTATAAAGACAAAGAGGAAAACTAAAAATCCTAAAGAGAGAGAGAGAGAGAGAGAGAGAGAGAGAGAGAGAGAGAGAGAGAGAGAGAGAGAGAGAGAGAGAGAGAGAGAGAGAGAGAGAGAAAGTTCTGAAAAAGGATCTTTAAATCAAAAGATAGCTAAAACGGCAAAGATCTAACAAAGATCTAAAAAGATATTTAAAAAAGATATTTAAAACAAAAACTAGCCAAAAAGGCTCACAGGACAAATAAAAATTATAGAAAAGACATCTAAATAAAAAATAGCCAAAAAGGCAAACAGGACAAATAAAATTTCAAAAAAAAAAAAAAAAAAAAAGATCTTTAAATAAAAAATAGATGGAAAGGCAAAAAGGACAAATAAAAGTTCTAAAAAGGGTACCTTTAAATAAAAAATAGCTAAAAGTGGCGAACTGGCCATATATAAATTATAAAAAACGATCTTAAAATAAAAAGTGCTAAAATGGTAAAAACCATAAATAAAATCTTTCATTTTGTGGCCTATAATGGACCCATAGTAAACATATATTATGGTGAGCCTCACCTTCAGCTACTACAGAAAAAAAAAAAAATATTTTTTCTCAATTTCCTAGCCCTAGTAAGTATATGTTTGATTTTGAAAACTAAGAAACTGTTAATAAATTTTAAATTTAAGTTTTTCGTTCGTTTTCTTTTCCAGAGAAAAAAGAACTTGCAACTACTTTACAGTAAAATTTTTTCGAAAATTTTAATTTTTCCGAAAATAAATCTGTTTTTATTTAAATAACGCGTGCTTAAGATGTTATGACAAATAAAATTAACTGCTCTTCATTCTGGGCCACTTTTACATAACTGGAGAACTTAAAGCCATGGACAAACTCTTACACAAAAGGTGTACATCTCGTTAAGTCACAAAATACATGCCAATTGTGTTTTTATTGAGGGAATCATTTCCTAATATATTTCGTTATTTGTTTGAATATATATCTTTCTGAAATAGGAAGCCGTCATTTTTTAATGTCCTGGCTATGCAAAGAAAATCGGAATGTTAAAGCCATTACACGCAACCAACTCTTAAAACATTTTACTAAAGCTTAGGCATCTGTATTCTTATTATAAACAAATCACAAAGGCATTATTTTTAATTTTGTTGCTTGAGCACACATACATAATTTAAAATTCTAATTCGAACGTAATATTTCACCTGAACCTTTAAAGAAATATGTAATATAATCATTTATACAACCGTTTATCTTGATTAATATGAAGTAAATACCAGTATAAGCGTTTTGAGAATTGTTTGTGCAAGAAAGAGTAACGAAGGTCACACAGATGTTTTCTCTGCATCTCGTTGCCTATAGACAATGATATTTCAAGCTTAATTGCTTAGATATTCTTATGTCTATTACATATATCTGTGCTCTGTTCTTGAAACTTCTAGCTTAGGATTACGATTACTATGGAGGGAATTACTACTGCGACCAGTCTTGTTCTTTTGTACCTAAATTTCCCAAGTGGGACATCCCCGGGAGGAAGGAAGAGGCGAGAGGAGACAGCGGCAGTGTCAAGGGGCCAGGAAGTGCAGAGGGCAGGATCCTTACAATTTACTTAGTCTGTATGGGATAAGAAGTCACGGATTTCTAGAAAGAGAAAGCAGCACTCACTCTCTCGCTCGCACGCAGTATTGTGCAAGGCGAAGGTAGGTTTACTCCAGGAATCTGAGAACTTGAGGAAGCAGTGGCGGAAGAAAACTGACAACACGGAAAGGTTTTGACCGGGAAAAAACATCCTATCCTATTGTAGTGAATGTAAAGTAGCTCAGGTCATCCCTCCAGTATTGCTGTGTCTTTTTGACAGCTTAACCCAAACGACTCTATAGATGGAAACCTCCCCGGTAGGACAACGGAGATTCCGCCCCCTCTACTGTGGTACGAAAGCGGTCCCAGCAGCCAGTTCGTAGACCGACAACTGATCTACCGGAGGAGGAAATATAGTGCACGAGATTTAACTTGGCCCCTGGTTTGTAGAAAGAGAAAGAAATGCGTACTCACGATCTCTTTCTAACCCGCCCCTCTTTTATGGCCAACCAGGCAGGGCAGGCACATCAGTGGCGGATGATCCTTTTTCATCTTCCAAATTTGGTCCCCGTTCCCCTTCTTCATTGTCAGACATTTCAAAATGTTTCTCATATTCACAATTTGAATCATCTTCTAAATTAATTATGAAGCTATCAATGATTTCATCTATTATGCCATCTTTCTCCTAATAAAACTGTTCTATTTTTTCAACATGTTCATAAACTCCCGACCGGATTTGTTCGGACACTTTACCCACTACACTATCGAACAATACCTTTACGTTACTAAGCTTAACAGATATATATTTGTGTGTGTGTGTGTGTGTATGTGTGTGTGTGTGTGTGTGTGTGTGTGTGTGTGTTTTGGGACATCATTTTTATCTGTGCCCATATAAGTTCTATAGCATTAAGGAATAATGATACGGAGATATTCGTATTACAGCGTGGCCGTTCTGTCAGTAATTTTCCTCCGCGTGAGTTCTTTACAAATCTAAATTTCATTAAGTTCGACACAGATATAGTTGGCTTTCTGCATTTTAGGGCCTCACATAAGTCTATACAAATTTTATGGACATTCACATTTTCCCTGCTATCTGATCTTATAGTTTTTCCCTTTCTTCCTACGCCTCTTAGAACTAACACAGACACTAGCACTATTCCCGACACTGTTTAAAATAATCACAAAATTCTCAAATTCTAGAAATATTTTTTAAATTCCCAACACGTCAACAAACGATACTTCACTTGCAACACAATACAATAGCGCTTTAAAAGGGACTGGCCATTTCAAGCAAAGAAACCCAGTGCCTGTGCTAGACAAGGATAGTGCAAAAAGTGCCAAGTTAAATCTCGTGTAATAGTTCATCAAGAGCATATCATCCTGCCATGCACCACCGAGACACCCGCCGACATTTCTACCCTGAAAGAGACCACCAGATGAAAGATGATGTGAAATGATAATGGAGATCCTGCCATGCACCACCGAGACACCCGCCGACATTTCTACCCTGAAAGAGACCATCAGATGAAAGATGATGTGAAATGATAATGGAGATGAAGTGGAGAGACAGGAAATTCGGGGAATGTAATTAACCTACCCAGCATTCGCCTGACAACCCAGGTAAACCTCCGAAAAAGGTTTCGTCTGTGCAGGACACAGACGAAACCGCCTGAGACATCCCACTCGGTAACTTTTGGTTAAAGTTCAAATATTTCAAAATCTTTAAGACAATCTGTTAGCTTAAGAAGTAACTTTTATTCTTGCGGTATCCATAATTTCAACAATTTCAATTTTGTATTGACAAAATGCCCAATAACTTGGATTCATGCCGCTTCTACAAAAACGGTATCTCTGAAGTTTGCTCTTTTTTATTGCAGAATTAAAGGAAAACTTTTTTTGATTTCGGTGGCCATAAATACATTCTCTTTCGTTTTGCTTTCGGCAGCTGGAAATTGTTTGCAGCTGTCTCCTCCCCCTTTTTATTTTTGGCAGACGTGATGAACTCTCTTCAGAGCTCTGATATATTATCATCCTACTGGTACGCATCTCGCCACCATTTGTTTATCATGGTGAAGCATCAGAACACCCATTCCATCTAATCTACGTGAACAATGGCGCGCAGCGCAGCTTGAAAAATGGCAGTTCTAATCCCCGTTATGGTAAAGAACAAGGTTCCTTTTTATCCAGAGATAACAGGCAGCGAAAAAAATTGTTGTTTAAAGAAGAATGTTTCATATGTTTCAATCCTAGCAGCTAATCTTCACACTTTTCGTAGCGTTTGAATTTCATACTACAGTGCGTTTCAAAGGTGCCGTATATTTTCTGCTACGGTTGAATGGATTTTTCTTCCCATGAGGCTCTGGAGTTCAAACAATATATTTAAAAAAACAGTTTTATATTCAAACAAACCAATCTTAATGTCATTATTGTTTGGTATACCATTTCAAAGATGTTAGGGATATTATTGTGTTTGATTGCACGATTGCTTTACGCGACAAGTGTTACCAAGGTCGTCAAACAAATAGTTGACAGATTTTTATTTATGTATATCAACCGATTAATACATCTCTAACATACAAATAATAATTTAGTTAGTTAAATGTTCAAATTGTTTGCAATTAACAATCTCACAATGTTAAGTCAAGAATAATTCACATTTCTCTCACTTTCATTTAATAATATTGTTACGTATCATGTGTTATCTTGTACATATAAACAGAATCAGCAACTCCAGAAAATTGAATTGGGATGTCTTAAAACTGTTTCCAATGACATCAAAACTTGCATAATCACGATATTAAGTTTCGCTCGTTTCTGTGAAAAAGTGAATTTTAAAATATAGTGTTTGTGGTGTCCGAGTAGAAAATAACTAGGTGGTATGTTGAAAGTCACTATGGAGGGCGTTAATGAACTACACCGAAATCATTTCAGCGATTCTAAACGTGACCAATATAAGCAAGTTGAGATGGGCAATGTATGGTCTGCGGCTAACGTTAAACCTAATTGGCATCAAATGCTGATAAGTTGGTATTGGATTAGTATGTCTTTAAAACTTCTTCCCAGATATAGAAATATCGATTCTTAATCGCTCGTTATAGGCGTTCTCAGGATTTAATGCCTCAAAGATTATTCAAATCTCGAACTAATCACCTGCCAGTGCGACACTTAACAGCGATTAACTCCTTCTTGCATCATGTATCCTACTCTAGTGGTGTTTCTATAACTGTACTGGTGCCCCAATCAATTACGCCAAAAACTAGTGTTCCAAAGGTCATTGGTTCGATGCCTATCATGTTAATTTTTGTCTTTGTCTCCTTTAAACGTAAATTATAATGGAAAGAGATGGCATGATTTGTAACTAACTGCCGTAATAATATCAGTATGTGAAGTTATTCGATACCGACGAGAAATTTTGGACAGAGTACATGTGTCGTTCATGTCCGCTGTCAACTTTGCATTCAAAACGCAGGTTGCCATTTCAAGCAGTTCCTTTAAACCTAGCGTAGAGATTTGTATTTACCTTTTATTTTACCTGATAGAATCTAAGGAGTTAACAAATTACAGGAGAAAAAACATGAAATAAGAAATGGGACAAGGTAACTGAAGAGATATTGGCGGTACGTATGCTAACGGGGATGGGAGAAAAGAAAAATAGATGTATAGGAGATTTCTTATATAGGATAAGAGAAAAGTGGATTAGGATAAAAGAAGCGAAGGTCAAGCAGAAATGACACCAAACTGCTCAGGAAAACCAAAGGCTTATAGCCAGGGGGCCTGAGTCAGCGAGTAAATCTTAGGGTCAACAATTTCATATATTTGTACAGGAGATATAATACGGCATGTTCAATTTAAATTTATTGTATTGAAATTGTAATGGAAACTGTACAAATAAATATCAAATATCAAATACTTCTTATTTTGTGTGAGATCGTTCACAATTTAAACCTCCCTCATTTAGGCGCGCAGTAAGTGAAGGTATTAATCAGGATCAACTTTTGTTAGAATTGTAATTAATTGCACAGAAAAGGCGAAATTACTTCATAAAATGCATACGAGAATTAAAAGCTTAGACAAAAGCTTAAAAAACAAAACAAAAGTAACAAAAAAAAAAAACAAAGAACTGAACGAGGATCGTACTCGTTTACTTTTCATTTCATAGTTAATATAACCATTGCGCTAGAGGGAGTGCTCCGACACGTCTCTTCATGTATTGTGCACTCAAATGGATGTCATTTAGCAGTGGCTTACTGGCACTTAAGAAACTTATAGCTGTTATAGCTGTAACTTCCACATTTGAACCAACAGGTCATAAGCCTCTATTTCAGATTACTTGTTTAAGATACCTCCATTTGTTCTAAAAATATTTCGTTGTAATTCATTAACATCCTGTATATAGAAAGTTTCGCTAATGAAACAATACAGTACATAAGCGTCGAAAATAAGTGAATTACTAGAACAAAAGTACTTCAAAATCAATACTGAATAGAGAAGGAGCGAAAGTAGTGTATATAAGAGACATTTGACCCACAAGATTATGGACAAAAACTTCCGTAGGATATGCGAAGGCAACAATTTTAATTCGAGTGAACTGTGAAACAACATTTTTCCTTTCCATTTTCAACTTTCTTAATCAATAACTTCCGAAAGAATATGAATTTTGATCAGGAAATTAAACTCAATTTACAACTGAACTCTTGTTCTCAAGATTTATTCTAATCAGAGAAAATGTGAAGCTTAGACACGATCAGATGTTAGGCAACTGAAATATGAAGGAATATCTCACTGCGATTTGGAGGAACTTGCAAACTTGTTTGTACATAACCCTACTCTGCAATCATAGACCCGTTCATCGGAGTAAGAAAGAGTTTCTTCAAAATCAACCAGGTGGTCTGTGAGAATGTCCTGTACATACCTAAAATACACCAGCTAACACAAATGGTACTTTCTGTCTGTTGCAATATTAGCGTAATTATAATAATCATCATCGATTTCTAACAAACTAAAGTTGTAATGTTTAAACAGCAAGAAAACATTAAGGAACTTTGTGGAAAACATTCATTCAAGCCTCAACTACTCTGTCAACTAAAGCCAGCAACACGTTCTTTAATTTTGCTAACCTGAATATAAAAACAACAGCAATTAACGCTTCGTTTAAACTCTTATTAAGTTTTGGCTTTTTAGGTCTCCTGCCTTTGTTGCCGCCATTACGGTAAAGTTCCATAGCATTCACATCGAAAATTAACCGTAACGGAAATGTAAACACAGAAGCTACGGTGCAGTCATTCACAAACGATTTAGCTAACTGCAAGAACAAGAGCAAAAGCAAACATCACGTTTATGTTTACTTTAGAACGCCAGAGCCTTGCATGAAGTGCGCCCCAGTAATAAAGAATGCGCCAGTTAAGGAGAAGCAGTGTTTCCCTCTTATTTTCATGCTCGTTTAAAGCAGTTTTAAAGGAAACACAGCATTACATGAGGAATATTGCATTTTGAGAATGCCGTTTACATAAAGCTAGTGAGAAGCTAACACTAATGCCACCATAAAAAATCTGTGTCAGAGGGTACGTTCAGAATAATCTCAAAAAACCATGTTTCATTTCTTTCATCATTGGTCTTCTCTCAGTAAACACAATGGGTAAAAATTGCAATGGTAAAATTGCGCGAGGGATGGTAGACGACAACGGTGTCCTAGAAGCACCGCGTTGTGGCGATCATTTTTCAACAGAATAATTTGCAAAAGGCGTGATGATGGATGAGTAATTATTCTCACCTTTGGTGACGATCTGGTAGAATTCTTATAGAAGCCTCGGCCCTCCGGAGCAGTGAGTACCTCTGCTCGTAGTACCGCAATGAGAGTATTCTAAGCTGCAGTGGTTGGAAAATAACAATTCTTCTCCTTCAAACATCGTGAAATTTATTCAGCAAAACCATTAATAAATTCTATTACAATTTTAAATGCCGTAGATGCATTTCAAGTCTTCATTGCCAGATATAGGTATTTCTTCTTTCCTTTTTCATGCACTGTTCAAATATTCTCACTTATTTATCACACAAATGTTTTAAAACTTTCACAATTTGATCACAATGTTCAATAAACAAATCACATGAAAAATCTTACAAAATTAATAATAATTTTCTAAGGCTTTAATTTATTGCAAATAATCAGTTTTAAAATACTGTTTTAAAGTATAGTTCAGTTTTACAAAATGTTCGATTAGAGTGACTCTCAAGTCCCTATGACGCAATTTATTTACATGCTTTTTTTTTTTTTTTTTTTTTTTTTTTTTTTTTTTTTTTTTTTTTTTTTTTTTTTGCTATTATGACGATGGTTGTAGGTTAACTTACAAGTTGCAGATGAAGTTGAGTATCGAAACATCTCGATGGTCTCTATAAATTTGTAAACATAATTGGTGACACATCATTTTAATAGAGTAGGTAGTCATTGGGATTTTTGTCTAACTGGGATACATTCGTTTCCTCTAGTTCCAACATAATCTGCAAAAACATCGCGACGATTAAACTTTTCTATTGACTGGTGCTTTCTGGTTTCTCTATATTAAACACTTCTTTCAGCTTAGGTAAATATATATTGTCTCTAAATGAAAAGGGTTCCTTTGTTCTTTTGGAATATTTTGTTGGAATGATTTGCATCTAAGTGCACCGCAACTACAGCACAACCGCTTTAAGAATAGCAAAAGACAATAACACTTGACTAGTCCTGATACCTCAGACTTCGAAACCTCCCATTAAAGAGCCAATAATTATATTCAGCAGAAATTGTGGGTTAGGTCCTTGGCAGTCATCTCTATTAATGAGTATAATGCTATTGCATGACCCCACAAATTTTCCATATATGTTTGTGAGCGATTTTATTCAACTCATCCACAAAAGTATTGGAGATTCGAAGGACAGGTTCTTAAAGAAATTTCTGCTACGGCAGCTAAAACTATAACATTAATTTTACAATCTAGTTTAAGACTGGAGAAATGTTATAGAAATGTGAACAAAAAGTGATTTTAGAACGTAATCTGATATTTTGAACGGAAACGCAGCCATTGATTGTGTATGGTTGTTTTCTTTATATTTTCTTTAGGTATTCTTTGAATTTTCAGTGTTTGTGTTTGAAATATGTACCTAGTGATATAATTTTGTAGTCATTACGTTGTGACAAGTATGAAACAGAAAGCATGTTAATTGTGTGATTGCAGCTGGCCGAGAACTGGATGGGGACTCACGAGGGTATCGCAGTGCTGAAGAACAAGCCCGGGAACTGACTCGCAGTATCCGGCGCGAGGTGAACAAGCTGTCCGAGAAGTGGAATGCTCTCATCGACCGCTCTGACCAGTGGCAACGGAAATTGGACGACAGCCTCGCGGTAAGTCTTTCCGATTACTTCTCGTCACCCTTAAGGTTTCCACGTCTCATTTTTTTAGAACATCCTTCATTAAATGATGCATTTGATCTGATGAACTAAAACTGAGACTTTTTTTTACCACAACTGTTTTGGTGATTCACTGCAGACGCTGTATTTACTGCTACAGATACATGCAAACATAGTCTCAAGCAACAGAGGCCTCCATGGAGAACTTTAAATCTCTTATTTAATTTTCTTTTAAATCAGCTGCATATGCATAAAAAGAAGGATTTTTATCTTGAAGCAGTAATTATAGATTTCAGATTTTAGAGAGAGAAAAGTCACTAAGTTCTATAATTAACATAGTGTAGATTCTTAGCCATTATTCTGTAACCGCATCAATTATCAAGAGCTCGTCAAGCATAGAGAAACTGTTTATTTCAATTATCTGAGCGTGTTTGAATTTATTATTGAAAATTGAAACCAGTCAGAGACAAAAAGTGTCGTTGACAAGTAATCTGTGACCACTAATTTACTTAATCTACAGGGAAATAAGATCATAGTTAACTCCAAGTACAAGCTTTTTAGGCTGCTACCGGCTGCACATATCCTTGTCCGGTTCAAATCTGTTTAGATGAATGGCTCTCTGTGCAACAAATTACGCCGGAAGCTCTGGGCTTTGGACAGATTGTTGTTCCTTGCCAAATTCTGTGATACAATGTGCAACGACATAAAAATATTGCAAATGATTAAAATAAAAAAGGTATGTTGACAATGAAGAATGTTTAAATGTCTGTTGCTGTTTGGTGGCCGTGAGATCTCTTCTGATTATTTGAAGGTTGCGGTTATGGTAGGTAGCATGTGTTGAATTAAATAATAATGCAGTTCTATTATGTAACACTTTGAATACTTATCATATTTTTCCAAAATACTTTACACGACTGGCTTGTTTGTAGTACACATCTATATAATAGTAAAAAAGCCTTTCCTCATACGTTTAGTTGTCATAATTTGTATTTAAACATTTAAATTCTTTAGTAGTTGAGAAAAATCCTTGTTATGATGCTGTCGTCTGTTTACTACGACATTAGTCCTAATAATACAATATACTGAATATGCTGTTTTTAAGCTTTATCTGAACTTCATTTATATCTAAGGACTATCTGCTGTTTTGCCCTTCTTAGGTGTTCTATTTATTGGTCCAACGTCTTCTCGAATGTTCTGATATTATATTAAACAATTTCTAAAGCATGTTTTGTGTAGTGTACTGAAGCTTACCTGTACCAGACACACGAAACCATTACACCTTTTTATGCTGTGAAACTAATTATTCTATTATTTTTATTCAATTTAATAAATTCAAATAAGGATATATAATAATTATAAATATGAAACATTAAAAATATCGTAGGGCTTCAGAATTTAAATAAAATGACTAAATAAATAATTATTTAGTTCTAATATGACAGATCAGTGCAGTGGATTTAAGTTCTAACGTCCCCAGTGCTTGGGACGTTTGCTGTCAAAGAAGAATTTTACTTCGCCAAAACTTTTTTCGGGCTTCGCTAGGTTTTTCTGGCGGAATAACAATGATACGTGTCCTTCAATACATTGCTTAAAAAGCTGTTTGTAGACATCAGTTTGATATGGATCGATGAAGTGATTTACCATTTATTCATAGTGAATTTATTATCAGCAAAGGCCGGAGAGATGTACCCTCGCATGCGATACAATTCAGCTAGACACAGAGTATCAATGGCGTAATATGTACAGCACGGCCATCAAATGTGCAAACTTCGAAAACGACGTAACGTAGTACTCTGTGAACTAGTGAAGGAGTGCCATGCAGGGATATGCAAACGCAAAGTCAAGGTGTAGCATAAAGCGATTGTTTTGTTTCCTCTCGCAGTGAGGTGGTTGTAATGATCAGGTTATACACGCCTGTAGTTAACATACCCGAGCGAAAACAGTACAGTCCATGTGCAGCATACCTATCGAAAAATGCACACACCTCCGGCCTTTAATTAGCGGTCTTAAAGCCTTTTTAAAAAATGAAACCGGGCATCATAAACACACTAGTATTTGTATGTTTCCACCTCCAACAAGCGGCATATCTATCAGCATCCTGGTAACGTCCACCTTTAATAAAATGTCAAACTGTATGGGATTAAATGAGAACCCGTTTATTGTTATCATCGAGATTACTTTTGAGTTGATAGACGTGCATTAAAAAAATGTAGCTCAGAACTCATCCTGTGTAAGCTTCTTTCTAAGAGAGATACACTCATGAGCTCTGCTTTGAATTGGAAAAAAGACGTATGTAACTGGGTAAGGTTTTGTACGCTTTTGTGTACACGAATTACAATGATAAGATGTCTTTTTCATTATTATTACGTCTTAAAGATTCGAAATTGACTTTATTCGAACTTTTACTGCAAAGCAACTCCATGTTGCAATTTTATTTAATGAGGTATAGAAACCCCATAGTTTTTTCAAGTGGCATTAAGAAATATGGTCATTTTAAAACAGTAGGCATCCCTTGATTCTAAGTTAACTTGATATACAATCATCGTTGTTTCATAATTTAACGCTCCCCATCCCTTGATGTTGGTCAAAGTTGAAACAACCCCAGCGTTAACTAAGCTCATTGTCTTTAATTCCTCTCCAGTAGAAAGCTTTTATGTCTCAGTTGAACACAGTAGAACATTCACAAAACTTAGGACTTTCTCTCGCTAATGCTTGTGGAAGTCCCTTCGAAAGAAAAAAGTAATTAAAAGTTGAATTTATTAACTAACAGTAGCATGGCAGAAGGATTCTTTTGTTCTTCACTTTTTATACTCTTCGTCAAAACTTAAGCCTCAGATCTTTAATTAAAGTATGAAACGAAACATTCATTGGAAACAAATTCTTTATCATTTATCTAACTGAAATAATATACACTGTATATCAGAATTACACATTTTATGGCAACAAATACAACAGTTGAAAATAAACATCCTGCAGTGTTCTGCTTTGTACTTTGGATTGTGAAGCGCACATTTTCTTCTTTTTCTTTTAATAAGGGACAAGAGCCCCGAAAGGGCGGGGGTTTACCCCGCCCAACACGGTGGCAATGGTCCAGGAAAGTTCTCTGCTACTGCTCCTCCCATGCATTAGGACCTGTGTAGGAGAATGAAATTGTGGGGAAAAGCGTCTAGGTAGTGCAAGCGGCCTTTTGTGTTGGACAAAAGTGCAGTCTGATGGAGGATGGCGTATTTTAATTCATATTTATTAAATAGAGATTTAAAAATATATTATCTATGAGATAAAATTAAGTTTGCTTTAAGTCGACGAGCAAAACCTTTCAAATTTCATTTTCCATTGTCACTAACACTTGAGGCATCGGGTTTATCTTTTCGTACTTTCCGCAGACCATAACAAAACTGTCAAGCTTTTTTTCTCTTTTCAGTCTAAAAGCTATGCAACTTGCACTGGACCACAAACTAAATGAAATTAATGTAAGAAAAATTATTTGTGGAGTCAAGTTTATCAACTGAGTTTAATTGTCCCGATTTTTCGCGAAACGAGCTCCATCGCGAGAAAAGATACCTAAGAAGAAGGTAGTGTCAAAACCTGAAAGGGCGTATATAAAGGACGTTTACAGTTATTACAGAGGGAATTTGTAGAACTTTCGATGCTGTCGAAGATCGATAACCACCTTTTAGCCACATATTTAACATTCATACTCTGTGGTCGTAAACAGACCTAATTGTTCCGCATAAAGATCGTAAAAATCTCTATATGAGACTCCAGTTAGCCCGCCTCGATAGCGTGGTGGTAGAGTGCCTGCCTCACGTTGAAGAGGTCCCGAGTTCGAATCTCGGTCAGAGTGAGTTACCTGGATAAGGGTTTTCCCGGGGTTTCCCTTATCCTGAAAGACGAATGTTGAGTAACTCTAAGCTCTATGGACCCTGGGCTCATTTGAGCATCATTTCACCCACTCCATTCATCGTCCGATATGACTTAACGTTGGAGGACGTAAATTACAAATAATAATAATAATAATAATAATAATAATAATAATAATAATAATAATAATAATAATAATAATAATAATAATAATAATAATAATAATAATAATAATAATAATAATAATAATAATAATAATAATAATAATAATAATAATAATAATAATAATAATAATAATAATAATAATAATAATAATAATAATAATAATAATAATAATAATAATAATAATAATTAATAAACTCCAGTGAAAGATTTGCATTAGAGGATCGCAGCATATGCTCCCGTTGCATAGAGAGAAATTGAACATTAATGTAAATTAATCGTTATTGCACATTAGGCGTGTGTAGATGATGATTTGGATAGGTAGAGTCAATAAAATGTATTTCCCGGGCTTGTGGGCCATGGTCCAAAGGATGGAAATTCTCCTGACGTTTCACCTATATCTCCGACGAGCATTCTTTTTTTATTTAAAAAATGTATATCTATGTATATAGATATGTTCTTTTCCTTATTTAACCGCTTTTTTTGTTTCCGTTTATTTTACTATCTGTTTTCTTTAGTTTCGCACATATACACTATACACATAAATATCCATGCCCAAGGTGGGACTCGAAACCGTGACCCTCTATGCGGCGGAACGATAGAGACATACGCTCTAACGACCGTGGCTCGCATCTTCAGAAGATGATTCTAGCTAGGTAAGTACCTAGCTATGATGATGAAGTACCCAATCTTCATCATCATAGCTAGGTACTTGCTAGGTACTTACCTAGCTAGAATCATTCTCTGAAGATGCTGGTCGAAGATATGACCGAAACGTCAGGAGCATTTTCATCCTTTGGACCACGGCTCACAAGCCCGGGAAATACATCTTATTGGATTAGCGCCAGCCAAGAAATTAAAAATAATAAATTTTGATTTAACCATCATCTATTTAAAAAAAAACAATTAAAGAACCTGGTTGACCTAATTCTGTTCGAATTAAAATACTTAATGATGTTCCTAATATACCAGCATGAAAGCCTAAGCATGTACATAGGTAGAATCAGATTGAAAAGTTCAATACCAGAGCCGCGGTTTGCATAGTTACCGCTATTAAGTAAATTCATGGAAATTAATTGTTCTTCCACACTAGTCGTGTGTAGGTGATGATTTGGATAGAAGCCTATGAAGCCTGGGATTTAAGTACTTACGGTATAGTAAGTCGCCACGAAAAGGTATCTCTTTGTATTTGAGAGCCCCTAGTGGATTACCGGGAAAATAAGAGTCAGCTGCAGAATTTAATGTTATGCTGACATGTTGGTCATAGTAGCTCAGTGGTTAAGAGCAAGCGGACAGAGACCGAGATATCCATAGTTCAAATTGCTGCTATAGCATTGAATTTTTCAATTTCACTCTACCTATCCAAGGTGAACCTTGTCCGTCATGTTTGCTATAAGACTCCACAGTAGATGTAGTTCGTGACAGGTCTGGTTTCCGGTTGAGGAATGTCACCGGGTTGGAACCCATCCATCGGCATTGGATTTTTAAGCTCGGGGATTCTTCTAGTGTTCCCTTCACTGGAATAGCTCAAAATATCTTTAAGTCGAGGTGCTACAATCTCCCATACTACTACTATTACGTACTACAACTACTATCCGAACATTTTGGAACTCCTTTTTGTTGCTGTTGTTCCATTTATGCTCCTCCTTTAACTGTAATGGTCATATCGGCAGTGGTTCTCCTTTTAGAACATATCGCCTGACAGCGATGATGTTAACTCGTAAACGTTAGGTTTCAGGTACTTTGGATTTTAATCATTAGATCGCGCACACATTCGACTCTCATTCGTATATCCAGACACTTAGAAAGATGGAAAATCATCTTGGTTACAGAACAATCCCCAGTTGGGTATCGAACCCTCGCACGTTAGGCAGGTGCTCTACCATATAACTTCTGTTTCGTCTTTAAAATTTGTAAAATCTGAAGTGAGAACACCTAAGTGAAATTTGCACAGTTTTCTCTTTAATTTTAGTGAATTTTTTAAGAAACTATAAATTATATATAAGTATTTATAGCATTAACTATGTACTTCAAGAACGTAGCATTTATACTTTTTGATCGTCTTTTCCCATAATTTTTTCAGGCAGTAGGATTAAATATTACTCCTTTAGCTATTGAGATTCATCTTACCAAAGAATTTAGTTATTTTCATACACTGGCATCTGAAAGAAAATAAATAAAGAAAAATTTTAAAAAAAGCTGGTTATAAAACCTAGCGAAAGTATTAGTACTGGTGACAGTTATGAAAGGTTAACAGGGTACCAGTGAAGTCAGTCGGATACTTTCACATTATTACTTCATTGCCACAAATCTCTCTGAAGTTACAAGGCCTCGTTTTAATTTTATCAGCTCTATAACAATATTACCTCTGCTTAAAGTAAAGCACGAAGGATATCAAGTTTATAGATGAAGTACAATACTTTGCTGCTTATAATAAGTAAATAAATAGGGAATTATTGTAAAGAAACCACGAAATCTCATCTCACGTTTTCCTTAAGAAAGAGTCATTATCAGCAAATTCCTTCACTGCTTGTATAATGAGTCTTTAAGGCGAGGCAACTACGAAATTTGTGTATTTTTGGTCCAAAATTTCTAAACCTTTTAATACAATCTTTAAAGTTTATAATAAATTTAATTTTGAACTTTTTTATATTGGGTAGTTTAAAGTAACTAATTATTTTTATCTATTGCTTTGCAAAAATGATCATAATCATTGAAAGTATTATAAATTTCAAATAAAATAACCTACGACCACTTTTTCACTAGATCGAAAAGAGTCCATTCACATATTTATTAGATTGAAGTGAGAAATACCACATAAAAGGCTAAAAAAGAAAGTCGTACGTGTCAAAAAAGCTTCATCTTTATATTTAATGATGTTCAAAGATAATTATGACGTCTACATACAGCACTATATATTATTTAATATATTGCATATATCTTGTCTTTACGTGTTCAGTATCCAATCAGTTGTGTTGCATATTCATTAGTTTATTTGCTTAAATTGATTATTTCTTGCATCATGTGTTCGTTTTTAAAAATGTCAGTTCCATAAATATAATAAATTTAATTTTGAACTTTTTTATATTGGGTAGTTTAAAGTAACTAATTATTTTTATCTATTGCTTTGCAAAAATGATCATAATCATTGAAAGTATTATAAATTTCAAATAAAATAACCTACGACCACTTTTTCACTAGATCGAAAAGAGTCCATTCACATATTTATTAGATTGAAGTGAGAAATACCACATAAAAGGCTAAAAAAGAAAGTCGTACGTGTCAAAAAAGCTTCATCTTTATATTTAATGATGTTCAAAGATAATTATGACGTCTACATACAGCACTATATATTATTTAATATATTGCATATATCTTGTCTTTACGTGTTCAGTATCCAATCAGTTGTGTTGCATATTCATTAGTTTATTTGCTTAAATTGATTATTTCTTGCATCATGTGTTCGTTTTTAAAAATGTCAGTTCCAACTACAATAATTATATCCGCTTTAAAATTTAACACTCTTTGTTACTAGCTTCTACTAATTGAAAATTGTACATATTTTTGGATTCTGAAATGTCTTAACCATCTTTTCCTTGAAGCAAACTGATTTTTATTGTGAAAAATAATTACTTTTGCAAGTTTTATTGCGGTATATTTAATATTAACCGCTGTTTTTAAGAAATTTTCCATTTTTAGATTTCAATGCTTACATATATCTACTCCAAACCCTTTTTGTATTCCAAATTTATAATTAGTTCACTGTATTTCTCTTGTGTCAATCTTTGAAACATTCAATTGGTAGAAAAAATGGGGAATTAAATCAAATACTGTTTTATTTTTCTCTGCAGCCAAACTAAAAGCCTAAAACACAGTACATTTAAAAATTTTCCCGAATTTCTACAGTTATTTGTAAATATACTTATGACATCAAGAACTGTTTTATTCGGAGATAAAGATTTTTAGGAAAGGTAAAACATGAAATTAATTGTTTTGATACTCTTTTTCTCAATTCTCTAGCTTGAATATTATCAGGAAATGATTTATGTGAACAGGGTGACATGTGTGTACCAAGTTGTCATCTCCATTATAGAACAACAACCTAAGCACAGTCAGCGGCATTTGGTAACACATTCTATCAGAGTTTCATAGAACACTTTTGCTCCAAGAGCTGAGAGAGCCGTAAAAAGAGTCACGGTGGTGAATGTATGGGAATGTAATTTCGTGCTACACCATATTTTAAGTTAGAGAGAGGAGATAGGATTTTTCATTTCGGTTTGCCGAGCCCTGGGTGAGAGGTCACCCATCCCTGACCAAACAGATCGGTCAGTTCCGGCCTCTAAGTCACAAAAGTTGGGGAATGCCAATATTTTATTTCTGCATAACTGTGCCCATATTGCTGGGTAGCCATTCCACTAGATAAATCCAGGTTTTCGACCATAGAATTGCGGAGGATATTAATGCGCCACTAATTTTTGAGAACTTGAATTAATTTCGTTTTCTGTGTGATGCAGGGCTATTAAGGAGCGGTGCAGTACTAATGGAAGCCACAATCCTCTAGGAGATGATTTGTGGAAGTTTGTAATTAAAATATCCAACGCTGTGTATCAGTTTAATATTTAGTGCATACATTACTTTTAAAACATGACAAATGATATAGATTTCGTAAATTGAGCTAGAGTAAACACTTCCCTTTTTTCTTTAATTTGCTATGTCGTTATACGAGTATGTATATATTTTTATTTTAAAACTTATCTGTCATAATATGAAACTCATCTGGTAATGAACTAGATGGCTTAATGAGCCTGGGGTCAAAGAAGTTGACAGTTAGCTTAAATGTGCCCTCAGGATTGGGGGAATTTCGAGGAAAAGATGTTTATCTAGACAGCCGCATTCTCTCTTTACACATGTGTAACATTGAGAAGATTATGTTCTGTTAATATAGAAATGAATATTTTTTCTATATTTTCAGCAAAAATTTAATCTTTGTCTAATGTCCCGAATTCGGCACCGGTATTACTTAATATTGGTGGATGAAACGGAAATTTTGTCTATATTCTTCCTAAGATTTTGTTTGCAAGTGTTAGAGTACGCAAATCCGTTATTTATGGAACTGAAAAGACTCTTCCATCTACAATGCTCTCATGTTTGGAGTATCCTCATATAATATTTGAATTATTGGGTGTATATTATCAACGATCTAATATCACCTCTACAAAACAGACTGTAAAATGCCGGGAGGTATCTGCATTAAACTTTAGTCTGGTACGTTTCCTTCCGAAATTGCTTTCCCAGTTACCATTTAATCTCATTACTGTCACCGTCTGTGGTGCTCTGAGAAGAAAAGTGAGTGCTAAGCCCTGTTAAGAAAATTCTACAAAGCACTTAATTTGCTGGCATTTATATTTTACTCTTTTTTACTTGAAAGTCATCAAATAGTGACCAACTTTTAAAAAATTTGACAGTCACTTAATTTAATTAAACTATTGTATTCCGCTATACCCATTGAACCTAAACGGAAATAGTTTAAAAATTCTACAAATCTGTTCTGATTAACACGAGGTAACAAACAAATGAGCTTTTATAAGAATAGTCTATTGAAGAATGGGTAGAGAATGTCATGTGGAACACATTAGAAGATTTGTTTCAGCTCTCTGTTCATTTACCATAATCCAGCTTAAAATGGAGAGTTTTGGTGGTATGTGATATTTAACGCCCGCTTTTACTACACATGGCAGCGCAAGCGGTGACACTATGATACGTGAGATAAAGGTGGAGCACCGGTGGAATGAGATGCCGAGGGAAACCGGAGGACCCGGAGAAAACGCGCCCCTTGCGCCGTTATCCACCACAAATCTCACTTTCCGGTCGCTTGGGATCAACCCCGGGCCGCCTTGGTGAAAGCCGAGCGATCCCTCCATCCTTTCGTCCGTCCGTCGTGCTGGCAGGCTGGATAAAGCCTGAGTGTTTCTGCTGCGTGCTCACCTGTTAAAGGTTTTACCCTGATAGGGTTTTTTTTTCAGGAATTTGTCGGATGGTACTTGGCTATTAGGTAGAATTTTGTTGTGAGATGACACTTGCTCGGGATGTAAGGAAAGGATGCAAAATCTTATGCACTCTGGTGTTTTGTTTCACAAATTTTAGTTTGGATTGAAATTTTGATGTCAAACATTTTGGAAGGTTTATGTGGAGCTCAGCTTTTGCTGCTAAGGCTAAGCTGCACTCGGGACCCACAAACCACTCGGGGTACCCGTAACAGCCTAAATCGGCGTCTAGTGGGGTCATAATCTCCCAAAGATGTAACTAGGGCGCTTTTAAGTGATGGTATAAAGCGTAGAATTTTAATGCCCGACGCCTAATTTTGTCCTCCACGTATTGAAGACCCGAGGCTTCGTAATGCAACCTGGTAGGAAGCCGAGCGGTCTAACCACTCAGCCACTGGGCGGCCATTTTGGTAGTAAGTATATCGTTTCTGAAACGGTTCAAATGTAAGAAAATGGGTTTAAGTTTTAAGATTACCAAAAAATCCTGTCATTTTAGTGAAAGCTTCTTTGCAGCTCCAAAATCGGGTGTCCTTTCAAACGACATTTTCATTAAACCTTCAGTAAATCCTTATATATTATAACATTCATATCAAAGAAATTCTTCTACTCAATTAATTGAATGACCCAAAACTCCCTCAAATTAAGAGACATACATGCATTTGGTTACATGGTTGTTACAGAAATTAAATACAGCTGTTCACATGTTCCAAGTTCTTATTTATTATTAACGGACCACCGGACGTGAGATTTGATAAAATACATTGTAGATTCCGCATACTACTACTTCGGAAAAATGATAATATAACAATAATTTATTTCAAACCAGCTAATTTACGGAAAAATTTATTTTACATAATGTTTACGCTTGAACTAACTATACACATTTTTGTGGTTTACTGGTTGCGTAACATTTTTTAGAATGATAAGTTCTTCATAGGCTATTTATTTACATAAAATTCAGTATTATATACTTTATGATTGTGTGAATATGTTAAATCTTATGTATTTTAATCATTTGTGAGAGTTAATTAAATTGTACAAAAATACACATTTTGAACTACCTAGATTAGGTTTTAGAAAGAGAGGGAACGAAAAACAAAACAACATAACTGAATATTGAATACTCTGATAAATACCAAATTAGCAAACCCGGGGGAAATTTCCAATATCATTCCCTAACCCCACACTAGCCTTTACATGGATAACATTAAATTATTGTTTTTATTTTATTAAAAATAGTTATAATGGTATTTATATAAAGAGTAAAATTTACAGTTTGATTGTTTTTAATAATCTATCAGTTCTCTTCGTTCTTATATTGTACCGAATTTTCTATAATTAGGACACTGTAAAAGTACTTCTCGTATTTGCCACAAAATATGCATTAAACGCATTTCGGAAAACATTTATCATGATTAACAGGAAGCAAACAGAACAAACTATTTGCCCACTAATTTGCAGAGTGCATTTAGAAAAAAGTCATATCGGACGAATGAATGTAATGGGTGAAATGATGAACAAGTGAGCCTAGAATCCATAGAGCTTCAGAGTTAGCTGACATTCATTTTTCAGGATAAGGTAAAACCCTGGGGGGGGGGGGGGGAAGGAAAAAAACATTATACAGGTAAGTCACACTGATCGAGAATCGAACTTGACACCTCTTGAACGTGCCCCCCAGGGGCCTACTACGGTAGGTACGGGTATTGGCGATCCCGGGGTCCCGAGCCAACAGTCTCCCTCGTGTGGGCTCCTCTTCGTGGTTGAGGGAGACGGTCAACAGGCCCACCCACGTGTAGGCCGTGCGTGGAGACCCGTGTCGGTGGAAAGGTTAGTCCTGGTGGTTGAGGGATGCGTATCTGAGCTCGTAACAGTGTTTTTTTCTGAATTCGGGGAGGGTACGCATTTCCAATACACTACTTTGGCTTCTGCTTCGCCTAAACGGGAGGCTAGGGACTAACCCACCCCTAGTCAATCGGCCAGGACTAGGTGTTACACTGAACTCCAGGGTGAGTGGGACGGCGCGCCCGCTATATCCCCTGTATAGCCCTGTCATCCCAGTGGGATGACCCCTTGTTGGGCTCCGTGGTGGGTGGGGAGTACTGGGGGATGAAATTTAGGCCAACTCTCATGTTAAACCCTAAATCTAAAACCAATTCCAATTGTGGTAGAAGTGGAAAAGAAGTAGTCGAGTCTTGTGGTCCTCGCTACTTGGTGGTTAGTCGTACAGAAGAAGGCCAGAAGTTTACGACAGTGAACCCTTTTACGATCTAAAGGGGATTAGACAAAATTGCTGGTCCTGTCAAGTCGTGCACACGATCGCGAAACGGCACGCTCCTGGTTGAGGCGCATTCTAGCTCCCAGGCAGCATCATTATTGAAGGCTAGCATGCTGGGCAGTTATCCTGTCACCGTTACTATACACAAGACCCTGAACTCCTCGCGCGGTGTAGTAACCACCCGTGCGTTGGACGGTATGTCCAACGAGGAGATTCAGGAGAACCTGAAAGACCAGGGAGTTACTTGTGTGTACCGAGTGCAGCGCAAAGAACGTGGGGAATTGTTGCCTACTCGTACCCTGTTCCTTACTTTTGATAGGGTAGATCTTCCTCAAAAGATAAGGGCAGGATATGAGAGTATTGAGGTTAGGCCCTATATACCAAACCCCCTGCGGTGCTACAAGTGTCAGCGTTATGGTCACACTAGTCAACTGTGTAACGGAACGCCAGCATGCGTTAACTGTAGTTTGGCTTTACATGAGGGTGAGTGCTCCTCGCCCGTTAAATGTGTAAACTGCGCCGGGGAGCATCCATCTAGCTCCAAAAGCTGCCCACGCTTTGTGGAAGAAAAGGCAATACAGGAGATCCGGGTTAAGGAGAAGCTTTCCTTCTCGGACGCCCGGAAGCTCCTGCGTACGCGCCTGCCCTCCATCCCTAGGTCCGGCACTTATAGCTCGGTGGTAGCTAAACCCGTTCCTAGAAAGGAAATCGCAACGCAAACCTGCGGTTCAAGTGAGGCTACCATCTCCGATAGAGTTCTTGTTCCGACACAAGTTCGGAAATCCACAAACCCATCAGCAGCGTCGGCAAATACATCGCCTCAACGGACGAAGAGAACTAATACCTCAGCCCCGTCGCAAGCCAAACCGTCGACTTCTACCCCTAAATGTGACAAGCCTGTAATATACGATCCGCCGCCTAAAGTATTTAAGACAAGTTACAAGAGGACAGATTTCCTTAAAGATTCGACCCGTACCCGCAGGAAGAAGAAAACCTCTAGGACATCCCGAAGCTCTTCTTCTGAAGAGCTTTCTGGCGATGAATCGGATCGACGACTGTCATCTTCGTCGATCTCTGTGTCCAATAAGTTTGAAGCCCTCAAACCTAAGTTCTCTTTAGGGAAAGGGGCTTCCTCAGCCGAAGAGATGGACCTAGAGGATACCGACCCCAGAACGGCAACAAAAAAGCGCCAGGATAAACCGGCAGAAAAAGGTGTTAGCCCTACACCGAAGAAAAAGGGTAAGCTGATTCGGCCACCTTTAAAGTCGTCTTGATGTACACCAACTTTTACAACCTATCTCCATAGTTCCAATGACTATCCTCCAATGGAACATGCGGGGTTTAAGAACACATCGGCCAGAACTGGAACTTTTGCTCAGTAAGCATAACCCCTTGGTGGTATGCTTACAAGAGACTAAGCTACGACCGCAAGACAAGTTTAGAATCCGCCGCTACACACCACTGCGGTGTGATATTGACACAGAAGACGTCATTCCTGCTCACGGGGGCACTATGATGCTCCTCAGGGATGACATATTTGTAGATCCGGTACAGCTGCAATCTGATATACAATCTGTAGCTGTAAGGATTAAGCTGCCATCAATTGAATTTTGCATTTGAAGTGTATATCTCCCGCCATCAGATGACCTCTCGTTAATTGACCTTGAAGATCTGGTTTCCCAACTTTCAACACCTTTTCTAATAGTTGGAGACTTTAATGCCCATCACCCACTATGGGGCTCAACTCGGGCATGTTCGAGAGGCCACCTCATTGCAAAATTCTTGGAGAGCAATAACTTGGTTCTCCTAAATTCCGGAGAGCCAACGTTTCTTTCGGACGCCTATAACACCTATTCGCACATCGATTTGGCAGTATGTTCATCCCAGTTAGCAGTTTCATTACAGTGGAATGTCATCTCTGATTTATACTCGAGCGACCACTTCCCATGTCTTCTTAGTCTCTTAGCACACGATGTGTCTCCCTCACGAATTCCTAGATGGCGCTTTGATCGAGCCAACTGGAACCTTTACACCCAGTTGGCTGTCTTTGAGTACAACGAGCACGATTCTGTGAATGATCTAGTCGATCATCTCACAGAGAAAATTCTTTCCGCTGCAGAACAGTGTATTCCACGTTCGGCTACCCATCCCGGTCGAGTTCCTGTCCCATGGTGGAACAACGGCTGCCGGAATGCTATTCGTGCTCGTAGACGTGGTCTACGGGTATTCCAACGACACCCTACCCTAAGTAATCTTATTGAGTACAAGAAAGCGCGTCCACAGTCTAGGCAAATAATTGAGGATAGCAAAAAGATCTCATGGAACAACTTTGTCTCATCTTTTAACAGATGGACACCTTCATCTGTTGTATGGGATAGGTTAAGGCGCGTGGCCGGAAAATCAACCCACTTGCCAATCGCTGGTCTGAAAACACCTGCAGGAGTTGTTGTCGATCCGTTTGACGTGGCTAACATCTTCGGCTGTGCTTTCGCTCAGGTGTCTAGCTCAAGTAATTATGTTCCTGAGTTTATCTCAATTAAGACTCAGGTAGAATCTCAAGGTTTCGTGTTTAGTTCCAGAAACCTTGAAGATTATAACCGCCTGTTCACCCTGGCAGAGTTAGAACACGCTCTTTCATCATCGCGACTGACAGCACCAGGACCGGACGGAATCCACGTTCAAATGTTGCAACATCTCTCACCTGAAGGTAAGGCATTCCTGCTCGAGGTCTATAACCGTGTTTGGGTTGATGCCACGTTTCCGGACAAGTGGCGAGAAGCCACCAGTATACCTATCTTGAAAGCTGGCAAGGACCGTCACCTCCCTTCTAGCTACCGTCCTATTTCCCTCACCAGTTGCGTCTGCAAGGTGATGGAACGCATGATAAATGGGCGGTTGGTATGGTGGCTGGAAACGCACAACCTACTGAATAACATCCAGTGCGGTTTCCGACGACGCCGTTCAACAGTGGATCATCTTGTGTCCATGTCGACACAGATTATGAACGGCTTTCTTAAAAACTGTCAAACAGTCGGAATATTTTTTGACCTCGAAAAGGCTTATGATACGTGTTGGCGGGCAGGGTTGCTACGTACTCTGCACACCTGGAATATACGTGGACGCCTACCACTCTTCCTTCAGGAATACTTGAAAGACCGCGTATTCCGAGTAAGGGTTGGCTCGGTTTTTTCGAACCTTTTCTTTCAAGAGAACGGTGTACCACAGGGATCGGTACTAAGTGTTACGCTGTTTGCTATTGCGATTAATTCTATATCGCAATGTGTTCCACCAGGGGTCTCGTCATGCCTATTTGTAGACGACTTTGCCGTCTACTGCACGTCCCAGCGTACTCTCTTTCTTGAGCGCCGGTTACAGCGGTGCATAGACAATCTTTACGATTGGAGCTCAAAAAATGGCTTCCAGTTCTCTGCTGAGAAAACCGTCTGCGTCAACTTCTGGCGCCGTCGGAGATATTTCCCACCTTCACTCCGATTGGGCCCACATAGACTGCCTTTTGCAGATGAGACGAGATTCCTTGGTCTGGTATTCGACAGAAAACTTAGCTGGTCCGCGCATATAGCACAGCTGAAAGCACGATGTGACCGTACTCTTAATCTTATGCGAGTACTAAGCAGCAAATCTTGGGGAGCGGATCGCACAGTGTTGCTGCGACTCTACCACGCACTGATTCGCTCCAAATTAGATTATGGCTGTATAGTATTTGCCTCAGCACGTCCATCCGTGCTGCAAAAACTAGACACTGTCCATAATAGTGGACTACGGATTGCAATCGGAGCCTTTCCAACCAGCCCTGTTATTAGCCTCTACGCCGAATCTGCAGAACCTCCCTTACGATACCGCCGAGATGTTTTGTTAGCTAATTATGGCTGTGGACTTCTTTCAATGCCTACACATCCAACGTTTGCGGCTTTTACTGATAAATCATTGGATGCGCGTTATAGGCACACCCTTCGTGATCCCAAGCCACCCGGTTATCGCTTCCGGGAGCTTCTTGGCAGCCTTAGCATCGAACCCCCTAAACTGTTCCGTAAGGGCGAGAGAGTGTACCCTCCTTGGCTGCATGGAACTCCCCATGTAGACCTCGGCATGACACAGTACACAAAATCCACAATGGCTCCATGTAGTATCCGTACGTGCTTTTTAGAATTTTTATCCCGTTTTAATGACCATGTTTTAACTTTTACTGATGGCTCCAAGTGTTCAGATGGAGTCGGCTGTGCATTTGTCTACGGAACCGAATCCTCTACATTCGGTTTCTGTAGCAGTACATCCATTTTTATAGCTGAGCTGTACGCAATCTACCGAGCAGTTTTATTTGTACATCGACGGAACCTGGGTAACTGCCTAATTCTGAGCGATTCTCTTAGTGCCCTTCAAAGCCTTAGTAAGTTGTACAGCTCCCATCCAATTGTACAACGTATCCAGGACACCCTCCACATTTTACGCGACTCTGGTGTTAGCGTGACATGTGGATGGGTTCCTGGCCACACAGGACTGACCGGTAACGAACTAGCAGATTCGGCAGCTAAGGCAGCTACCACAAGACCCAGCGTTACTGTTCCGTTTCTGACTGCGGAGGACTTCAGGTTGGTTTTGCGGAGAGCAGTACTCTTGTGCTGGCACGACGAGTGGTCTGGTCTCCGTCAGAACCGGCTTAGAGAGGTGAAGGAGCTTCCACTTCCTTGGGCCACTTGCTCTCGTACATCCCGGCGAGAGGAGGTGATTCTTGCTCGGCTACGTATCGGCCACTGCGTTTTTAGCCACAGCCATCTTTTAAATAACCGCCCTGCTCCAGTCTGCCCGCTTTGTGGTGGTCCGCTCTCGGTCCGCCACGTTATTTTAGATTGTCATAACCTGGTACGTCTCCGCCGGTCTCTCCAACTGCGGGCCAGCATGGCAGAGGTTCTGGCGGACGACCCTAACGAGGTGGCCAAGGTTTTCAAATTGTTTTTAAACCTTAATTTTAGAATCTAACAAGGATTTTATACATGAACCCTTTTAATTTTTAGTTGTTGACATGTCTGTGTTTTACGGGTAGTGCTTTTATTCGGGATGGTGTTTTTAGTTGTCTTTTTTAGCCTGATCATGTTTATGGGCGCTTATGACCGCGCAGTTGTGCGCCCTAAAATACATCTATCATCATCATCATCTTGAACGTGCCTCAAATTAAGTCTGAAAATAATACCCACTGATATAGAAACAGTATATTAGAGTTTTCAAGTTAATAGCTTTTTGTTGTATCTAGGAAGGATTTATACAGAAATAAAATTGATTGACTCGCAAGTGAAGAATGTTCTCGGCCCGCACTGAAAATTTGATTGATCCACTTGATTTCCTGCAGCCAATCTCGGTGTTATAGTTTCATCAGTGTCAGAATTCCTTGTGTAATTGACAGAGACATTTGCACTGTTACGTCACAGACACGGCGACCTGCTCTCTAGAAAGAGTGGAATCTACCACCGTAAACTACATTTAATATAAAGATACACACAATGGGAAATGAAGTTATAAGACAAAGAAAATAAAACGAGAACTCGTAAATAAAAGGAATACATTTTAACCAGTGCCGTGAGATACCTCTATAGTCTATAAATTTTATCCTGTGTGTGTTAAATGTACGGGGTAGCGATCTGAAGGTGCTTTCAAATGATTTATGCACACTTCCTGAGCGAGAGTAGGAGAAATGCTAGATACCATAAGGTTATTTTCACGCTCTTTCGATCAGTTTATCTTTAAAGCATTATATTCTCCAGCGTGTTCGAACCCAGAGGACTTTTAAGTTCTTAACACTTGCAGAATACACAGAGGTGCTTATTACTAGAAGTCGGATTTGTAGCACTAATATGTGTGTGTTTTTAAATAGTTTATTATATAGCATATTCCATTACATTGTTAATAATACTATATGCTTGGGTGCACAATTATATTAAGTTTTTTCACTAATTATAATATAAATATGTGTTAATTCATTAAATGGCAAAACCATTAGTAGTTCAACTAATTATAATATTTAGTACTGATTCGTTGGTGTGCGTGTGTGTGTGTGTGTGTGTGTGTGTGTGTGTGTGTGTGTTGTGTGTGTGTGTGTGTGTGTGTGTGTGTGTACGTACACGCGCGCTATCACAATCTTTAAAAATATCCCATACATTTAGAAAATATATTCTAAGCATGCAATGAAATTGTGCACTTTGAACTTATTATTTTTGAAACGTATGTACATTCATGGTGTTTACCGGTTAACGCAAGTTTGCATACTGACAAGGCTCTTTCCACGTTCACAGATATTACGAGGGAAAATTAGGGAAATCGTATTAGGGAAAATTTGAAGTTCTTACTGACACTGGTTGTGGTTCTTGTGAAGTTCTTACTTCACGTTTTCACTTTAATATATTTATCCATAGAATACAATTAAATGTCAGGATTTCTTTTTAAAACACAACTCAGTTTATTACTTAAGTTTTCTTTAAAGTTACTTTAAACCAACTTTGAACGTTCAAAGAAGTTATTATTTTACGTGAAAAGAAGTTATTATTAGTTTTCAAATGAAAAATTTAAGAATACATATGCACTATATGTTCCAAGCGAGAAAAATGTTGAAAATACAACGAAATATAGTTAAAACATTATGATATTTTATAAGGAAATACGAAAGCGTAAGGAAAGCATAAGGAAATACGAACCTATTGTAAAAATTAATTCCGTATCGAAACTAAAACAAGAAAATATGACGTCTACTCATTACTAGCAACTCCATTTTGAAAACTTAGTTCCTAATATTTATTGAATATAGTCCATGTTTAAAGAATGCATTATGAAAATAATTATTAGGAAATCATATACAATTAGTACATGATAACACTGAACAGCCGTCACAAAATCGTTGAAACTGTAAGCCAGCACTAAATTTCAGGTAACTTTTCCTGGCAAAAGTGGTGCAGTGACATTGGTAAAAGGTGCAATGAATACACTAGGGAACACGTTTTTTGTACCCGAAACAAAATAGGCTAATTCTTATGCAAAATGACTCGCTGATTCCAAAACTGCCTCTGAAAATGCTGTATCACGTAACGTATTTGAGATATTCTTATTCTTTTATATAAAATTACAGAAATTAGGTATGATACCAACTCATATTGACTTAATTTAAAATAATAGCCATTGACTCTTCTAAATACAGCTTAAAGGCAGTGTTGCTTCATAATGACAATTTACTACCTTCAATACCTTTATTTAATGCCATAGGAATGAAGGAGACACGATTCCATGTCCATCATTTTAGATGCTATTAGTTATCAAAACCATGGCTGGGAAATTTGTAGTGACCTCAAGGTAGTTGCATTGCTAACGGGACTGCAGGGAGGTTTCACAAAATATTGCTGGTTTTTGTGCTTATGGGACAGTAGGGCAACTGACAAGCATTTTATAGTGAAAGAGTGGGGGGAAAATGGAAGACTATACTCCTGGAGCAAGCAATGTTAAGTATGTGCCTCTAGTAGACCCAAACGAAGTTCTTCTCCCACCACTTCACATAAAGCTCGGGTTAATGAAGAATTTTGTTAAAGGTTTGGACAAAAGTGGAAGTGCATTTGAGTATTTAAGAAGTATCTTTCCCAAAATAAGTGAATCTAAATTGAAGGAAGGTATATTTGTCGTTCCTCAAATAAGACTACTTCTTAAAGACAGTGTTTTTGAATCATAGTTTAAACGTGTTGAACTGGCAGCATGGAAATAATTTAAATCAGTGGTGGAAGGCTTCCTGGGCAATAACAAAGAAGAAAATTGTGAAACTTTAGTCTCAGAACTATTAAGGGGCTGCAAAGAAATTGGTTGCCGTATGTCTCTTAAAATCCACTTTTTGCACTCACCTTGATAGTTTCCCTACAAACGTAGGAGGTGTAGTAAGTGATGAGCAAGGTGAGCGTTTTCACCAGGACATTTCTGAGATGGAAAGACGTTACCAGGGTCGTTAGGATTCAGCCATGTTCGGAGACTAATGTTGGTTCCTCAAACGGGAGAGTACATGTCAATACAAAAAAAAATCAACAGTGAAACACTTCTACGATAATTCAGGTATTGGTTTTCATCATCATCTTGTGTTTATTTATTTTAATAATAATAATTAATAATAATTAATAATAATTATTATTATTTTCAATGTTATTTGGCAATAAAATACCTATTATTTTCAATTAATCAAATATGAGTTATCAAATCACATTTCTGTAAGTTTCCATAAAAAATTATGAATACCTAAAAAACGGTACGTGATTCAGCATTTTGAGGGGCATTTTTGGAATCAGCAGATCAGTTCACATAAGAATTTGCCTATTTTGTTTCGGTAATATGAAAATAACGTTTTTTGTTCCCCAGTGATATTTTTGGAAGTAATTCTGTGACTAGTATCTGTGACGTATCTCTGGAGAAGTTAATGTCTTAGACATTAAAACCAATATATAAGTAAAAAAAAGTCCAAAGAAATTAAATCTCAACTCGAAAGTTATAGCGTTTTTCTAAAGATAAAAAATTAGTTTAGTATGCTCTTCATATTAACTAACGTTTTCAATAAAATAAATGCTCAAATAACCGAATAAATTTTCTATTTAACATCTAAACTCGTTACTTGCAGAGTTCATCTAAAACTTCCTATACATCGAATTTATTTAATTTCTATTACTCCAATCTATGAACCATTTATACTTTTGTGTAGACAGCATTAATGAGTTATATCATGACTATATATGGATAGTGACTTTCAATACGTCAACATGATCCCAAAAATTAAAAGCAGTTTAAATAGCACATAAATATGTTTTACTACATATTGCCGAATAAAAATGTTTAGTTAAATAACATTTTGTTTCTAAATTTGACAAAACAGAAGCCCTGTAATTTTAACGTTTACTAGGAACAGATAACACAAAATTATTTCTACTTGTTCCTTGTCAAAAATATTTTTTTCTCCATTTACTTTTTGGCCAGAAGTATAGATCCTTGACGAAATTATTACTAATATCCATACATAGTTTATTCTCTGCAATTACTTTTAAGATGTTTATACCTCTTAATAAAATATATTTCACCGTACCAAAGCAGATCTGCATATAGACCATTTTAGGATAAACATTATCAGCCAAACTGGATTCTCTCTCGCCGTACATTATCGTCATTATTGGACATTCATATCGGAAATCTGTGTCTAATGGCAATAAACGGAAAATGGAAAATCTATAAAGCTATAAAGGAAGGAATTGGAAAAAAGAAAACGCTTTAAAGCTTCTAATGTTTCCTTCATAAGCTTGAGTGAGGTTTATTTTCTCTTCACTTTAAATTTCATTGCTGATTTATATCAAGCTCATGTACAATAAGGCACGTGTCTTCACAAGATTACCGTAGAAAATTCCAACATTTAAGCACTATCCTCCACATTCTAAATAATCATAATAACAACAATAAGAACATCACTAACCTCAATAAGAACGATAGTAAATATATGTAGGTACATATATGAATATTGCAACATAACTACGAAAATATATCCATAGTAAAGAGAGAAAGTCTGATGCCTGACCGGTAGAGATGCAAGGGTACAACATAGATCTCGTAGTTTTTATTACTGCGTACCCTTATTCGGGTCCAGTTTAGAAATTCTTCTTCTACTTCTTCAATTTTCCTAGTTTTATCACCGTCGTGGTGTTAGGGGTTTCTTTTTCCTTTACCTTCCTTTAGGCGTCGGGTTGAAGAACAAAACTCTGGATCGGGTGATCCAGATGGGTGAGCCTGATGCTTGGTATGAGCGTGAGAGAAGTAGTAGATAACAGAATGAGGGTGAAATAAATGAAAGGAAAAGCTTATAATGGAGCAATTGGTGGAATTATGGCGGGGGAAACTGGAAATACCTGAGAAAAACCCGTCCCTGTGGTATTGTCCACTACAAATCTCAAATGTGGTTCCCTGGAATCGAACCAGAGCCGCTTTGGTGAGAGGCAAGAGGTCTAACTGCTCGGTCTTGGAAATTCTGTTACTCAGTAAAACGAAGAAGCCGGCGTTCTAAATAGAAATTTAAAATTATATACACGATAGTACCTATATGGTGGCGAAAACACCTCTTTTCACACCGTTCAATGGCCATGTTTCCCCAGACTCATAGTGCGTGTTGGTGCAGATTCTCTGGTGCCATTCGCGTCATTAGATGTCTCAGATCGTAGTTCGCCATCTTCCCAGTTGTCGGTTCTAGGACCTCTCTGATATAGAACTCTTCCCAAATCTCGTGTTGTTTGTTCCTCCTGTAGAAATTTAAAAGGTGCCAATAGAAACTAAGTTATAGTTCACATGTCACGACATAGGTAGGTAGGCAGTAATTTTGAACGACACTGCTGCTAAAACATGGAGATGACTGACACACTTCGCTAAAATGCTAAACGCAGAAGTTGCTATAACTTGGCTATTAAAACTTGTCGCTAACAAGCTGCCAAGTTATGGAACAAATCAGTCACGGGTAACATATAAATACACAGTAAAACGTGATAGATACCTACACTTCATGACAGATCGTTGAGGCGTATTGACCTTCTTTGACACAGCGCTGCATTGTGTACTAAAAGAGCGAGTTACCTCATCCTGTGGACAGTAAGATAGGATATGATAGGGTAGAATATGATAGGATAATGTGATATGTAATTAACCTTCCCAGCATTCGCCTGGCGACCCGGAAAAACGCCCAAAGAAAACAACTGGGTCGGTCACGAGAATCTAAACCTAACCTTCCGAACGCGGGCCACAGACAAGCTATCCCGCTCGATTGGTCTACAAAACACAAATAAAGCTCTTGGGAGCTGTGTGTCTGATTTGAAAGGTTAGCCAATTATAATACTCAAATGTAAATTACCATTACAGCCGCCCTTTATATCGCTTGACACAAAGGGATTTTGATTCCCTCTTCTTTCTCCTTGTTACAATATTCAGTCACGTTTACATATGATTTCTCTTGCCTGTCGATATATGACACGTTAGTGTCTAATCCTTGTTTCACATAAGCTTGCCCCGTATCTCTTAACGATCACGTATAGACTGTTGTGCGGTGAAAATCAGTTCGTTATTTAATATGGTGATATATCTTTATATGTTGGAAGACAATTGTCAAATTTATATTTTCGTAACTGAATTAAATATATTACGCAACAGAGTTCATTTATCGGAAATGCATGTTAATTCTTAAACGAAGTAAAGAGGAGGTTACTTTGCTCTCAAGCACATGGCACGATAGCACGTGCTTTAGCGGTAGTGATGACATATTTGTTTACACAACTTTTATCATTGACCTTGTTTTGAACTGGATTAGTCATATATCGCCATTAGAAGGTGTGTTGTGCCGAGTGTGAGAGCTAAATTATTTTATTGATCCTTTATTGCGCGTGTACTTATCATATGTATAATGGCAGAGTCTACTGCCAGTTTTTCGCTGAAGCATCGCAAAGGAAAACCTTTACAAAGCGGCGAAAAAGCAATTGTGGTGCATGTGTTTAATGCGCTCATAGAGAAGAATCCGTCTTTGTTAGTGAGAGAAGTCGAAAAGCTGTGCTCTGAACTTACAGGTGTGTTAGATCCGTAAGAATATCGCGACATATAACTGAGACAACAGGAAAACCTACCACACCATGGGCGATATTGCTGTGTGGCGAAGACGTTGTTTAAGGACCATCAGATTGTACTGGGATACAAATCGCAAAATACACTACCTTGACGAGACTTAGGAGAATGAAGGACACACAAGTATGGCGTGACACGACTTTTAAGACTGAAAGACAAGGTATGTGTGCTGGTTTTAAAAAATTTGGCCTTTCATTATAAACTTATTTCAGTTTCATTGCTCATTTATTCAGTTTGAACTTGCTCAGTTTCATTATAAACATTTTTTGCATGCCTTCATATTCTTATTTGTATGATTTTATCCATCTTCCTCTCAATTATTATGACGTTTACTGCAGTTTTAAATGTGACTGGTAGACACCACCTATGGCCTATGGCGCGAAAGCATTAGCCAATTAGGGTGAGGGGGAAGGTAGTTGCACGCGGAGTGATACATGTCAGCGGGGCAAGTTTATATGAAACAGAGATTAGAAGATATGATTGCATCTGAACAGAGTGTACATACCCACACTGACTTGTCGTGTATGTGCGCGTAAACAACTTGTTACCCATATTTTCCAATACGCTTCCACGCTTTGCCATGATGTACAGAGCTACAGCTGTGTATATGCGATGCGTGTATGTTGAACGCAACACTCCAGTGCGGAAAACATGCTGAGCAAGCTGTCAGGATTGAGAAGTAACGTTAATTAAGTATAACCAAAACACAAACTTTTAGTACCTTCCGTGATGCTGAGCTAGTACATGCCTCTTCGCGTTTCCCTCACGCTGCATACCACCTCAATGCTATCTCTCGTGCCAGTGTGTCAAACTTCTGGTATTTTAATCAAAATGTAAAGTGGAGAGGAGGTGGGAGGAATTTTGCGAGAATCTTCCATGTCGCAGCTTCGAAAGTCACTGGAATTAAATACCGAATGTTGTATCTATCGGAGTTCTCATTTCGAAGTTTAAGGGAAAAAGTTTCCGAAAATGTAACGGTTGGTGTCATGGAAATAATGTCGTCATTTTAGATTACATTTGAAGTAGGAAATATGTATACTGTTTATATAACTGTATCACACACATTTCTCCAAAAATTCACTTAAAACGTGTAGTTTTTAAGGTGTCTAAGGTTTTTTTTTTCTATTTCACTTCTCATAATTCTTACTCATATGTGATGCCAACAATTTAGATATTTGTGTAAAAAGGAATATAAAACAGTATTACATGTTTTATTATCCTTCAGCATCATTAAACGTAAGTTTAGTGATTTCAGCTTCGACAGCTAGAGTTTATCGTTCACAATTGAGCAGAACTATAATTTCGAACATCAGTACCTTAAGTATATGATTCAACATACATACTTAAGACCTAAGCTGTTTGGTTTCCTAAGATCCCGTATGCTTTACCTACTACCCTGTTATTTGAGCGAATGTTCCAGATATTATATGCGAGCTGTGAACGGTGAGAACAGAACTGTAGAAAGTATAATTACATAATTGCACTGACCTTAGATTTTCGTGGTTTTCCATAGTCAGTAGCTGAATACTGGGGTGGTTTCCCATCCACGACGATTTCCTTTTATTTCTCCTCCTTCTCCTCTTTCAGGTGTGCTTCCAAGTTTCCTAGCATAGGCCGATGTTGCACAGATGGTGCGGAGGGTAATTCAAAGAGAAGATAGCGTATACATTAGAGAGCTACTTGGTCTATGGGTCGCTCATCACCCTATACAGACACTAGAAGAGGTCTTCGGGCCTGGAATTGTTATGGAGTTTCGCGCGTCTCAATGACCCTGTCTTCCTATACCGCCCTATGGTTCTTTCCTCTTAGAGGTTTTAGCCACAGGGTCTCAGAGTATGACTTACTGTAACTTAACTGGTATTGCCAGAATTTTATAGATAATCTAACTCGTGCCAGGAGGTGCTGCTCCCTTTGGTATGCTAAAAACAAAGTCAAGTCAAAGCAGCAAGCCAATAATAACACGCCGTATGTCTGCATCAATAAAATGTAATTTAATGTAACTTTTGATGTTAATATCTATAATGGACTAAACCCTAAGTACATTTTCTTTTGAGGGGACGCTCGTTTCATTAAGAATGACCAATATGACTGCATTGGTTATTAAGCTAATAACAAATTTAACGTAGCGTGACTTATTTAATGAGATGCAGCGTGGACTTGTAACACATTGCATTAAGCAGAGCTTTTTAGGCTTAGGGTTGATCTAACCTAATTCGACGTAACAAGATTGTCTATGTCAAATCCTTCATAAGATTAATTTAACCAATGGACGTGAAGCAGTGACTTAAGAGTAATAAAAACAAACACCATTTAGAATCATTTTTACTTTACGTAAATCCTAATTCGACCGTTAGTTTAGCCTTTTCATAACTTCACATTACATTCCTTCGCGCTAGGAGGAGGATGAGGATTACTACGGATGGGATTTGACCCTGAGATGTACCTATGCGCCCAAGTGGGGCATCCTCGGGTGGCAGGATGAGGCGAGAGGAGACAGAGGGGGTCGTTCAAAGGAACCACGGGTCCTTTATTTTACTTAGTTGGAAACCTCTCCTGGTAGGCTGGACAACGGACATCCCCCCCTACTGTGGGTACCGCCGAGACTTCCGCCGACACTTCTAACCTGAAAGAGACCACCAGGTGAGAGATGATGATGATGATGATGATGATGATGATGATGATGATGATGATTATGATGATGATGGAGATGAAATAGAGGGACAAAAAATTCGGGGGATGTAGTTAACCTACATAGCATTTGCCTGGCCACCTGGGAAAACTCTCGAAAAACCCATGGATCAGGTAAGTCGGCCACGAGAACCGAACTTGGGTCTGCCGAATGTGGGCCACGGATGAAACCTCCTGAGCCTTTCTTCGCGTTGACGTTAGATTTCTTGTTCTCCCGGCTTTTTCTACCTTAGAAAGCAGACAATAACGCATTTTAATTACTTTCTACGAATATGGGGGAGAGGTCTCACAGAACATTTTTAAATAATCTTCAAGTTAACAAACCATGTTCAGAATGGTGCGTGTCTTGTGTATTTCTATTGCTATATGCCTTGTAGTATCCTCTGTAAATCGACAATCTGGGGCACATATTCTCTTTGGAAAGAAATTGGCCCAAGTATTTCACATGGATACATGTGAAGATGTGAGTTTGGCTCGGTTGCGCATTGGGCACTGTATTTTTACGCATAGTTTTTGGTTTAAAAGGGAGCCTGCTCCAATATGTCCGTTTTGCAACGAAGCGTTACCTGTCCGACACGTGCTGCTAGTGCTTTTACATAGTACACCTTAGGACGTCTCTGCAGCTGCCGGCCAGCTTTGCAGAATTGCTAGCGGATGACAACAATGCGGTGGAGAAAGCTTTTAAGTTCTTTTCTAAGTTAGATTTTACAATTTAGTGAAGATAAGTTTTCACTGTTCGGCCTTATATTTCTTTTTCTTTTAGTTTTGTTTTTGTTGTGCACATGTATTTTTTCTGACTTTATTTACACTAGTATTAAATTTTAGAAACGTTTATATCTGGCTTTTGCCATGAATGAATGATTTTTTTAAAGGGCGCTGATAACCGCTGCAGTTGGGCGCCCTTATACACATGTCATCATCATCATCATCATCATCATCATCATCATCATCATCATCATCATCATCTAACATGAATTAGCAGAAAAATAAAGCAGTTAAATGAATGTTTATCGCAATGTAAGCTTATTACAGTTTCGCGGCTGAGGGAAAGCAGGGGAAAATGTTTCCCCTAGCTGAGATTTAAAAGACTGAGCTTTTAAGAAAGCAGTTCGTTTTAGAAGATTCCGTGACAACAACATATTTCCCGGCACCTTCACAAAACGATATTGAACAAAGCGAGGCAGCTAGCATGATTCACGGAAGCACGTGTTTCTCTGCCTTTCTCTTGTTTTATTACCCCGTCTCCCTAGCCATTATTTTGGTCAGAATCTATTGTTGCTCATGTATTCTTTGATCTGATTCTTTATCTTACTGCTGAATTAAATTGAAAGTTAAAAAAACGAGCAAAATTACTCGTATAAGGTGATTTTCATAATTCTCTATTTGAATAGCACAGCTGTCTTGAAAAATATCTTAAGTAGATTGCAGTGTTTTTCTTGGGCCAGTTTGAGCTCTATGATGAATAAAGAACTGATTATATAGGATGAACAGAAATTGTGAAATTTATTTTTAATTGTTCTATTATATGCTTCAAGTAGATATGAATATAGTATTCTGTCCAAAATTTCGGCAACGACATTTCACCAGGAAGAAATCTTCTCAGACTCCCAGATTCCAACATTATAATTTTATAAATGTGTCTGTGTGATAAGTGTGTGCGTCTGTAGATAATATAACTCAAAAACAAAACTTGGTTAGATACCAAACTTGAAATTTTATGTTCAGTATCTTCCAAAAAATACGATACCAAAATTTTTAAGAAAATCCTTTCACCTCAAAACTATCCTTGCCATAGATTATTATGTTATTTATAGTATATGTTTAAAATATTTCCGTTACAATATGCATGTCTTAAATTCTTTACCATGAGGTCTTTTTATTTGGAATTAATTTTGTATAATTCTTAAGCCCATTAAAACAAACAATTGTGGCGCTTAGAATAAATAACAACGGCATATTCCAACCAAAGTTCATTTTGAGATAAATGTCATTTTCTGTTGTAGTTTTTTTTTTTTTTTTTTTTTTTTTTTTTTTTTTTTTTGCAAAACCTGGAAAGTATTTAACATTAAGACTTGATATTTTCTGAGTATTTAAATTAAGCGATTTCAAGTCTGTGGACAAATTTTTGAACCATTGTGATTATAGTTCCCTTTAATTTTTGTTGTTTATTAGAACAAAAATTGTACAAAACAGAAAAAATAGTGTAAAATAGAATTTCGCTTCATTTATCTTCTTCGAAACCTAATCCAGCTCTACTTCCAAATTTTCACATTTTTCGTCATCAACTTTCTTCTCTTTATTACCCATTCAGAGCCTTTATCGCTCGTTTCTTCCCCCTTTTTTTCTTTGTTTTCAAATTCAGAAATAATATCTGTAGATAGTGTCATATTCACTGCCGGTTACTACAATGCCATGAATCCTAAATAAGGCATTGATAAATAAAGCACTGATATTTGGGATGTCATGTTTGCACTGAGAACGTGTACATTTTCATTACGGACAAATTTTTAAAGGTGGAAAATGAAAATTTTGGCATACCCCAATTCGTTTGATACGTCATCATATGAAAGGTAGATGGCAGTTCGGCATGGTCATGCTTCTATCTCAAAATTCGATGTCGGTTGGGATATGCCATTATTATTCTGAGCGCCTCAATTTATTTCATATATTGTTTTCGTGACAGAAGCGTGCGCTGTGTTATTGCAATATAGTGTGATTGTACAAAACTGGATATTGCAGAAGAGAAAAATGTTTTGCTGAAATCATAATCATAACCACCTCTTTGTAGATTAATAGATACTCTTTATATCGAATGTGCTCAAAGCACTTCTCTTGAATTACGTAAATACTACCCATGGTTAAATAATGTTCTCCGGGAGGCTTATATTGAAGTAACGGTGTGGGATTCCCCGATACTGCTAGGGGTATAGAATTAGTGGCCCCAAATCCTCGTATCAAAAGACATTATTAATTACTGTTTGCTAAGCCCTACCAACGTATTTGGAGCATATGGGAAGCCTTAAATCTTTTACGGCTATGATAAAGCCATGCACCACCACTACTGCTGCATAATTTACTGTCGTTTTCATTCTTCTGGTAATATGCAATTAAGTTCTTTGCGATTTGCTTTAGGATTTGTATTATATTATACTGGAATGTATCAAGTATAATTGTTTCGTATTATCTAATAGTATTTTGAAGTGGTCTTTCCCAATTAGTTCCATTCAGATTTCGTAGTTTCTTTCTGCAAAATAGTTTTATTGACAAGGTTATAACCGAATTTTGGTGAAAGTAGTTTCCACATATACATTTTTCTGACCAATTTTACCAGTCATAAGGAATTCTACTAGTGGAATATGTCATAACATATTACAGCATGGACTACACATTATGCACTTCTAGTATCTTATGAGAGAAAAGAAAAAGTGTTTGTTGATCTTTATAATAATAATTTGTAATGATGTTTATAGGTACAGCTTAGATTTAATTGGCTCTATTGTTTCAGAATAAATAGCTTGTAAAATGCATAGCGAGATAATACCGAACGAATATATAACTGTGTGTGAGAAATGAAGTCTTCTAAAGTGAATATATATTTACACTTTTCGTTTACTTATCTTGGGTTTTTATGTTAATTCGGTGGTGATCACTACTCGCGTATATTGTGATTTTATTAGAGATTTATATATTTCATATATACAAATTTTCATACAGTATTTGTTAGTGAAACATGTACGTTTCCAAACTTGGCACAACCATTACTCCATCACGCAATACTCAGTTGTAGAAAAACGCTGGAAGATGTCGGTGACACGTCAGAGCAGGGGTTAGGGCAATTCCATTTACAGGCAACAAACCTTTTTTGTGTACAACATCGTGGGAAACATGTTTGATTCCAGCTGAAGCGAAACCAACTAATGAAACTGCGGTTTTTCATTGGCTTTTCTCCGTGGCCAGCTGGGCAGAATCTCATTACACATTTCTGTCCCATGCTTCTTTTGAGCATAATCAAGCGTTTGGTTCGTTAGAAGTAAGCGCAATTTTGTGTTAGTAGCGGGAACGCATCAACCTCTTTTCCACGGGCACAAAACCTGCAGGACAATTGCGGATTTTGATGAAAACAGCTCATCCTCGTCGTAAACTTCCCTCAACAGCCATCAAAATACGAAGCTAAAGAATTTTCCCGTTCTGCATTATTGAATATTTTTAACTACATAGAAACTATTTGCCAAATGTACAACCTAATCAATTTGCTACCCATCAAATAAACTGCGGAAAAGATATTGTGTTACATTCAACTGACTTTTACTCTTGAAAGGCTTATTATTCTATATACTTCATAATAATTTAGATAAACGTTGATAGATATGGCTGTATTACATATTTTCTTGTAGGTACAGTGGGTAAACTGAAATACAGTAGGCTTAAGCGATAGTCAAATGTTTTAACAGCTGTTCGCTATGTGACGAAATTCTATTGTCTTTGGATGAACAATACAACAAACATTAATAAAATCTTAGCACTTGAGAAAAATACTGAAAAATACAAAACCAATAACCGGGAAGACATGGCAAAAGTAGGTCCACTTTGAACCTCTAGCGTGTCAGTGTGACTAGCGTGTGACAGTTTACTATGTACAGATCATTCTATACTGTGACTTTGTGGGTTCGTGAAATGAAAAGTCCAATTACACCACTCAACAATGTTCTTTATTTCCACCGACTTACAGTTTAACACTTGCCAATTACACAGAATTACTTGCTGCACACAATTACAATTTGCCAGTTCGTCCGTTACTACTTCACTTGTACTCGCGATTACATAAGCTCCGGTACACATTCACAGTTCGTACAGTCTTCCGTTGCACAACCCTTTCGTTCATTAACACGTCACCGACTAACACTGCCTTCTTACACCAAGAACTGTCCTCACTCACACACACTAACCAACTGATTGACCAACTCAACCAACAACTGACTGACTGACTAACTAGCTGCAGCCCTTTTTATAAGCATCTCGCCGTCTTCTAGACGTTTCCAGATGATGAAAGATCCCGTAATTTCTGGAACCAGGTGGAAGAGAAACAGACCTCCCAATTATGTTTCTTTCCCCAGTCGCCCCTGTCACCACTATAAGACAAACGAGGGGAGGTGTGGCTAACGCGGTCCTTCCCCCTGCCTTCCGTTCGCAGCTGGTTCACAGGGTGCTCCAGTGCCCGCGTTACACTGCTCCCTCCTCAAAGCTGTTCGCCCACGAACAGCCCCATCGTAGCGTGCGAGGCGGTCCAGGTGTACCACCAGCATCTGCCCGGAGTCTGAGCCAGAAGTAGCGCTGCCGTAGTTTGTGAATCATTCGGTTCGCTCCCAGGTGTCCTCCTGAAGTACCGGCGTGCACTTCCTCCAAGACTTCCGGGACCTTGCTCCGGGGAAGTACCAACTGTCCTCTCTGCGCCTTCCCATCGGGTGACTCCCATACCCGGAACAGCACGCCCTCTCTGGTCTTCAACGAGTCCCATTGGGCCCAGTGCGACTTGTAGGTGGCGCTCCTCGGTGCGATGTTCTCCCAGGTCGGTCTCGTCCCTGCGTCCACTTCCCTCAAGAGTGGCCCCAAGTCTGCGTCCGCCAGCTGCTCCCTCCTCAGGCCTGCGCTATCCCAGCCTTCAGCAGGCACTGCCACAACTACTCGGACTGCTGCGGCACGCTCCTCCTCTTCCACTCTTGTGCGCTCGTGGCCGTCCTGGATCTGCGATAGGACACCTCCAATGCAATGGTCGCTGGCGTCGGTGTCCACAATGAAGGCGCCACCCGGTTGTGGGAAACCCAAAATTGAAGCACTGCACAGGGTCCCCTTCGGGTGCTGGAAAGCGTCTTCGGCGTCCTCCGTCCACACATAAGGCCGGTTTTCCTCCGTCAGGCGGGTGAGGGGTTTTGCGATGTTGTCGGCCTTTTCCTCTAAATCATTAAGGCGGTCGTCTACTTGACCCTTCCGCTTGCCGAGTCCCGTGACGTCCTCCCTCACGCCGGCCAACTGTTCCTCAAACTTTGCGGCGAAAGCCTCGTTCGCCACCTTCATTTCGGTAGCCGGACCGTCATTCGCTGCTCTCATTTCCGTGGTTAACTCGGCCTTCACTTGTTCCATCTTCTCGGCGATGTTGTCCCTAGCCGTCCTGATTAGTTTCAGTTCCGCGGCCAGGTTATTTCTAGTCTCCAGCTTCTCTGTTAATTCGGCCTGCATTTCTTCCATCTTTGCGGCCAGGTTGTTATTTGCCGCTTCTATTTCCGTTGTTAATTCGGCCTTCATTTCTTCCATCTTCCCGATTAGTTCGGCCTTCATTTCCATCATCTTCTCCAAAAAATTTTCCAATGCCGCGTCCATGGTTGTAATGTTCGGTGATGTTGTTTTCCCGCTTCCTGACACCAGTGTGACTTTGTGGGTTCGTGAAATGAAAAGTCCAATTACACCACTCAACAATGTTCTTTATTTCCACCGACTTACAGTTTAACACTTGCCAATTACACAGAATTACTTGCTGCACACAATTACAATTTGCCAGTTCGTCCGTTACTACTTCACTTGTACTCGCGATTACATAAGCTCCGGTACACATTCACAGTTCGTACAGTCTTCCGTTGCACAACCCTTTCGTTCATTAACACGTCACCGACTAACACTGCCTTCTTACACCAAGAACTGTCCTCACTCACACACACTAACCAACTGATTGACCAACTCAACCAACAACTGACTGACTGACTAACTAGCTGCAGCCCTTTTTATAAGCATCTCGCCGTCTTCTAGACGTTTCCAGATGATGAAAGATCCCGTAATTTCTGGAACCAGGTGGAAGAGAAACAGACCTCCCAATTATGTTTCTTTCCCCAGTCGCCCCTGTCACCACTATAAGACAAACGAGGGGAGGTGTGGCTAACGCGGTCCTTCCCCCTGCCTTCCGTTCGCAGCTGGTTTACAGGGTGCTCCAGTGCCCGCGTTCCCGTTCTGCATTATTGAATATTTTTAACTACATAGAAACTATTTGCCAAATGTACAACCTAATCAATTTGCTACCCATCAAATAAACTGCGGAAAAGATATTGTGTTACATTCAACTGACTTTTACTCTTGAAAGGCTTATTATTCTATATACTTCATAATAATTTAGATAAACGTTGATAGATATGGCTGTATTACATATTTTCTTGTAGGTACAGTGGGTAAACTGAAATACAGTAGGCTTAAGCGATAGTCAAATGTTTTAACAGCTGTTCGCTATGTGACGAAATTCTATTGTCTTTGGATGAACAATACAACAAACATTAATAAAATCTTAGCACTTGAGAAAAATACTGAAAAATACAAAACCAATAACCGGGAAGACATGGCAAAAGTAGGTCCACTTTGAACCTCTAGCGTGTCAGTGTGACTAGCGTGTGACAGTTTACTATGTACAGATCATTCTATACGTATCATCGATCTCCAGTGAGAGAGTGATGGCGTGAGACTGTCTCGTGGCTCAGTTTAAAGCTCCTGTCTGCTGTTCCAAGGGTCCAGTATTCGATTCTCTGCTGGGCTCAAGAAAGTTATTTTTAATAAACAGGGTTCCTGCACATGATTCCTATCTGTTGAGTAAATGTGAGTGTCTTCTGGTTATTTAACTACCATTTACTTGTACCGGAACCGTCATGGAGCAGATGCTTAAACCATGCTTTACACTCATATTTATTACGTTTATCCTCAAAATGAACATAACTACGTAGCACTAATATGACTGACAAAAATTAGTTGAATTTAAAAATAAAAATGATAAAATACTGAGAAAAGGAGGAAGAGGAGCTCGTATTTTATATTGATCCAGGAGAACATAAAGAGTAGATATTATATCACTGAAGTACTTCCCAATGACATACTTAAGACCTTGCAAAAATTCTGCTTCGAAAAATTCACTTTTGTCATTTAAATCTCTGTAAAATTCTATGTTTTATACAGTGTTCTGTGATGTCCTAAAAGCAAATTACACTGCACTCCGCCATATTTTTGTCTTTATGAGTTAAACGCTGTTTGTTGGTACACAATGGCTGTTGAGTGTAGTCCCTTTCTTGTGCTATACTCGGGTTTTGCCGCAGGCCCCATGAAAGTGGCTACTGAAGGGACAGAGAGGGCCTGCCAAGACACGAGAGCTCTCTACCGTCAATTGCCGGAACGGAAAACAAGCTCTGTACACCATTTCGGTAATTAAATAGATAAAACAAAGCACCGGAACTGAATTCGTCAAGCTTGCAACGTTCACGTTAGTGTGTGCAACTTGAATGGAGTAGCTAGCGATCACTGCTGGACAAGAATGTCAAGGTATTTAGACATATTCATTGCTCAATTAATTTCCTATTTTCGTGCTTAGTTTATTACAATTCAAATGTTAGAATTCATCTAAAAATCAGCGAATTTCTTCTCTGTACTTTCTCCATCATTCAGATAAAAGTAGAGAACACACTCGTTCCACCCAAAATTTTGAATTTAAATTTCACCTCAAAAATTAAGGTGTATAGGACTACTTAATCGAAAAGCCAGATGAATATCAAATTTTATACTTGACCTAGATGTCCTTGAAGAATGAGATGAAGATTTTCAAGAAATTTCTCTTATGTCAAACTGACGTTTATAGGGGAAAATACCATACCTTTTAATTTCACATTTTCGTCTAATTTTGATCATATGTTTGTGATACATATTAACCTGAAAGAAATTCAATTATGTGCGTGAAATTTCTTGCAAGTAATTTGGAAAATCTTTATTCTTATGGGACTTTCCTAATAATTTTATTAAAATAAGAATGACTCAAAAACGAAAAATTGGATAAAACAAGCTTGATATTTAAGTTCAGTATCTTTCAAAATCTTTTCTTAAGAAATTCCTTGTCTTACACTACTCTTTATAGGGAAGTTCTTTTCTCGACATTTTCAGTTTTCTTAAAAATGACTAGAATAATTTTATGAGAATATTATATGTTAAAGATCTATGAAATATGGATAAACATTTTATTCTGAATTTATGTGAATATTCGGCGATATAAACATTAGGTGACAGACGAAAATATATTGCTGTTAATAACATAGTTCTCTTTAAAATACACAGTTTATTTCAAATACAGTTTTTGTGCGATACGCCATTTCTAAAATATCTGTTATTAATGCTTCAAACTGTTCAATAGTCTGTGATTATTTTTAAGTCCTTTTGATATTCACTTGTTTCTTGCTAGTGCATGACAGCAACCAGTTCTTAAACATTTGACTATCACTGCCCTCTTTTTATATGTAACGAAATGGGTAATGTAGATAATTCTGAAAAGATTTATCTCGATACAAATTAAGCGGATACAAAAAAAAAATAATTTCCGCAAAAATAGTTCGTATACCCATTAATAAACAAAAGGTGGTAGAGAAAATCATGTTTAGATGTTTGTAGTTAAATCTTTAAATGTGTTATTGTCGGTGGAGCATCTGCCTGCTGTGCAACGGGTCCCAGATACGATTCCCGCTGGGGAGAGGAATTTTTCTCTAACCAGGATTATTTCCTGTTCTTTCCGGAGTCTGAAAATATGAATGACAATGTAAATGATGTATGATCTAACCCAAAGATATCCAGTGACAACTGTATACAAATAAACAGCATTACTTTTAGGCAATATGTTCCAAAAATAAAAAGGTTACCGATACGGCCATTGTAGAGCAGTATATCTGAGCAGTTAAAAAACATAAATCATCACTTAGGTGCTTTATGCTGGAAATTAAACACATTTAATGATTTAAACAAAGCTTCGAACCATCCCTCATGGCAGATAGGACTTTTTAATGAAAATATAAAAGCAACAAAATTAATTGGCCAACTTTCATGATATTAAAATAAAAAACTGAAGATTTTGCTGTGTTCATAGAAGTATTAAGTATAGTTTCCAATAAATACCGTTCCTGTATTATACATAGCGATGTTGAGAGCATATTTGTGGTAACGAGGAGCTTGTGTTCAGTTAGCGATATGTTCATTAGAAATGCAGTAATGCGGCATGGTGAACCGCGATTGTATGTTGAGTGGTGGAGTTTTGGTAGGGGAGTGTAACACTAATTGTGCTCTTCCCAGGGACAAAGTTTGTTACATATGACTGAAATACAAACTCGACCGTTGTTGTGCAAGCTGCTGCGTATGGCAGAGGAAAAACAGTTCATGTATGTTCACGTCTCCACTTTGGTATAGTCTACTTTAGAATTAGATTTGCTTCACATGGGGAAGATGTTCTGATGTCTGTGATTGGTTAATGTTAGATATGAATCGCTTGCTACCGGATGGAAGCAGGGTAGCAACGAACACTACTCCAGCCAGCCAATGCAGAATATGGTTGATTTTCGAATATAAGGTAAGCACGGATGAATCGGATTCAATATTTTGAAAATCTTTCACGTAAATATGAAATCTGTTCTTTATATTGAAGGCGTTTTCATTTCTATTCTGAGCGGAAACTAATCCTATCGCCCGCAATTGGAAGATGAATAGGATTGGCATATTGGACGAATCGGAATAGGAAGAAAAATGGTGGAAAATTCAATTTCAGTATGCAATGTAACCATGAGAACAAAACACATTTCCACATTTGTATATTGATATATTTATACATCTCACACACATTTTCCACATATTGCTTCTTTCCCATAGTGCCCACACAGATTTTGTGGTAACATTCTACATTTTCCTGGGCTAATTTAAGCATCATTTCACCCATTTCATTCAGCGTACGATATGACTTAATGTTGGAGGACGTAAATAAAAAACAAAAATAAAAACAAAATTGAATCCTTGCCTTATCTTAATCCGCTCGCCCGCTGTTGTAGCGGTAGTTATTTTTGCCTATTTGCAGCACTAAGTAACTATCATAACAACAAGGAGAACTGTAGGTGTAAGAAATTCTATGTTTTCTTATCATATCGGACGATGAATGGGATGGGTGAAATGATGCTCAAATGAGCCCGGGGTCCATTGAGCTTAGAGTTACCTGACATTCATATTTCAGGATAAGGGGAAACCCGGGAAAAACCTTATCCAGGTAACTCACCCTGACCGAGATTCGAACTCCAGACCTCTTGAACGTGAGGCAGACAAGCTACCACCACGCTACCGAGGCGGGCACAAGTTTCTGGAGCAATTTCAATGCACGTTCGTTATAAATCTGTCTTAAACTTAAAAAAAATAACAAAATGCCACAAATGGAGAATTACATACCTCCTTTCCGAAAAAGAAACTGATTTCTCACTTAGACTGAAGAAACACAATCGTATTACACACTTAACTGTCTTTCTTTACCCACAAAGATCGTTCCAACACAATACACTTCCCCTAGGGAGCAGATTTTGAAAAGCTAATCCGAGTTGCCCGCCAATCCGAATTACCCGCGCTTACCATATTCGTAGTATCTTCCCCATGTAGAGTACACCATGTATGATAAGTGTTGGTTGCGCTTTACTTTTGTGAACACTTTAGTTTCGACGTCAGCCTAATTACAAAATGGGCTATAGGTATGTCACAAAGAAACAAATCTGCTGTTTTTAACTTTAGCATTATATTTACATTAGTGTTCTTTTACTTTGGTACTTTGTGATTTTTATTTCACCGGAAACATATTTTGATGACTACTTAACTCCCTCCCCGAAACATTTAAGATTTCTTCACGAGCAAGCAGCATACGAGAATTGGGATCTCACAGTGTGGTTACGAGAACTGGAGGATATATCGTTTATTTTATCTATCACAAAAGTGGAAAGTCTTACCTCACAACTCATGGTACTATGAAATAATAAACCCAAACATTGCGCGTGGCTAATACATCTCATATTTTTCACTGATTTTATTGTTTTCAAGCGTTGTATTGTTTTTAAATATTGTTTTATTGTTTAACCCATGTACAGTAACCCTAGTCACTCCTCCAAGTTTATAAAGATACAAAGGAAAAGACGCACATTTTAGCAATTTACACTGTTTATTATCTTAAGTATATCATAAAACTATTACTACCGCCAATTTTTCTACATATATTAGCAACTCTTAAATTGCTACTTCATGTGTGAAATGTGACTGTTACTATAAGAATTGTTAATTAAAAAATTAATCCTATTTCATTTTTCAGAATTTTATTTGCTTGATTAGAAAGTATTTTATAGCTGAACTCACTGAATTCCAGGAACACCCTGTGGCATTGGTGTTAGGGTCTACAGAATTTCAATTTAATCTTAATCACCTAGCGGCATTAGCCTAATTGTCTTTCCTAACCTAAATTGATTGCTGATGGCTCCCATACAGGTTTAATACAGGTGCATTGATTTGAAAATACGCAAAATTTTATTGCTATTATCTACCTATCTCACTCTCATATGTTTATAAAATTATAAATCTTACCCATCGATAATCCCGATGTCAATTGCTTTCTACACATTTGGCATTTGAGCCGATACTTGATGGCGCATCAAGTATTTACATAGTTGAATAAGAAAAAAAGTACGTTCAGAAAACATAGGACAGTGATAACGGAAGTGCGAAATGGGTGGAAGTCTGGCAACGCCAGATAAAGCACGTGTCCAACACTGCCCACGAGGACGTGATGCCATGAGAGCCAACGCGTTAAAGAATGAAGTTACGTAAGAAATAATACAGTAGTGAAGTGGGACGGGTCACTGTCGGATGCCAGACTGCTGGACTGCCACTCTCGGTTCACTGATCTCCTTGACACAAGGTATGATTGGTGCGCTCAGGGCACTCAGGTGAGGCTGCCAATTACCATGTCGTTTGGAGGTAGTGCTTATTAATGCCTTTATTGTAGATTAAACCGACCATTATAAAGAATCCCACAATGGAATATTTTTTAAAATTAAAATAAGCTAACGTAGAAAAGAAGGTCAAATCCTTTGGATTTTGTTAATTTTTTTATCAATAACGTGTATGAAAAAATAAACATTCATAAAGCTTTGCTGTATATTATAATTTAATCGGAAAAACATTTTGAAAGGGGCGGCAGTTTTAGCAAAGAATAATACTGAAAAAAGAAAGCATGGAGAAAAATGACCCTAAAATTGGAATTGTAGTACTTTTGCACTGTAACTTTGCACTTTTCCAGGTTTTCATTCAGTTTCATAGATTAATTGCCTTAAAGATCCGACCATAAATTTTCCGAAACCCAAATTATTCTAATGAATGGTTTGAATTTTTCACCAGTCTTATTTCTGTATAAATAAATGTGGTTCCAAAATTTGCTGCATATATCTTAAACCTTTCCTGTTCATGCGATTTATAACTCACACTTAAGCTGTTTTGCGAAAAATTCTCTTACCATAGTTTTCAAAACTTACAAACAAAATTTCAGCATTTCTTATTTAGCTATGTTTGCTAAGAAACATATGTTTATTCTAGTTAGGTTTAAAAATATTTTTTGTTATATTGGAGGAACAATTTCCGAATATAACTTAAAAATTGCAACCAAGGAAAGAAAGGGGAAAACAATGGATAAAGCCTGGCCTGAAATGTTAGTTATGTGGTTTTATTAAATGGTTAAAATACACAATTTAGTAATTGCTCAGCACGTGTGAGGCAAATTTTGAAAAATAATTTAACGAGTTTTGAAAAATGTGTGAGAAATATAAAAAAGTGCTCAACTGTCCTGCAACTTGTCCTGCAATTAGGGTTATTTAAATCATCTTCACATCCTTAGCAATATTTGCACGAAAATGTTTGCAGAGAATCGAATGTAGTATAATAAATTACAATTTTATTTTATTTTTGACCAATTTTCACCATTTCATACGGTCTCTCGTATTAGGTTCCAATAGTGCTACGGCTAGGCTTTGCATGCGGCTTTTGTGTATAATTTTATGTTTTGCATACATTTGGTTTTCTCTGTTTGCTTTTCTTGCAATATGTATTTTATCTACCTATACTTAATAGAGATAAGCGACATAACATAACATTAGTTGTATGTATACACTAGACTAATGCAATAGTCAGATTTTTAATATTCGAAAATACACACAAAAAATATCTCGGGAATATTTAATGCCACTATTTTATTTAGAAATTTGTTATGCAAGTTTGTTTTGGAATATATCATAAATATGTGGTAAAATCAAACTAATTGATTACGAAAAACGGATTTCTAAATTGGTTCCCTTATAAGTACCATGAAAAATTCTTGCGCAGGACTTTGCAGTGTTAAGATAATATCGGTCTTATGACCTTCAAAATTGACTCATTCGTTTGCCTTTACTATGATGAATATATTCCTGAATTTGTTTTGCTTGGTAGTCCCTTCTTCGAGAGAACGCAGTGGTAGATGACATTTCTGCATGCTGCCCAATAATTGAATACCCACAGAACAAAATAGGGTATCTACTTTTGGTATTTATGGACGTTTCTAAGAGGCTTCTGTTTGTATTTGGAGCTTAAAAGTCTTAGTACTACATTCTACCAGCTGACATAAAAATTATGTGAGAACTTGGACGGTATGTTCGACATTGCCGTCTTCATAGATGTTTTGGCCTAAAAGGGAAATAAATTAAAAGATTTACGTAAATGATGGTATTGCATTTTACTACCTTAAAATTTCACAATCTCTAACTCGAAACTAAGTTTTACTGCTTATCCTACTTTTTGTTTTTGAGCTATGCTTGTTCAGAACCTCAAAATGAAATTTCGACATCAAATTTTTTAGTGAAATACTTCGACTAATTAGTAGTAGAGAAAGCAAAAATAAGCAGAAAAGCAAAACCTTTAAGTGGAAGGTTGGGTCTTTAAAGTTTGTGAATTATATATCACTGTTTGTCAAAAACCATTCAGAACATTATCCGCTGTAATGAAACTCTTGACCTTGGAAATAGAAAGTGTTGTTGAAGAGCGGTCATTCCATTAACGACCACTGAAAACACTTGGCGTTATTTGGAATGCAGCACTTCCTCTATTGAGATTTCAATGAACAATTAGCTCTTGTTTCTTTTTTTGTAATGCAGCCCGGGCGGATGAACACGAAGTGCTTTACTGACCCAGATAAGTGTGGACTCGCAGCATTAACGTTATACTCACAAGTGTACAATAAGCAAATGCTTGACAACCAAACCATGAACTGAGCGTGCGCAAACCACTGCCTTCCTGATACTTCTAGGGAGCAGTGCAGACCACGTGACTCACGTAATAGCTCGTCGTTGAGGTACAGCTTTCAATTGGCGCTAAATGGTGAATGTAGTTAAATATAGTATTAGATGTGCTGACCATAGTGGATAAGCCTCACCCAAATCTGTCATTTAAAGGATGAGAAAAGTTATTTTGCATGTAATATCAGCCAACCTTGAATGTGGTACCTACATCTTTCTGTAATTTATAACTGATCTTGTGATGTTAGGGATACGTGCATATTCACAAAAAACGAGGCTGGAAAAAAATATAGTGGATACTTTATTTAAAAATATTTGTTCCACTTTAATTAAAATATCAGTCATTTGAAATAACGGTCGGGGAATACGCAACAACGTGTCCTAATTTTTTATAAATACCTATTAATTTCCCTTCGTTAATAGTAATTAACCATACAAAAGGGGACAAAAAACTTAATAATTTATAGTACCGTTAAATGATGTTTCATTTTTCTGTTTCTTAATCGACGGAATGCTTACATATATTTTCTTGGTTTTAGCTGACTTTGGCATAGCCCTTGAATGTTTATCCTGTTACATTCCAGAAACTATGTTTAGGCTACTATAATAATTAACAGAAAGCAAATAAAATATTAACAAGATTAGCGCGTTGTATACGATGGAGTGCTAAACACAGGGAACTGTTTCTGATATTCTTTTAGAATATAAACATTAAAATATATTTATCTAAGATGAAATATGGTCTGAATTGTTGCAGTTAAATGTTTTATATGTATATTTGTTAAACAAATGTTGAGAGATAAAAGCAGAGATAAAAGTGGGAAGGGTCCCTGGTAGTTTAAGCAGAAAATATCACGTTTATGTTTAGCAAATACTTTTGGCTGTAATGTGCACCAAAAACAAAATCCCCCAAGCGTTTGTCTTCATTAAACTCCTATTTGTCCACTTTTGTCGCTTTTACACTTTAATCACGTCGACCAAAACAACGTGTAAAGAGCGCATTTGGCTGACAAGCTTCCATGAGAGATCGGTTATATGCTAAAAGAAAAATGAAGTGAGAGAAAATAATATAGCAAACGAACGTTGGCAGCCGCCTCCGCTCTCTTTTGTCGGTGTCATTTTTTTTCTCTTAACAGTTGAAGTGCTGCAGTGCTCACTGACGTCACTACGGAATCAAACTTAATGATTGGCCGTGTTATTTGTGTAATTTTCTCTTAGAACTCGAACCCAGCCAGAAAAGCTGAGGTAGATCCATTAGATGAACAAGTATGTCGTTTCTGAATATTTCAGATTTTAAAAAGGCATTCTTTGCAGATTTAATTTACAACTTATACACATCTGATTTCTTATGTTTCATGAACGCAAGAGTTTGTAGTTAAAATATATCATCTCTAAATATACTGAAGTTAAGTGGCAAGGGATTTTGAGATGTTTTAACAGGTGCACTGACCTCTTAAACGACTGACATCTCAAAAATACTATCATTATCTCAGGTTCTGCAAATTGTCACTTCTTGTTTAATTTACATTCTATGTTATTCTTCTGCTAAATATTGTCGTCTAGAACTTCATACTGACTTGGGTAGCCGAAGTCGTCATAGCACGTACTCATTAACGGAAGGTTCGTGGTGCAAGTACTGCCACTACTGAGGTTTCCTTCAAGTCTTTATAATTGACAAGTGCCAATTTCTTTCCCAGAATTCCTTTTCCAGTTGTAACTTAATTTCATGTGGTGCCGAAAATTTAAGGGAAAATGTTAGCTATAGCTAATGCATAATACACAAACATATAACACAAAACATGTTTTAATTCAGAAAGCCACAAAATGTATTTTTTAAATAAAATCTCAGTATCAAAATTTTGGATGTAATATTATTATACTTATAAGTAGACAGTGCGACTTACGTATATCTATTGTAGCTATCTTCCTCCAGGAGGAAAGGATGAAGTGAAGAAAGCACAGGATACCCCATAGAAGAGCGATAGTTCCTAACGGTTCTATACTCGAAGACCCATCCTATTGCTGAAGCAGCCTAGAGAGTGCGATAAAAACCTGATGGCAAAACATCCTCTGATGTCCACGAGAACTCTTTCCTTTGTGCAAACATCCGCACCATCTAACTGATACCACCTTACACTATGAAATCTGAAACACTTGTGAAAGATGGCAAAGAAGGTAGAGATTAAAAGGGAATCGTGGTTGTTAAGAAACCACCCCAGTATTTGGCTCTCTACCATCGATATCCACGAAAAAATCCAAGATTAGGAAGGACGTTTGCTAGTAATGGAACCCGCGATCTCTCGAATGCCATTCTCTCACCTTACCGGAGCCATTTTGCACGGTACAGAATCAGTTAATCGTCCCGCCAACAAGCTGAACACTTGGTGTCATTTTGTATCATTCTGTATTTTGTAACTACAGCAGTGGTTGTCATCGTGAGGCACTTGCAATTATTGGGACTAATTTTTAGCTCACTCTAATTAGATTTTAATTGCAAGCTAGCGTTATTTCATCACAAACTGGGCGTTGACGATCAGTGATGAGTTGGCTGTTATAAATCTGTCACAAATATATGACAAAACGAGATCAGACTGAATGAGAGCTGGATGGAGGTACAATTTCCTCTGAATACAACGTACCGAGGAAATCGTATGTTCTTCAACAAAAGTCGTTGCATTAGCACATAGTAGCTGAATTGTTTCTGAGACTATTGTCCCAGTAAAAACATACACTAAAGGGGTCGTAAACGGAAATAGAGTCTCATAATGTATTGAGCCAGTTCCAAACAAAAAGATCAATGGTTAACATTGGAAGAAAGGGTTTGCAAAATGGGCTGAGCAGTATGAAAAATAACAATGCAGATGTATGTGTGCAGAGGAAGCCCTTTTCTTGCCATCGTTTTAGATGGAACATAAATATTCCATAAAAACGCTACGCAGCAAGAGAAATGCTGTAGGTACAGAATACGGAATTGAGGAAAAGAGGGAATGGGGGAGATGTTAATATAGCTTTCAGATTCGTGTGTGTACATACTTTAGCCGAAATTGAAAACCGAAGGTAATCTTACGGTTAAAAATATGGTATAATATTTTAATGTTAACAGAATTCTGTGAATGTTTATCAGGAAGTCTGTTTTTCACGTCCAGCACGAGTATATTAAACGATCGCGCGCTTCCTTGGATATTATTCAGCTTTAAAAGCATTTTATTTAATTTGTGTGACATTCTCGTCGACCACTGTTGTGGAAACCCTTGGAAGAATTGCTATTGATAGCCAGAAAGTTGCATTTAGCTTGGTTTGCTTGGTTTTTTTGCATCCTGGACTCTAATATCCGCTTTATGCAAGCTCGAACGCTTGTACTCACTTATCTTTTGAACCGGGAAAATTTCCTAATAAAAGCTGCACCTCAGCTATAACGATTTATGTGAAAAACAATAAATATGATGCTCCTGGTTTTCTATAGCGTTTTTTTCTATGTTTATTGTTCGCAGAATTTCCTTGTTATATGTTCCACGCCAACCCTCGGTGAGTCAATCTCCAATTGACTTGAATTCAAGCCAGCCTCACACGCATAACCTATAAAGAGCTATCAAGCCTAGGCGAACGGCGAAAAGGGGAAGGTGTATAAAAGCATTTTACCTGAATGGCTAAAAGACATGCTTCTTAATGAGGGCCCACACCAGTCCATTTCATATTGGTTTGATGTTAAAAGTCTGGCATGCAAACAACACAGATGGGTTTAGAGCGCTAGAACCAGATAAAGAATGTGAGCTAGACGTAATACCGTTGGTTTATTGTTTCCTTATCAACATAAATGTGTAATAAATCGACACGACTCCATTCACTATGCTTAGCGGAGGTCGAAAGATGTAACAAACCGTGCACTACAATTAGGTGGCTACAACTCGCTGGACACTTATGTAATGGAGGTGTTCCCAGATGGATCCGCAGAATTACTTAACAGTCACACACTTTATGTTTTATTTTGTCGTTCACCTATGATAGAGGAAGTACTGTATTGTATCCTAAAATATACTGACGTGTTGCATTCATATGACTTTCTGTATTCATTTTTTAGAAATTATTCTTGTCTGTCTCTCTCTCTCTCTCTCTCTCTTTTTTACATCCTTACATTTATCGGACGATAAATCTCTTTTTAATTCAAATCAACTTCGATCACAGCTTGGTTGCAGCCATAAGGAGTGGGCTAAAAGATAGCCAACTTATAAAAAACAGGCCACTATGGGATGGCTTTAAAATCCCATGCTCTTTGTATTTGCACGAAGAGAAACGAATGAGTTAGCCCTTGATATGAGTATTGGAAAGTTCGACCCAACAACAACAAAAATCTCATAAATGGTTAACGCCATCAAAACAAACAATGTGTTCCAATGACATATAAATTTCCATTATGTAAGATAAACTTATTTCTGACTCTTACCCTATATAATAATTTGTGTAAGTCACTCAAAATGAAAAGGACTCATAGGCTATTCGCGGAAATTTAAGTATATTTCATTTTGTTTTCATCCATATATCTTAAACTATACTGTAATTTTAATCAAAATCGTAATCCGAGTACGGTATTCGTCACCAGAATTCTGTTTTCTTCTTTCAAAACTTTGGCAATAATGTCTTGTATGTTGCAGTATGCCGATGCTGTTGCTTTGCAGGGTAGTTAAGTTTTCTCCTGTAGTAGCTAACTCAAGATCCGCAAAAATGTCTTAAGTAGAATGTCATTTCCACAATGCTTGCGAACTGCCTCCATAAGTGCACAGCATTATCACCATATGGTGGTGGAAAGAGGGTTGAGCATTGTTCCAATCTTCTCCAGAATTTATAAGATTGAAAGACTGCTATCATTCTAGGCTTCTAATTTCAATTTCCATTATTTTATTTAAAGTTAACAGCAAGGGTGCATCATGTATATGGTATGAGTGTGTTTCCTACTCCATTTATGACATGTAATCAAAACCAACTTTTTCTCAGTTTTACTTGTGTAGGTTGCTCTATGTTTTTCTGTGATGTCTCGCCAGAGGATATGTAGCTCTATGTTTTTCATACCCACGCCTCTTAACCCGCCAAAGAAAAGGAACAAAACAGAGAGAGAAGGGAAGTTCATCTATTTCTCTGAGTTTTGTTTGCACAGAAAATCAAAATATGTCTGTGACGCATTAGATCTAAGAGCAATTCTTTGCTTCTCCTTTACTTGATGCGACCCCCGAGCCCCATCCATCGCATTATAAGGGCGGTGTGTGACCTCCCTCGTGGAGTAAAAGGAATTATAGGGAAAGGGAGGATCAGATTACACTACCGTTCACGGCACCATTATGTTACGTTTAACATGTCTACTGAATCTGTATGGAGGTTCCATGGTATATTTAGGAAAAATAAATGTACCCGTATTTATGCAGCAAGTATAAATATAATTTATTTAAATTAATGTGCGTCGGTAAACCAATTTATACTGGTTTAACTACTATTTTTGGCTTAAGGTGTTAGCATCTGTCCATAGTATTCCCAAGTTATCTTCAGTTGTTAAGTAGCATCTGAAAGTCAGTTATAATATCCTGACAAGAAAAACGCAACTCTTTCTATAAGATAGGTAGTTGTCCAAGTAGCGTGGGTAGCTGGCTCAGGTGCTGTGCTCCTGTGTTTTATCCTAATGGGATGTTTAGATCTTTTCCAGGCGTGGAGATTTTGAGAGGTCGGGCTTATGTTCCGACGTGGAGCCACCTATCATCTCGCATACTTTTGACTATACGACTTCTCGTGGAATACTCCACACTTGAAGAAAAAAACGTTTCAATTGTTAACAGGAACACCACAGTGTTTTATTACCTAAGGAATATCGTTATTACAAACTTACTCAGGCACATTGTCAACAATGATTCACTGGCTCAGAGTGCGAAATATTAATTGCAACACTAAGGTTAGTAAAACAATAATCAGTTATATAAATGACTGCTAAAAGCACATGATGAAATTACTATAGGCAGGATCCTTTATAAAAGTTAGTTGGATAGTTTCCAACACTCCCTAGATGACAACCTTGGCCTTCGGGGTAACCTCGCCCCAGCACGTGATGACCGGAAACATTTCTCAGGTGGAGGCACCCAGAGGGTGGTGTCCATTACCTCTAATGGTAGGGTGATAATGAAGATGGCGGTGAAGCGAGAGGACCTACAGCTTATACCGTGGACTCCGAACCACGTTGGGCTTAGGGAACACTTCACATGTGCTAGACAGAGGTGAAGGCGTGTATAGGGCCGACGTAAAATCGCCACCCCAGAGCCGGGAATCGAACTCGGGACCCTTACCTCGGGAACCGCGATCGAAACCACTGCGCAACCCCGGCGCCCTCCTTCATAAAAGTTCTTACAAAATGGCCTAAGCTACAAAAGGTAATCAGGTAATTATAGACACTGTAAATTAATTACCTATAATTTGTACTCCGTAGACATAAAACAAAATATTATATATCTTATCACACCCCTATCAGCACTATTACATTAACTGAAGTCACTGCACGATGTTTTAAAGGAACCACGATATATATTTTATGAATCTTGAGGCATACTTACTGTTTAAATCCTCACTTTATTCAATTGTTTTTCTTTTTTATATTTAAAGCTCTATAACACAGATCTTAGCTGAATTTTTATGAAAACGTTTCTGTCATATTTTTAACATTTGTTTATTTTAGTTTAACATATGGATTTTCACATAATTGTTCCCAATGCGGCAGTTACAGTTGATATAAAATTCCACATTGCTTCATTTAAGTATTTTAAATTTATGAAATTCAAATGAGTTACTCTTAAAAATATCACGTAATTTTGTCACAATTATGGTAAGTGGGTTAATTTTTATTTGTAAACAGGTTTACTATGCAAAACATCTCTCTGTAGCCAAAGCTCAGTCCTATAGCATCTTCCTCACCTCTTCACTATCCTAATCTAATTCCTCCAGGCCTAATTCTCTCATTTCTGTTTCAATATTCTCCATCCATTTAAGGCCAGGTCTTCCCTTGCTTTGATAATCTCATTTTTGGAAATCTGCGGACATGCCCATACCATTCTAGCTGTTTATATCTTATAAAGCTAAAACTTAATTTTGAAATTTCGTGGTTTGTCTTATCACTTTGGTAGGGATTTTTGCTAATTTATAGTTTCTGCTCAATAGGTTAACCTATCCCTAGTTATTGATTTACATATCTGTAATTTGTTTCTAAGGTTATATTCTTCTCCCATAAAAGCATGGGTATTGTTTTTCTTCCTTTCTGAACTCAATATTTAATTCTTGACTACCGCTTGAATTTATCTTCACTCCTAAATACATACTCCCTTCACTTATTTTGATGCATCCCATGCCGTCTTCTAAAACGATACATTTTTCCTTATCCCCACATGGCAAATAGATTGTTTTTTTAATTAATTTTTAATCAATAAGTTTTCTACTCATATTCTAAATCTTCATAGTCTTGGGCTATATCTAGTTCTTCATCTGCGAGTGGACTAATACTTTTTAACAGTAAAATAAGGATAACTATTGAATTAAGGCAAGCACTTTTAGTTTAAAGAAGCTATAATTCGCAAATTAAGTTACACTGAAAAGTCGCTCTTTGGGAAAATTAAAAGCAGATCAGTTGGAGTAAAGTTCTATGCATTTAATTTTGCAGTTAAATATGAAATTGTCTGACTTTAATGTTACTTTGCTTGACAAGCGATATTCTCTTTTAATCTGCATCTTCTTAAATATAATTTCAACATTTTATGGTAAGTAACTTATCTGTGCAGCATGGTCATGTTTCACATAATTCATTTAAATTCCCTCGTCTTCTGGGAAAATAGTAGGCATGGTCTTATCTACAGAGAAGTGCACTCTGAACTTGTTCTATCTTCAGTTTAAATTGTGTCACCAACCGTAACAAAGTGACCCAGAAAACTTTCAGGATTGTGTATCAAACGGGACCAAATTGCTTTCTGAAGAGGTAATTTCTCTCATTTTTGTTCAAGCGTGAACAGTCGAGGTACCCATCTTCGGTCACATACGAAGTCTCAAGTAGTTTTCGATTGTGGTTTCAAACGTATCATTTTAAAAGCCGTTTAAACTTTGTCAAGTATTCAGAGTAAATCAAACTATTACAATGTCCAAGTACCCTTGATAGCAAGTTACCCACCAGTAGGTTTAACTTATTCAAAATTTTTCTTCCACAGCGCTGTTCTAAAGTGTTTGATAGAACTTCTCAATTGCGCTAAGCTCGCTTTTGTGGTTCTGAAACAGAAACTTCCCTGTATAAACATTTAGAAATTTTGCTTTGCAAATATGTAAAAAATTAAAAGTTTATTTTTACTCAAGCATTAAAACTTTCTCTGGAACTTGCGGTTTCATCTCATCGATTTCCCATAAAGTATTACACAGACAAGTATTTTGTGTAACCAAGGAGACCACAAGCTTTAATTAAGGCAGTAAGTTACTGTTATTAAAAGTTACGTTTCGGTTGTTGATGCATACAACGAAAGGGGACACATTGTCCTCTGCAGTACATTTACACGTGTACGAGGGCTGTTCAATAAAGAATGATCACAATTTTTTTTACAACGTACCTTTACTTATCCTCATAATTTTGATGGTCCTTCTCAAAATAGTCTCCCCTGAATGCGATGCACTTGTCCCAGAGATCCTTCAAAATCGCCTCCGCAGCCCTCACCACTGCTTCTGATGATGGATAATGCCTCCCACGAAGGCGTTTCTTCAAGTTAGGGAATAGAAAAAAGTCTCATGGGGCTAAATCCAGGCTATAGCTAGGGTGAAGGATGCACTTCTTGTTGATTTTTGCAAGATATTCAGCAAAAACATTGGCAATATGCCAATGTTTTGAGGACATCCCTGTAGTACTGCCAATTACTGATGTGTGTGCAGGTACAACATGCTGATAAACCATTTCATGAATATCAAAGAAAGAGATGACCCTAACTTTCCCAGCACAAGCAACCACTTTTGCTTTTTTGGGGGTTGGTGATGAGCTGTGTGCTCTCAGGATCAAAATGATGTATTCAAGTTCCATCAGCAGTGATTACGTTTGAAATAAACTCCGGATTTTCCTCTAACATCAACTTTAATGCAAATATCCTTTTGCTCGGGAATCAACAGTCTTGGTACCTATCGCGCACAAACATGTCTCATGTGTAATGTTTCTGTCAACAACGTATGGGTGGCACCCAATGAAATGTTCAGTATTTCAGAAAGTGATTAAGGCAATTCGTCGATACTCTCTCACAATGGCAGCAGCGGTGTTGATATTTTCTTCCGTAAGAGCAGTAACTGGAGCAACGGGTCCACCTTCCTTTGAAATTGATTGTGTCTCCTCTTTAAACATTTTAAACCACCTTCGAGCTGTGCTATAGGGAAGAACAGACTCTCCTAGGCCTCCTGTAACATTGTATAGCCCTCAACTGAAGATTTGTTGAGACGAAAGCAGAATTTCAAAGCTGCTAAAAAAATTATGATAATTCTTTATTTAACAGCCCTCGTATTACAGTGGTGTGAAGTGGGTTGAAGCAACAGTCAGCTTTGTAGAAGTCTATCACTATGTGATGACTTTAAATTCTTATCTTCGCACGACCATGATAAACTATGAAAATTCAACCCAGTAATATAGAATATCTCGGGAATGGTTAACACCGCAAAAAGTTGAAAATGTGCATTTTGTCATGCAAATGCTTAAATGTGTGATATTGTTTTCAGTTTGCGTAATTTTCGATAAAATAAAAAATAACAAAAGTGGTTGATGAAAAAGATAGTTTGGAGGCATTTCTCGAAAGTCTTAGTGTTACTTCCTTGGATACGCATTCGTAACGACCTCTCTCTGTATTAATCTTTTTGGATTTAGGGAGCCTTCAAACATGTATTTTCGGTGACGTATAGGTTATCTAAATGAACTTTTTGGTGGAATGGAATGGTGCTCTGTAGTAGTTAAAGTAAAAGATACGAACTATGAAAAACTGCTCAGTGACTTTCATTTTACTGAAATTAACATCACTATTATGTTGCGCACGATATTACAAATGCCGAGTAGGTACATCAGAGGATACATGGTCCAAAGCATTATATTCAACGCATCAAGAAATCGCTCCATCGCACTGCGCTTGTGTACTACTCAATTCTTAGAAGCTGGATTGGCTATAGCATCCAAGATCACAGAGCTAATATTAATGCAGTGCTTTCTCTTGCTGTGTTACGGATTCCGTTTGTCCCAGCTCTACATCATGATAAGGATCAAACTAAAGACAGAATCCATCAGCCACTGCGTTTATTGACACACGCTAATGGAGATTTCTAACCTAAAAGCGCTTTTTTGGAGGGGAAGTGGATTATGACCTCGTGTTCATTTGTTAACTTTCATTTAGTTAATTCTGCTTTTAATGCATTCACAAATTTTGCTGTTCTTTTATGTTAAAAACAAGAAACGTATAGTTTACTGCTAAAGAGCGTGCCCATTAGTGTCAACTCAGTCTTCTTGCATTCTTTCATCTTTGCTTATTTATTTACTAGAAAAATACTAAATATAATAATCATAATCACATCTTCACTCCATGGATTAGACACATCTGTTCCGTTTTTCACAGTAAGTCTCTCTATGTCTTTTGCGGTCTGCCTACATCTCTTCTACCTGCTGATTTATAATTTAGTGCTATTTTCGGAAATCTTTCGTTATTATCTAGTATTGTACAATCTTTAGTTCTTCTCAAGAATTTCATTTAGAGCCTTGCATCTCTTTTACTTTCCGTCTTGTTTATTATAACCCGGCTTCACTTCCACATAAAAGCACTGGCTTTGCTATTGTATTATAAAATTTAATTCGTATTTTATCTCTTAAAGCGTTGGGTAATGATCTGCATATAGTTTGAAATGTTATAATAATAATAATAATAATAATAATAATAATAATAATAATAATAATAATAATAATAATAATAATAATAGTAATAATAATAATAATAATAATAATAATAATAATAATAATAATAATAATAATAATAATAATAATAATAATAATGATAATAATAATAATAATAATAATAATAATAATAATAATAATAATAATAGTAATAATAATAATAGTAATAGTAATAATAATAATAGTAATAATAATAATACTAATAATAATAATAATAATAATAGTAATAATAATATTACTAATAATAATAATAATAATAATAATACTAATAATAATAATAATAATACTAATAATAATAATAATAATAATAATAATAATAATAATAATAATAATAATAATAATAATAATAATAATAATAATAATAATAATAATAATAATAATAATAATAATAATAATAATAATAATAATAATAATAATAATAATAATAATAATAATAATAATAATAATAATAATAATAATAATAATAATAATAATAATAATAATAATAATAATAATAATAATAATAATAATAATAATAATAATAATAATAATAATAATAATAATAATAATAATAATAATAATAATAATAATAATAATAATAATAATAATAATAATAATAATAATAATAATAATAATAATAATAATAATAATAATAATTTATGACACCATCTTTGAATAAGAAAATCTCGTGTTAGGGCTAGGATATAAACATGATGTACCCTTGTATAGCTGTGAGACCTTCTAAAGCATCTCGCATAGTGATTTAAATGCCTGCCTTGAGCCTAACTTATTAAACGCAACAACAAAAACCAGTAACTTTTCTCTACATTAAAGTAAAATATTTAAGAGAAGCCCAACGCCTTTTCTTATTTAGCTTACGTAAGTTCATTAAGTCAGCCGCCGTCGGAACTTCGTAAAACACTTCGACTTCCTTACTGTCCCTGAAGATGTAGCTATACGAAACGTCTGAGAAAAAGGAGTCCAGTTCACCAAGAGCTACAAACTCGGGAATTTCTTAAACTATTACTCATATTGTGTAAATGACATTATAATAAAATTGTAGAGTGTAGAAATGTCACAATTTGGCATGCTTAAGGCAACCAAACAGTTGCCTGTCCGAGCAACTTTTTTTAAACTCATTTGTTGATCGATCAGCGCATGTGCGCTCTACAGATAATTGATCATAGACATTATTTACATACATTATACAATGAATAACAATGAAGTGAGGGAAGCCCCTTTGAGCCCCCCATAAGCAGGTATATTATTGTTGTAAGTATTACAGAAGATCTTGTGAGAGCTGATCCATTGGTAGACGACTCTTGATGCGGGTTGGGAAGCTGGATTTTCTGCCAAGGGAATAGTCAATGGCTCCTGAGACGTGTTAGGCTGCTGTGAAACTTTTCGGCTTGTGAAGAAATTGACTGTTGAATGGTGCTGATTCCAGTTTCTCTATGTAGTTGACTATTTCTGACAAACCATGGTACATTTGTTGAGATTCGTAATACTTTGTTTTGAAATGTCTGGATACGTTCGATTTGGGAAGGACTGTGTGAAATCATTTCTGTTAATGTTTATCATGACTGACAAGAAACGGATATAAAAGAAGAAAGAAAAAAACGTGTTTATGAAAAGTCTACCGACTGGATATATCTAGAAGTTGAATGGCATTTATTTTTGCCCTTTTCTTATTATTACTGCTTATTTTCATATTTATCTTTATTCTAAATCTTTTCAGTAATATATTTTCATTTGTTCCTGTTTCATATGAAATCTTTAGGACAGTGTTTCATTTATACATATATATGTGTATATGTGCGTGCGTGCGCCGTAAGTTCAGTACATACTTTTGGCTGAGAAAAACCACGTAACCCAGATAGTTAAGACCCAAGCGGAATTCATACATGAGTACCGCATAGGATCAGTCCAAACATTTGTGGTACTGTAACAAAGCCATATCCGTGACATTTGAATTCAGAAGGCAGGATGAAGGTCCTTGCGGTCTTTTATCCGTGATTTTGAACGTTTTAAAACGCAACAAAATAAAGGTTAAAAAAAACAAGGATCGTTTGCGGTGGATTCGCTTGTGGTAAAGCACATGACTCTCAGATTTAGTTTATATCCGCAGTTTTACACAAATGCTTGTGTTTAGTTATTGCGCATAGAGATCTTGCCCTGCACACACTGTTTAAATGTTTAACTGTCCGAACTGTGAGTAAGGGATATCACAGATTCGCCAGATCTTCACGCCGTATGCATTTATTTCAGATGTGTACCAGGATGTAAAAATGATCAAAACTGAATTTCTGTTTACTTATTTATGAATTCCTTGTGATTTTCTCCATCTAACTCTTGTAACATACTCTGAAAATTTAAATGCCTTCCCCTTAAAGAGGAACACAGGAAGCCTTTGGTGAGCATACATTTAAATGTCCTAATTTTTCTACCTCTTTTTGCCTCCTTAAGTAACTTACAACGTTAACAATTAAAGTTATGTTCTAAAAATACCTGTACCTGTACAACTAAATAAAACTTTCGCCAAATTAACACATTTTAGTTCGATAAATTAGAATTGCATTAAGGCAAGGCTACACTGAAAATTCGCCGAAAATATTAAAAATCATGGAATTTTCTTTTTGGTATTTATTGATAGCTTATGGTGTGTAGTAATAGATGGCATGCTATTTTTTAACATTTGCAACACTTTAGGCCATCAGGGGACAATTTAAAGAGACCTTTAATAATCATTAAAGTAGCAGTCATTACTTTAAAATTCATTTTCTAAAAAACTTTTTTCTAACACTTTTCAGTATACAAAATGCCTCACGCGTCAAAGTTTTTCATTTAACTTGGTGAAACTTACAGGATAGATCCATAATATGTGAATAAGAAACTTCATATCCCCCCTTTTTGTTTTTGCTAGTGCTCATGTTTTGAAAATTATATCGTGTTAAGGAGTAAGAAGATTAATATTTTCAAGATTTTGAGAGATACCACATAGAAAATATTTTAGAACAAATGCTACAAAATATTGCAAAAAATAAGAATGTGAGTATTTTAAAATTTCTGGATACTAGCCGAAAACTGAAAATGCAACTTAAAAGCTCACATTTTTGACGCGAAGAACATTTTATATATCGAGTAATTTTTTCAATGTTTTCACAAAAAAATTATGAATGAATTGTTTGGTGTAGCAACATGAAAATTTGCATGCAAGTGTAAAATGATACTCTAATTATGTGGCTAAATTATCATGATGATAGGTTTATTATTATAGAAGTTGGGATTTTCAGTGTGGCCTTGACTTAAATATTACGCAAAGCTTTCCCATGACACTTTGAAATGCTGCAAAATTTAAGAAAAGCTGCAAAACTTTATCTCAAAACCTTTTTCCTAATGTGCTTTTTATTTAAAAATGGAAAACCTTGAAGCAAATTTATAGGATAACGGTGTGCCATTGTGTGTGATAGTGCCTCGTATATTGTAACAAATATGAATAATTCGCTATATAGGAAAGCACACATTTTTTTTAAATATTTGTCGAGTTTCATTAATAACCAAACGAGAAGTTGATGAAACTTTCCTATATTTTAAGCCTTTTTAATGAAAACTAGATTATTGTCCCGTCCCAGCATTTTAATCCTGACTTGCCTCTGCGCTAAAATTTCACTTTACTTCTTTCTAACAAATGTCATTACTCTAAGGATGGATCTAGTTACTCCTATATTTTTAATTAATGTTTAGTGTACCCATTCATAAATATGTGACCCCTATCGAACTATTCACGTTTCATTCCACTAGTCATAAGTGTATCAGGAGAGAGAGAGAGAGAGAGAGAGAGAGAGAGAGAGAGAGAGAGAGAGAGAGAGAGAGAGAGAGAGAGAGAGTTCACATTATATAGTAAACGTTTAAAACGACATATTTAAATCACAGTATTTCGGCTTATTCAGCCCTCCCTCATGCACGCAAGATTATTTTTATTATGACTGCTTTAACAAAGCATAGTTTGCTTGTAATGCTAAAACTCACTTCTCTGGTTAGATAACGCAATTTGCTTTGTTGCATCAGTAAATTTCATGTTTTACAAAAGCCCGTTTGATTATCTAAAAGTAAAACTTTTACATGGTTAGATATACAAACGGATTTGTGGGTACTTAAAAGATACAGCTGTATCCGCGTGCTGTGGTTTACCTATGCAAATGGGAGGAGAGAGATTGAGGTTACGTCCGAATTAACCATACGTCCCTGCATGAATACATGTTTAAAACATATTTCACATCTGTTTTAAAAACTTGAAACAAAAGCGGATCACTATTCGAAAGTTATTCATGCAAAACTTTGTGGTATAGTCTTTAGAAACTGCATTTTAACTCCCAATAGGATAGTTAATTACTATATTACATATTTTAATGAATTCTTCTAAATCCTTAGCGTTGTATGTTATGGTGAATTTTTTTTGTTATTCTGCATAGTGCAGGCTCTTTAATCTGTTGAAGATTAGCCAGAAATATACGTCTCTTGAATCCAGGAATGAAACATGGTGCTGGTGTGTGCGTGTGTGTGTGTGTGTGTGTGTGTGTGTGTGTGTGTGTGTGTGTGTGTGTGTGTGTGTGTGTGTGTGTGTGTGTTTCATGAAAATATAGCCCTGAAACTGAAAGCGCTGTAAGCAATAAATTTGGATTTAAGCTGCTTATCACCGAAGGACGCAAGATAAAGAAAGGTTTTGAGGAAATTTGTACCTTCTCGAGTGCTAGAGTTATTTTAAAGTGCAAGATTAACGCTTTTAATTAAAATACAAATGTTTGAGTTAATGCATTTGTTTTAAATATTAGATGCTTTTAACTGTTGTGGAAGTCTGTGTAACAAATAGGCTAGAATACAAACTAGAATCTGAGAAAAGAAAAAAAAAAATGTGTGTATCATTAAATTGTACCTTTTGCAAATTAACATTTTTCCCAAATATTACCCACTCTTGCATTATTAATCTTTTCACAGACAAAAATACTTTACTTTTAAAAGCTATTTTAATTTATTGTCTATTTATTCAAGATATAGCTAACCATACTGTCTACTTTTTCGTAATTTACGTTCTTCAACGTTTAAGTCATATCGGACGATGAATGGAACTGGTGAAATGATACTCAAATGTGCCCAGGGTCCATAGAGCTTACTTACCCGACATTCCTCTTTCAGGATAAGGGAAAACCCCGGATAAAACCTTATCCAAGTTGCTCACCCTGACCGATATTCGAACTCGGGACCTATTTGAACGTGAGGCAGACACGCTACTCTACCACCACGCTACCGAGGCGGGCGTACTGTAGTTAAGCTTACGGGATATCAAGCATTGTCAGTGATATGTTGCAACAAAAGTGAAATATTTGCTATATGTATAAAAATATGTAAATCAGTCTTAAAAATTAGTAACTCTATAGGAGCATTAAGAAGTAACCAGTTGTACTGCGTAGGCTTTCACGGCTTTCACGATAGATAATGATTATCCGGGCTTGTAGGCCGTGGTCTATTGGAAAATAGTCTTCCAGACGTTTCGAATGCTAATTATATAATCATTATCTACCCGGATAATCATTATCAGCCCGGATAATAATTATCAGCCCGGATTATCATTATCAGACCGGATAATCATTATCAGCCCGTATAATCTTTATCAGCCCGTATAATCTTTATCTACCAAAATCAATCAGTGTTTCAAAATTAATATAATATTAAAAAAACTATAAACTATTATGAATATCTTCATATTAAGCACAATTATATGTACCGTAATACTGAAGTAATATACCTACCAGAAGAAATGTTTTCTATTAAATAAACGTTCTGTAAGTTTGTAATTAGGTTTGGCAACACTGAAACAAATGGCACAGATATCAACAGAAGTTAAAAAGAGAACGTTCTCTCACAGAGATGGAGCAGCCTCTGTTGGAGCGTTTTATTGCTAGAGGGACAAAGAGGTAGGGGATGCAGGACTTTGAAAGGTGCATCATGAGCGGCAGATGTTCGTCCAAGTAGACGTTCAGTTGTTCCGCTGTAGTGATACGTACGGCAGCAAACGAGTTATGTCAAGGTGGGCGTGGTGGTACAGTGAAAGTTTGATGAGGAAGACAGCGGTGATCGTGCTGATCACGATGATGACTGCCACAGCTCGTCAACCCTTGTCGTAAGAAGAAAGAGACGAGAAATGTGTATTTCCAGGCGAAAAATAAAAATGTGTGTAGAGAGTGTATAGCAGTGCATAAAAGGTACCTACCTATATGAATAAGAAAAATGACCAGAAATGCTACCACCCAGTGTAACACCCATTCCGTATTTCAAGAAGATATATATGACTCTTCATAGTGGTGAGTGAAGTCTTCATACGGTTACGATGTACTTTTTCTTAATTAACTAGTCCATTTGGTAGTTTACTTGCTTTATTTCACAGAAATAAAATTGTTGTACACCAAATTACTATATTCTCGGAATTATGTTTACTATCTGAGTGTTATTTAATCATTCGCTGGTTGATATTTTCTTGTAGACGCGATTTTGTTCATTGTCATCTATAGTTCAGTTTTGTTTCGCTTTACCTCATTACGGCAGTCGGGTACTCTGGGAGATACTTATCTGTTCTCTTAAATGATGTTATGACTTCGGGCCCGATTTGTGTGAATTTTATACGGCATTTGCTTCTCTCATTTAATTGTGGATAAACATACTGTTCCTGCTGGATATTGGTGCGACTCTTATTTACTTTCTGTGAATGTAGGATGAAACAAGCAGGCTAAAGTCCGAAAGGAAGTCGTCCTTCCTCGTATGCGTTTCAGTGTGGTCCAAGTTATGGACTTTTGCAGTTTTTTTAATTTTTTTACGTTCTCTTTGTGTGTGTGTATGTGTGTGTGTGTGTGTGTGTGTGTGTGTGTGTGTGTGTGTGTGTGTATGTATGTATCTATGTATGTATATATACAGAGTGTTTCAAAATGACATCGAATGAACATATAGGAGTAGTTGCTCGGCTTCTATGTGACACATATAGATAGTTTTTACCGCCAATAGAGCCACATAAAGAAAGCTCCAGAATGAGTGTGGATTAGGCAGTGACAGGAACAACGACACGTGCCTCACGCTGTCGGAGTTCGCAGGTATAGGTCACATGCCATGCCCCGTAGTGTAACTGTTTGTAAATATACCGGCATACTTTACAATACCTTGCTACTATTAAGAATTTCTTTGACTTGTGAAAGCGCAATAAAGAAGCTATTGCTTAATTATTGCTTATGAGTGTTTAAGGTGTTCCAAAATTCCGTTATAACAGTCCATGATGGCAAATAAGCTGGTGGACATATGCAACTTATACCTTTTAGAGGGAAGTTAATGTTAGTGAGGTTGAGGCATTAAATGATGAACAGAACAGAAAACAACTTCAAAGAATTGTATATAAATTAATAAAAACTAAATGGCTTATACAATGAGAGGAGCATTTTATTTCACGTGTTTGATAATACTAAATAAAGCATTTGTAACTGAAAAGGAAGCTGTTGATATTTACAGTAAGTGGTTGAAAGTATTGTACCATTATGATATGATGTGATATGATATGGTATATTTATTGTGCATATTCCAAAATTTTACAATTTACAACTTTTGGCTACATTTATTTGTCGTTTCCTTTGCTACCTTGGCTTGCATGACACGCTGGTCTTTTGCTCTGCCAGGTACTTGATTACTTTCTTCCCCCTCCTCTTCCTTTCTTACATTTTTTGCATTTCTGGCCCATTTTTCTTTTACTTTCTGCAAGAACTCAACAATACTTCTTAGATCATAACAGAATTCTCTGTAAATATGATCATTAATGTAACTATTTTTACAATTCATCTTTTTAATGAAACTAAATTAATCATGCGTTTGTTGAGCTCCCTTCAACTCTTCTATCCATAAAACCATATCCGTAATTTCGGCGTTTGTGTAGCGCTCCATATTGCTCGGATTTTCTATCTAGGTACGCGCAACATCGTCCCTGTTAAAACGGAATGTGTAGTTTTACACTGAAGAGCAACATTGTAACTGTCCGAGTTATTTTTTTCTTTCTTTCTTTCTTTCTTTCTTTCTTTCTTTCTTTCTTTCTTTCTTTCTTTTTTTATTTTATATTATTTTTTATTAATTTTTTAATTTTTTTTATTTTTTATTTTTTTTTTTCATTTTTGTAAATATTTTTTGTTTTTGTTTATTTATATAAGACGGGAATGGGTACCGGGTAAGAATTTTTTTTCCTGTTTTATTGGCTTGTACTGTGAGACAAATGAAGGGTTCTATTTGCTTAGATGGTTATTAGATCTGCATTTGTTCCAAGTGATAAATGTATGGCTCCAGAGAACGTGAGATTTTCTTCCGTTTTTTTTTTTTTTTTTTAGCAGTTATTAGTCGACTTTTTCGCAAATAACTGCCCTTTGCCCCATTACCTGAAAGGTAGGCTAGGGTCACTGAAAACGAGCAAGGAGTAACGTTTTTGTTTTCGTGGTCGGTGCGTCCCAATAACAACTTTTGAGGTGAGCACACCAGTGGTTCCTGCGCTGCCTAATCACAAAATCAGGTAATATTTAATGCCGCATAATATTATACCTAATAGAACTTCGAAGCTTCGACAGCGAAATTCGGACTAGTTAAGTTATAAACTACGCAACGGCTATAATCGTTTGATGTCGTTTTGAAGCAATCTGTATATATGCATGTGTCAGTGCACCTGCTCGTCTGCCTGCCTATTTTTGAATAGCACAACTCAAAAAAGAAAAGTCAGTAGATACCAAATTTAGTATTTAAGATATCTCCTGGGAATAACCTCTTTAGTCCTCTTTAGTCCTTTTGTATCACTGATAAGCACGTTTTTCTGTTAGGTTAACCATCTTTGAGATATTCCTCGTTGTTAATTTGAATTATTCAATACTTATAAAGGGCCTCTCAACAAGAGTCCTATGTTTATCTTAAATAAAACATATTCTATAAATGATAGAGGTTTATTTTTTATTTTGGAACATAAGTCATTTCGTGTGGAACTCGAGATTTGACATGACCCCACAAAAAGCAATCCAAATGCGTTAAATCGCATGATCTCGAGGGTCAGTTAACATCATCACGGGAAATGATGAAACCTCTGAACTTCTTCAAAAGATCGATTGTTTCTAGAGCAATATGACATGTGGCACCATCTTGCTGGAATCAGATGTTTCTGAGATCCATACCATTCAGTTGAGGCCAAAAATAGTTCCTTATAAGACTATACACACCATTAACTTCATGCAATACACAGATGGTTTGGCGAACAGATGATCCATTTCGATAATAAATGTTCACAATTTCTACGCGTTGCTGAATGCTGTGACGTTCCATGGCTAGTTGTCAATACCAACTGTAACCACATGAAAAAATTGACTACTGTAACTAAATAACAACTGCAGCTATCGCATGTTAAAGATAGGACACTCTTGTTGAAAGACGTCTTACCTTTCTCAAGTAGCAAGTCATCCTTTTTCTTTCTTTTCCCCTTTCTTTCTTTTTCTGATCATGCAAAGATAACTGAGTTTCAAGTCTCTCATTTGACGAACAGTTCTTAAAGATTTGACTATCACTTATATCTCTATCCCCATTGTACATACAAGGAAATACGTAATACAACTTTTCTTACCCATTTCTATCTAGACTAAGAGAAAGAAGGCAGAAGAAGACGCATTTGTGAGAATAGCTTGTACAAGTGTAACTAGAGAAGGTCACGTGAGTGCACCACGCCCTCTTTGTTGTCCTTTCTATGCTCTGCTTACAGTTTCCTTCGCCTACTCAAAAAATATTATTAAATACTGTATACTTTTTTCACAGTTTGTTTTCCACAGTAGCAATTGGTCATTATTATAGTGCAATTATAATTTGTAACAACAGAATTGGTAGCTCATAATTTGTTATGATTAATTATGATATTATAAATAATATCATAATTTGTTACAACAAAACCTCCAATCGGTTAAAATAAGTATGTATAAAATTTTCTTTATTTAGTCATTACAGTGGATGTAAAGGATTTCTTGGCAATTTCATACATTGCACACAGTGGCGAAGTGTTCAATGAAGTGGTGGAAGTGCCTCTTTCTCAAATATTTCAGGATAGAAGGAAGAAAAACAAACAATTCATGCCTATTTTATTTGCTGTGAATAATTTTCAAAATTTATTCGTAAACATCCTGCGGATAATTTAACAGCTGCTTAAGCTCGAGTGACGGCTCCACGAGCTCACTCAATACTGAATATTTCTGTATTCAAGCATTCGTATCCTATCTTCGTAGGTTTCCGGAAGCTGTCGCAGCTCTTCGGTAGTTAGGAAGCGTTTGACAGATTTTCTCACATGAAGCCTGTTTAGTGTGTGAAGAAAAGTTTTTTTCTTTTCTTCTATGTGGCGCTTTTAAATACAACTGTGAGCAGGGGCGGCTTCTGAGGTAGTGCCGCTGTGCCATGGCACCATCTGTATGAAAACGAAAGAAAGAGAAGTGTATAAGAATTGCGCAAAAAATATTGTTTCTGTGTATCTGCTCCCTCGTGTGAATAGGCGCGTTAAACGCAAGCGCTCTGTCCTGATTGTTTTCCGTGGCTTGGTGCCGATTCCAGAACGGCACCGTCTAAGCTCATAAAGCGCCTGTGTTAAGGGCTAGGATGTCTGCTTATACACGGCTTCTTATGGGAGAAGGTAGTGCCGAGATTTCCCTGGCGCATAACTTACGTTTTATCCGCTAGATTGCAGTAAAGCACGGGACGATACATCTCTGTCGCGAAGTCGTACACTAACGCTTCTTATCACATTCTCCATAAATTGTATTATCAAACTTTTACTGTGCTCGTTACACCTGTGCTTAACAGGAGTACGGATGTAATAAATATCTATTTCCGTTTCCCTGTACGTTCTGTTTGGTACAGTATATTATAAAATAAAATGGATTATTGATAAGATTACCTAAATCATTCGAAACTGGTACACATATTTATATTTTAACAGCCCTTATTTATTTATTATTTATTTATTTATTTATTTATTCATTCCTTTATTATTTATTTATTCATTATTTATTTATTCATTCATTATTTATTTCATTTATGCATTTATTTAGTTATTCATTCTCTTATTTATATATGGCACCGCCAATACAATGCCTCACCGGCCGCCCCTGACTGTGAGTATATTTCAATCGCATTAGCAATAGTCATTTACGTAGATTGGTATATAGTGGTCACAAAAATAAAATTCTTGTGAGATTTTAAGTTATTAGCAGAAGTGTGTGAATTTCATACTTCTCCATGTTAGATTAACAATTCACGCGATGAGGGCCAGCTGTAGGGAAATTTGGAACGTCTGAGTGGAAAGGTGAAGCACGAATATCTGTTTGTAGTGTGACCAGTCTTGCAATGCAAGGAGGACCTACGTGTGACTATACAACAGAAAGAGTAGCTTTAGTTCTTTAAGCTATTATTCTCTCTTATTTTAATGAAAATTATTACTTGGAGCTTTCCTCGCTTTGAAAGTCACCCTCGCCACTGATTGCACATGACAGTTAATATAGTAACGATGTAAAGACTCTACCCAAAACCTTCTTTAAACATTCAGAGAGATGTGTCTGCATTATGCTACGTTGCTGTAAGAAGTTTCTTTAACGAATTCTAACATTACTTTTTTTTCTATAGTATCATTGCAGTCACATTTGAAGAATCCTGGCAACATGTCTTCTGCATCGTGAAATACCGATAAACAAACAGTTTCTACATTTCTAACTCGATATTACTTGAAATAAGCCAGTAACTTGAAAATTTGAGCATGTTCGTGTTAAATGCACCGTTGATTAGCAACAGATCATTTCGGATGGTATGACACTTGCCCCCCAACATGACAGCGTACAAGCATTTGCCTGGTCTAGACAAGACATTAACACCGAATAGCAATAACGTCAGCAATTAAGTAGAAAATGCTTAGTCTATCTCTACTATATAAGGTATAAACGACAGTAAGAAATAAAATTCTACATAATATCGTGACTAAAAAGCAGAATCGTATGCATATTTATTCACTTGATGCATTTCGTTGTAAGTGCAAGGAGAATATAGGTCGGCAAGCTAATTTAATTGATTTTGAAGTGCAGTGTATTGCGAGAAACAAAAGAAGAGTAACACAGCAGTTCAAACATTTTTTAACAATTGAGGTTCTAATAATATCTGCGGTTTTCCAGAGTTCTGTTTATATAGCCCTTATGATTGCCTGAAAAGTTATATAAAATTCAGTTAAAATGAAGAGGGCTTCACAGGTTATACCAAAAAGTACAAGATTTGAAACATATGAATTCAAAGTCATGATTGAGAAATAGAAAAGTAAGTTTTTTATCAAGTATTATTTGAAATATAGTTTAGGATAGAGAATTAATAAACGTTTATTTCACTTTTGGATGTCTACTTATGCTGTGGGTATATGGGCACGCGTGTTGCTCATAGGGCACCAAATCTTGTGCTTAAGGTGAAACCTCAGTATCGAATTCTTTTATGGGAGTGCAATAGTATTCCATAGGAAACCGGTATAGAAATATCGATAAACCATTATATATGTTAACATCATTCAAATGGAAAATTATCAGAGAGGTTTCGGTTGCATGTAATTTTAATATATATATATATATAATAATAATAATAATAATAATAATAATAATAATAATGTAGGTAATTACGAAATAGAGAAGAAAATAACTTTTAGCATCCTTCCCACGAGGCAGATATCCCATGGTGGATATTCAATTTAATTCAGGAGTTCAGCAATTTAAACCCAGCCTCAAGGCACATATTCGAACTGAAGGTGGATGTAAGGCAACAAACGTGTTCCTGGAACCTCATTCATCAACATTAATTATCCAAGGGCAGGTATATATGGGTTTATGGGCACGTGCACCTGGGCAGGCCCCACGTCCTGTGCGGTGCTTTGTCAGTGCTACAAAGATGAAGATGGAGGACCACCAAGGTAGACCACAGAAAAGATTAGACGGAAGAGCGAGCAACGAAAGAATTCTGTTCCGCCTGTCATGATTTATAATTGTGAGGGGAAAGCTATATATACTTACATGGGCGCCTGCACACTGCGAAAATGTTTTCATGGCAAATGTCATCAGACAAGGTGTCCGACGGATAATGTACTACTTAAGACAAACAACACCCCCCCCCCTCCCCGTTAACGCCTATACAGCTCCATTTCAAGTAGGACACACGTGCTTGTTTACAACAGCAATGACGAAGATGTCTTCTTTCCCCGAATCCCAGGAATAGGCAAACTGTATGAAAGTTTGTGTACTAATAGCAGTATTTACAAATGGAAATCAAAGGGACTGCTTTTCTGAGGGGGAGCGGCAGAGGGAGTCCAAATTGTTTTATGAATCACCGTCTTGCTTCCACTTACGAATAACCACAAGGATTTAGAAGAGTATTTGGCTTTTATTTCCAATGTTTTATCTAAAATGTACGCAAACAAACTTATATATTTTAGGATAAATAGGAGCGAAACAACCCCCTCTTTAAAGATTTCGTCTGCAATCTTTGCATGTTTGTAGGGGACTCAGAAATATTAGAATGCTCCATTACTTGCAAGGTGGTGCCCATGATCCTGACATATTAAAAGTTGGCCGATGAATCTTTGACTGCACTTAAGCAATTTAAATATTCTTTCCGTTTCCTAGGACCTTATACTCATTCTGCAGTGTGTGTGTGTGTGTGTGTGTGTGTGTGTGTGTGTGTTTGTATGAAATGTTATGTCATTCATCTGGTGCCCGCCTCGGTAGCGTAGATGGTAGCGTATCTGCCACACGTTCAAGAGGTCCCGAGTTCGAATCTCGGTTAGGGTTTTTCCCTTATCTTGAAAGACGAATGTCAGGTAACTCTAAGCTCCATGGACCCCCGGACTCATTTGAGCACCATTTCATTCATCGTTCGATGTGACAACGTTGGAGGACGTAAATTACAACAACAAAATCATCTGGCAGTGTTTTTTTTCTATTTAACACATTGATGGAATGAATAATGAATATTTTTGAAATTGCAACACATTTTAGTTATGTAAACAAATCTTAATGTTTAATATATTATAGTTCTGCTTCTTTTATTGTCGTTTCCTGTTTACCACGGGAAAAGCTATAGTTGGATTCTAGCGCACAAGCATAAAGAATATCCTGGTATTCGTATAGTATATAATATTACATGTTTTATTTGTGTTTTAAATGTTAATAACAACCCATTGAAAACAGTTTTATTCCGCAATTGAAAATATATGAACGCAGAGCGTACTTTTCACATTTATAGAGAGAGGAGGGGAGAGACGTGCTTCTACATTATTAACGCGAGTGGAGCTGCGGATTCTGAGAAAATAAACAAATGCTCACGACGAAATTAATGAGATAGTGTATTACTCGTACATACAGACAACAATTAACTTCATAGATGTGCTGATGAATATGAAATATTTATGCAATTTCCAATAGAAGTGCATCTTTTGGCTAAACCAAGCGCAACAGGCGGAAAAATGAAATGAAATGTGTAGTGTTTAACGCCCGCTTTTACTGCATACGGCACCGCAGGCGGTTAACAGGCGGATGAATTGCAACAAATCCCAACTCTTGCGATTATAGATATGTCTGCATGCATGAAGTTAAATCATTGATAGAGCAGAGTTCAATTATTATGGAAGGAGCACTAATTTCATTCCCCACCTGCTCTGTTTACAAAGGGTGAACACTGGATATGAGCAATAAGTAACAAATTCATGTCATAGAAGGTGAAGCACTGCAAAGAAGTGAAACCATACAAATGTCCACAGGAAGAAATACATATTTTAACTAAATTCCTTGTTGACAAAGAGTTACCGCCCTCAGAGGAGAAAGCTTTGGCTGAGAAAAAGTTGAAGATCCTGTTTCATAAGAGTAATTGTTTTAGATCGCAAGTCAAAGACATTAGCAAAAATGCAACGACTCGATAATTCACAAATTTTCGGTAGGAAATGAGAGAAAATGAAGTTTGTCGTAAAACGGAAAGTCAATCAGGCAGCAAGGATGGCAGCCTGGTTCGTTAAACTAAAGCGCCACAATGGAATATTCTGCAGATTGAAAGTCCATAAGAGCCCAAAGCTATTTCCTGATGCTGATGAGAGAGATTTAAAGGGATCTGTGTTTACATAACGGAAGGCATATAGTTGGGCTTTGTGCGCGAGGTGCATTCAAGTGTAAGGTGACACGCAACTGAAATGCTATGTAATGAGATTTCCTCAACAACGAGAATTAATGGAATACAAACTCTTGATTTGTTCATTAACGAGTATGTCACAGTGAGTAAATAAACAAAGGGTGCAGAAAGGAATGGAATGGAGAGAAAGTTTAAGGTTGTCCTTCCATGATCCGTTCATCCTTCCGGTTATGTCAGCTTTATCTTTCTAAATAATCCGGTAGTAGATGACAAGGTTTGTGAATGGTCATCCTTGATGTTCTGCAAAATATTATTGGGCTAAGCTGGCTTTTGAGTAGTGCATATTTGTGTTAGCATTCTCACTATTAAACAATTGAGTTGCTGTAGAGAAAGTTGTTCTGAGAAACGTGATTTCAGTATCTAATTTTTATGAGTAGTGGCAACATTTAACTACTATGGTTATAACAGCACTTAGATCTTTGAAACCACTGTTGACGATCATTACTTGCTCATTACCTAATGGATTGATTACCACGTTGGTGCAGTGGGCTTGAACGTTGCAGCTTTGGTTTCCAGATTTGATCCCATCCATAGGTGTGAAGGTTTTAAGCCCGGTTGATCCAGTGCTCACTTCAGTGGACTTCGCTGGACAAAATATATAAACATCAAGGTGTGAGCGCTTGGCGCTCACCAAGGCGGCCCGGGTTCGATCTCAGGCGACCGCAAAGTGAGATTTGTGCTGGACAACACGGCGCTGGGGCGGTTTTCTCCGGGATCTCCGGTTTCCCTCGCCATCTCATTCCACCGGTGCTCCATCTTCATCTCATGTATCATCAGTGTCATCGCCTGCGGTGCCGCATGTAGTAAAAGCGGGCGTTAAACACTATACATTTTATTTCAAGGTGTGAGGGCCACTGAACACTCTCCAATCCTCAACCTACCTACTACAACTGCTGCTATCCAATGGTTTATTGCATAGTTTGGCGTTAGAACATGATCGAATTCTTTTTTACACTCATGACCTGTAATAGGTTAGGAATAATTCTAATTAAAGAACTTTTAAAAACAGAGTGAGAAGGGATACAAAAATGACCATGTATAAGGTAATGGCTATTCCAACTTTACCATATGGAAGCGAAACCTGGGTGCCAACACAAAAGGATTTAAATAAAATAAAGACTGCAGAAATAAAATTTATAAGAAGTGTTAAAGGTTGTACCATATTGGACAAAATAAGAAATGAGGATATTAGAAAGGAATTAGAAATTGAACCAATCCATGACAACATATCAGAACGAAGGCAACAATGTCATGAACATATTAAGAATGGAGGATGGAAGATATCCAAATGCAGTACTTAACTATAATCCAAAAGAAAGAAGAGACAGAGGACGACCCAGGAAATGCTGCAGAGATCTATGAAGCCGGAACGGGTGATATGCCCAAACCTTGGAGTGAAGAAGAAGATAATTCTAACTAAGGGAAAAATGTAAGATCTGTGTTGTGAAGCTATATCCACTAAGAAGAAGGCTTTTTGGTTTGGAAGAAATAAGGTGTGATAAATATAACCTCTTTCATTCACAATTCCAACCTAATTAGACCTTGTTAATTAAAACGCTGCCCTAGAATAAACAGAATTGATATTATACCACCAAATACCTGTGTGTATGCTCCCAAGTATATGCAAAATATTACGTGTATATTATACAGTCATATACTGGACGATTCAATTTATTCTGTAGATGGAAAACAATATACACAGTCTAAATCAGGAGCGCGATTCTGGGCAATGAAGATGTAAAACTGCTTTATTTCTCGCTTCACTTCCTTTGCCTGTTAAACATGTGTGGTGTAAGATCATGTAGTGACAACTTTTACTGATTATTCAACAAGCTGTGCCTGAAGTTGTAATGCACACGTATCTGATTGCTTTTGGGCTCCAGAGCGTATTTATCCACCTGCAGCATCTGGATAAGGCTTTTTCCAGGGTTTTCCCTTATCCTATAAGACGAATGTCAGGTAACTCTAAGCCCCATGGACCTGGGCTCATTGGAGCATCATTTCACACTATTCATCGTCCGATATGACTTAACGTTGGAGGACGTAAATTACAAAAATAAATAAATAACCTACAGTACATGGTACATTCCTCGCCGTGTAGAGCTGCTCCAACAAATCTGTATTCAAATCCTAACATATGAATATCAATTTTTAATATAATTACATGAAAACTAAAAGTTTACTGCTGACAAACTGAGTAAAATTTTGGTGTTAATATTTTGTTTGTTAAGACGCTGTCTGTGGCCAGGATCATATTTATTAGAACCGCCGTTGTGCAGGAATTTCGTCACAAGTTCTTTTATACACCAAAGATTTGTATATCTCTTTCAAATATTCCATGTATATGGATAGAAGAAGTTCTGGACATTGTTCTCAATGTATATAATGGCGAGAATCTGTTGAAAGAAAGCCTGTTTGGTGCACTGGTTGCCATGCCGAATGAAAGAGCAAATGTCTATAATGATCCATCATTTACCAAACAACATGTCCCCCCCTCTCGGTAGCGCGTCAGCCTCACGTTCAAGATGTCTCGAGTTCGAATCTCGGTTAGGGTGAGTTACCTGGATAAGGTTTTTCTAGGGTTTTCCCTTATCCTGAAAGACGAATATCGAGTAGCTCTAAGCTCTATGAACCCATTTCATTCTCCGTCCGATATGATTTAACGTTGGAGGGCGTAAATTGCACTCAAAAAATCGCAATCTTCGATAACAGTTGGAGTCAAAATAGTACTGCTAATAAACACTAATAAAAGTGTAACAGCTTTGTATTCGATCACAAACCTCCCAGCTGAAGTGAACATAGAGCACATATTGGTAAGTTTGGTATCACTAGTCTTTATTAAAAGGGTGTCTTTAGATTTGGTTGTAAGAATTTCAATAAGTCAATACAAACCGAATATGCACAAAAGAAAGCCTAAACAGAGTTTGCTGCTGCCATAAATTGGAAACCATAGGAATCCGCTTGTCGCCGGAAAAAAAAATACATTAGCAATACTTAAATTTTGCATCTAAATATTGTATCATTTAACAGAATAAGTTTAGTCGGCGTATATATAAAGATATATTTTTTCTTTCTTGAGTTGATTTCCAACCCTAACCTGGAGGATCAGGACTCTATTTATATTACCGAAGTCAGAGTGGTTCCTACATTCAAGAACTGGGTATCCATTTCAGGCGTCTTCTAGGATACGCATGGACTAAACTGGGACAATACTTTACCCCGACCACAGATTAATACCAGATTATCACCTCTGCGGTGGGGATTGAAGCCGCATAGGGCGCTACTCCTGAACCTTTCCCCCGGTGCCTGTTGGAACTAAGGATTCCGTGGTGGGTAATGTAGTGAGCTTCTATTGCGACTGAGCTATTGTGCATCCGCTTCCTCTCCCCCTTACCCACCCGTGTTCAGTGATTGATAGAACCGACTTCTTTCAAAGTCACATCTCGCCACTCAAGAATGGTTCACGGTACATTTCATCTATCGATTAGCATAATACGCGTCAAATACGCTGAGGAAATGTGCGGTAAACTATTCATCAGTGTGCAAGATGTGACTTCGAAAGAAGTTGTCCAATGAATTTGTGGGGTGGGGGGGGGGGCTCAAGAATCCACTTGTCAATTTGAACTCCTGTTAAATATCAATAATTATGTCTTCCACAAAGCATCATATCTTTATTATTCCTGTTGCAAATTAATGATTGTCTAAAAAAAACATTTACAACTTTAATAAACGAGAGAGTGAGATCATTCAAGATGCTGTTGGGGTTATACAATACATCTGTATTCCCTTTCCCTCAAGCTACAAGAAAGGTAACTTAACACTAAAATAATGATTCTGTAGGTACAGGAAAACAGGAAAGGATACCATAAGGTTATGTGCAATGCAATTTCTTTGTACACAGAATGTTGAACATTTTCCTGGAATGAAAGTGTGAAAAAAGCCAACAAAAACACCACTAAAGAAAGGTATATATAAATTTTAAATGAGGACACCAACAACTTTATACAAAAAATAGCACTATTTCTTTAAAATGAGAACAAAGCGGCTCTGTTAATGATTATATTTAATAAGTATTTGGAAAGCTCTTTAGTACTCACATTATTTTCAGCACAAGTATACAAAAGTATACTCAGAGAAAAACCTGAAATTTGTGACTGATTCATGTAACAATAATGTCAAATTAGTACATGAGTCAGTGTCGGCAACTGGTGGCATACCAAAACACCGTTGTTTTAATCATATAGCCAAAGCACGTGGCCAAATTGTCCTCATAAACGTTTTATTATTTTCAGTAAACTGCCTAATTATTGTATTTGCAGCAGTTATATTTGTGCATAAACTAAGTTTAGGTATCCCTTCGAGTGCTGGCTGGTGTACTGTCCGCTATACTAAGGGAAAAGTTTATGTGCCTTAGTTTCTTCATCGCGGTAACCTCTTATCTGTTATCTATCGTCACACTGGAACTCACATAATCTCTTGTAAAGAAACAAAAATACTGAAATTCATTTGTTTATAAAAAGGTAAATGAAAGAATGATTAACTAATTTACGTATCTTGGTTATATTTTGTCCTTTCACTAATGAATGTAACAAAACGTATCAGTGTTTATTTTCATAGATTCGATAATTTAATCATTCGTCCGCTTGAAACGAAAAACTTGCAGGACGAAGCTCGACATTTCTGATACACACTCGGTTTAATTAAACGGAATACCATTAATGCAGCAGGAATGTACAGCATTGGTAATGGAGAAATTATTTGTTTGCCTTCCTAAAAAGTGAACGGTTTGCGCAATACATTCTTCCCCCAAACCAGTGGCAGGACGTGCAGTTTATCAGTCACAACCCCCGCAGTGTTTTGTTTTGAATTTTTATTTACTGTTTGCTCTGCAAGCAATTACTGTAACCTACGGTACCTCGTGACAGTCTCCTGGAAAAAAAAGAGAAAAAAACTAAATCACTCAGTTCATAGCAGGCAAAGGGCAAAGTTGCTTAGCCTGGAAATATTAGTGGGCGTACACACTCATCCTTAACTGCCAAAGCTAGAAATTGTCACAGTTTTAACAATTGCTAACGTGTACCAAAAGATGGTTACTTACGTGATGTATTTTCTCAATGTGACAAATCAAATGCCCTTATGCTTGGTCCAGCACGCACTGAAACGGGAACTGAAATTGGGATATATTTTTGCTTTATCACACATAAAATTTATCATAAGAGTTTCTAACTAAATCGATAACTTCATGAAGTTAGAGAATGTATCTGAAAACTTCAGATCCTCGAGTAATATTTATACAACTATTTAACGACTGAATCAAGAATTTAAGTATAATTAATTAAAATATACTTACACAATAATAATGAATGAGTAGTAGTTTTACCCAAAGGCATATATATAGCTGCTTAGAGTAACAGTTGCTTTTACATTTTAAAGTTAAATTGAGATGTAAAACTTTACGATCCAAAGCAAACCGCTGCATGTGTAGAGTTGAAATGTTATATACTGGGTGTGTAAAAAAATATGGAACGATGTCTGTAACTCCGCTGTTGCAACTCTATGAAGTGATGTACTTTAGAAAAGCTGTAACATGCCCTGACATTACTATGATTGCAAATAAAAAGTGTGAGGTTGTTTCTTTTTTCTTTCTTTTTCTTTCTCTTTTTTGGGGGGAGGGGTTAAATGGCAACATTTATTTTTTATGCACTCCAGTACTAAGTTTCGGAACGTACAAAGACCCTTTCGAACCACAATTTAAATTTGCTGCATGTGTACTGAGCAAAGGAAAACGCATCATTACTTCAAATTGAGTAGGTTTTGAATTAAACAATACAGCAGGCCACTTCAATACGTGGTTTTGGATTGAACAAATACAGACAAAAACTAAGCTAATAAGGACAATAATGCTTACTTTCCACAGAGTCTGGAAGTATGAGTGGGTGTGTCAATGTGTGCGTGATCTAATGATACAATCCAACGATTACGAGTTAACACCATCGAGATGTCTCCAAAGGAGAACGGCCACCGATATGACCACTGCAGTTAAATGCGGAGTATAAATGAAACAAAAAATGCTTACTCATTGCAAAATCTTCCTAAAAGTAATTAGTCATGGCACAATTTACAGAAAGACAACGAATTGATTAATGAAATGCATCCAGAACGAAGGATTACTATTTTACAGTAAGCAGCATTTTGAAAAAAAAAAAATTCAACTAGAACTGTTAAGAATAAGGTAAAAAATTGTTAAAAATTACAGTTAGGAAAACCATTCTACCTGTACGTTCCGAGACCTGCGGACCAAAAAGTGAAAAAAAAATTGCCATTACAAAAAAATGTCATGCCCTATTCATAATCATAGTGATATGAAAACATGTTGATATCTTACAGCCCTTCTAAAGAATATCACTTCATAAACCTATGACAACAAAGTTACAAGCATTATTCCATACTTTTTGCTCACCCCATATATAAAGGTTTGCGGAACATCTGTTAACACAGCCCAAATTATATTGTGACTTTGTGGGTTCGATCACAATATACAACACCAAGGTCGATGACAATGACAAACAGCTCTCGTTACAACACAACACACTCAGCTGTTTACTGCTCGCCTCACTGTTTTTAAACTGTCTCATCACTAGCCATGGCTTCTTTTTATACACTCATTCATGAATTCCAAACTGTTATCGAATTTTCTCTAACATGTCACCAGATAAAACACGAATGTTCTAGAATATAAGTATATCGGTGCCGGCAAGTCTTTCACCTCTGCGATACACTATCCGTCTCCTGTTTATCGGCGCTATCGTTAATTGTCGGCTCTTTGTGAACGCTAGCCGCCTATCATTTCCTTTGTGTAAACAAGCCACCTGATCGTAAATAACGGCTCGCGACAATATTAAAATTAGTGCGAAATTAAGGTTAATATAAACAGAGTTTCTCTCACAAATGTACGAGGGCTGTTCAATAATGAATGATAACTTTTTTTTTTTTTTTTTTTTTTTTTTTTTTTTTTTTTTTTTTTTTTTTTTTTTGCAACGTACCTTCACTCATCCTCATAATTTTGATGGTCCTTCTCAAAATAGTCTCCCCTGAATGCGATGCAGTTGTCCCAGCATTTCTGCCAGTCTTCAAAGACATGCATGAGATCCTCCAAAATCGCCTTCTCAGCCTTCACCACTGCTTCAGATGATGGATAATGCCTCACACGAAGGCGTTTCTTCAAGTTAGGGAATAGAAAAAAGTCGCATTGGGGCTAAATCTGGACTATAGGGAGGGTGAGAGATGCACTTCACGTTGATTTTTGCAACATGTTCAACAACAACATTGGCTATATGCGGCCGCGCATTATCGTTGTGCCACGGAAATGTGGCCTTTTGCGCCTGATATGGACGTGCAATGTTTTCAGGACATTCCTGTAGTATGGTCCAGTCACTGATGTGTGTGCAGGTACAACATCCTGATAAACCATTCCATGAATATCAAATAATGAGATGACCATAGCTTACCCAGCAGAAGCAACCACTTTTGCTTTTTGGGGGTCTGGTGATGATGGAGATTTCCACACTGAGCTTTGCAGTTTGCTCTCAGGATCAAAATGATGTAGCCAAGTTTCATAAGCAGTGATTACGTTTGAAAGAAACTCAGGATTTTCCTGTAACATCAACTTTAACTGCATGCAGACCTGCATGCGAATGTCCTTTTGTTCGGGAATCAACGGTCTTCGAACCCATCGCGGAAAAAAAAATGAAATGTGTAGTGTTTAACGCCCACTTTTACTACATACGGCACTGCAGGAGATGACACTGATGATACATGAGATGAAGATGGAGCACCGGTGGAATGAGATGGCGGGGGAAACCGGAGATCGCGGAGAAAACCCGCCCCAGCGCCGTGTTGTCCACCACAAATCTCACTTTGCGGTCGCGTGGGATCGAACCCGGGCCGCTTTGGTGAAAGCCAAGCAGTCTAACCACTGAGCCACGGCGCGGCCACCCATCGCGGACAAACACGTCTCATGTGTAATGTTTCTGTCACCTACGTGTGGGTGGCACCCAATGAAAGGTTCAGTATTTCAGAAAGTAATCTTAAGGTAATTCGTCGATCCTCTCTCACAATGGCAGCAGCAGTGTTGATGTTTTCTTCCGTAAGAGCAGGAACTGGAGCACCGGGTCCATCTTCCTTTGAAATTGATTGTCTCCCCTCTTTAAACATTTTAAAGCACCTTCGAGCTATGCTGTAGGGAAGAACAGACTCTCCATAGGCCTCCTATAACATTGTATAGGCTTCAATTGAAGATTTGTTGAGACGAAAGCAGAATTTCAAAGCCGCATATTGTTCCTCGCGTGTTACCTCCATTGTAGTCGTAGGCGATACTGAACATGTCTGAACTTACCTGGTTCTCACAGGCGGGAACCAGGAATACCAACAATGAAACTACTACGGAGTGTTTGTTTCACATGAAGTTAACCGAATATAATAAGACTGAATTTTAGTGCGAAAAATTATGACCATAAACAATAATGATCATTGTTTATTGAACAGCCCTCGTACAAGATGTAAATAATTACATGTGCAGGGTGGCAGAGAAGAGTGATGGCAGTCTTAAAACAGGAATAAAATACATTAGAAAATAGAATGAAATTACAAATTATATTTCAACTCTAAAGCCTTTCCGGAGATTCTTTGTTGTGAACATGATGACTAATGAAGCGCCAGATGGATGTGATTAATTATCTACTAAACTTCCTGTGTGCAGCAGGTGTTAAACAATAAACATCACGTTTATAAACGTAAGCGTTTCATGTCACTATAGTTATAGGTATATCTCTTCTTTCTGGGGACAATAGTTACATAGATATCTCATACTTCGCAGTGCATGAGGTGTCTCTTAACACAATAGACTATACCCTGTAATAAAGAAGATTATTTGCCTGTACAGAAGACAGTCAAGAAAATGTCATTTTGTGTGTATTTTTAATCTTTTAATCGTAAATTTTTTATTTCGTTAACACGAAATACTAAATATTTTGATCGTGGGACATTTCTTTCGTTCAAAACAATCTTATTCTTTCAGCACATAATTCCTAATTACACATGAAGATATACGTCATCTGAGAACAAGCAGTCATGGAGTAACATTAGGGGGAGGGAAGAGAGAGGGAGAGAGAAGAATAACGACCTCACATTTGAAGAAAACACAAATATCGAAAAATTCAAATAAAATAAAAAATAATATCTCAAAAATGCTAAATTCCACAAAAAAAACATGTCTTTGGCATAATTTGTGTACTTTAACTAGATCTGCAGGACAGTAGTCAGGTTGTTTCTCCTTTTAGATTTACCAGTCATGCAGAACATATATCTTAAGATTAGGATTACTACAGAGGGGATTCCGCACTACGACCAATCTTGATCTATTGTACCTATGCCAGCGAGAGTGCATCCCCGGTAGGAAGGATGAGGTGAGAGGAGGCAGAAAGCGGCCGACCCAGGGAGCCACGACAGGGCAAAGGGCAGGACCCCTACATTTTACTTAGATTGTAAATCTCCCCCGGTAGGCCAGGACAACGGACATTCCCTCTTACTGTGGTTCAGAAACGGTCCAACCGACTTACCGGAGGAGGAAGTGGTTCACTCAGAGCATATCATCCTGCCATGCACCGCCGAGACACCCGCCGACACTTCTACCCTGAAAGAGACCACCAGATGACAGATGATGTGAAATAACAATGGAGATAAAATGCAGGGACAGGAAATTCGGTCAGCATTCGCCTGCTGACCCGAACCCTCCCCCCCAAAAAAAACATGTGCCAGGTAGATCGGCCACCGAAATTGAACCCGGGCCTCCCGAATGAGGGCCACAGACGAAATGGCCTGAGCCATCCCGCTCGGTATATAATATATCAATAAAATTGGTTAGACCATTTTTGAAAAATTCAGAATTGTTCATATAAAGAGTAGTTTGGGATGGGAGTTTTCATTAAAGTCTTTGTGACGCATTTTTGGGAAATGCTGTTTGTATTTAACCAACTATTCATTTTGGGGTTACGCTATTTATGCACCGGCGCGCAGATTGTTTCTTTTCATTTTTTTTCTGGCAGTCTCAAAACTTGATACCCTGTGAAATGTCGGAGTCGAATTTTTGGGTGGAATGCAATATCTTCTTTAACTAGGTACTCGTAGAGAAGTGAGGTTAAGTGTGAGAGGAGGTAGCACCTTCTATTATCACGTAGGGTGACAAAACTACTGATACGTGAGGTGTTTTAATGCCATATCACTCATTTCCCAAACAATGCCCAGAAGCACAAGATGAAATTGTGCCAACTAGATGATGCACTAGATCCTAAACGCTAGCTCTTCACTTTCACTTGTTTCCATCCAGTACTTTGTCGCGGGCACAGCATGTGCGTTGGGTAGAGATAAGGGCTCCAGTTTTGGGAAACTGTCAACATACCATATTTAATGTGGTGGCATAATCGTAATTACGGCCGGAGTATGTGCGCTTGCGTCGTGCAGACGACGCAAAATTCCAGTACCCCCCCCCCACACACACACACACACCTACACACACACACACACACACACACACACACACACACACACACACACACACACACACACACACACACACACGACAAATCTGTTGCTGCAATGCTCTCAGTGTTTGGGTTTCACAAACACCGCCGTGCTGCAATCTTTACCTACCCTATTCCCAACTCATTAATATAAGCTGTCCCTCGACAGCGAAACCCATGGGAAAACTGTTTACTATTTTTATCGAAACGAAAACCATTCTAAGAATCACAAGCCTGATTTTTACTTTCTATAACACCTACCTAAATTTTGGATTCAACCCGATTTTGGGTCGATATGAAGATTTACCGGAAACATGTTTTGAAACCCCCCCCCCCCTTATTTTAGAGAGAAAAGACCGCATGAGTGCACATCTGAACAACAAAAATAAGGCGAAGTGCTTGGTAAATCTCGTATCAACCTTGGTATTTAGGATTAGGAAGGGATTCGGCATCGAAACCTGTGATTTATTGTACCCAAGCCCAAAGTGGGGAGGAAGGAGGAGGCGAGAGAAGACAAAGGGCGGTCGATACAAGGGGTCACGGAAGTGCAGAGGGCAGGATCCCTACTATTTAAAGGATGTGCAGTGGACAGGATCTCCTACTATTTGAGAAGTTAGCAAGACCTCATTGGTGCCCCTGAAATGGTCAGTGACTTTGATGGATGTTTCATTCCTTAAAGGGTAACTTAACCATCTACCCACTGCCTCCTTTGTTTTTTATATTCTCACCTCCTTATATTCTTTAGACATTTTGAGTTGAGTTATTCTCATACCATCCTAGAGCTATCAAATCAACCATTTTAGCTTTGTAGCATCTGATTTCTAATGTCATTTTCAACCCTGAGTTAAAAGTCCAGAATACTAGATAAATGTCCAGTTTCCAATCTTCTGCAATATCTGTTTTTAGTAACTGTATAAGCAAATTTATAAGGATATAATTATAATGAATTATCTTATTTAATTGGTTAAGTCATTCTAAGAACATGAGTGGAAAATATTGAAAACTGTATGCCCTGAGAGAGAGAGAGCAATAATAACAGAGCAACATTTTTTAGAAAGGACTGCTTCAGATATGTTGTGAATGAAAAAGAATTCCTCTTTATTAAATGCTCATTGATCAGATGAACAACAAGTAGTTATCTAGAATGTGTAAGAAAAATTTCTAACTCTTTCAAATGATTAAAAAGATAACAGTTGTCAAGTCTATGACATTAAATGTAGAAATGAGTTTCTCAGAGAGGTTCTAGAGAGTTTTCTCTAAAAATAAATTTTAAGAATGTTTATAGTTAGTTATCTATAGAACAGTAGAATAAGGAATGCATGGAAACCCACCTATTTGGTTTCCTTTTTATTTTGGAATTTGGTAATCATATTTGGTAAGTTAGCTGCGGTTAGAAAGAGCAGCAGCATTTAACCAGTTTTGGAATTTATTTCATCATTGGACTACACTTCTTAATTTTCTTTCTTTGTTCCCCCTTTTTATTGATTTTTCCTTTTTAAATTTGAGTTGGTAGTAGTGGACCTGAACTACAATACTTAAATGACTTGCATTACCTCAACAGTCCAGCTTACCGTCTTTGGTACTGCCATTTCACAATCTAATCAATTCTGAGAATACTTTCACATTTATTCCATTAGGTACTGAAAACAAAAGTTATAAAACAGAAGTACATATTTCTCTACATCAGCAGAATCTTCTACCAGCTTCCAAATATACAATTCGCAGTAGCACATATTACCTATCTGCTTTACCATTCACAGCACAGAGTAACTGGTATAGAGGAGGCTGCAGAGAGATAGTGTCACTCATTCAGTAGGCAGCTTCTATGGAAATTATCACATTGCTACTAAGCTACAAATAGTACCCATGCTCTCAATTTCCTCTGTGCACAAACCAGGAGCTTATCAATTTAACTACAGTCTGCTCATGACGAGACCTCACTAATCAACTCTCTTGGGACTTGTAATGGAACATTTTGAAGCTACATTATTTGTGGGGAGTAAGGGTTGAGAGATAGGAAGCATAACATGCATTTGCCTAAAGCTCTTTTAACACAAAGCTATTGATGTGATCGCTTTAATGAGCCAATGCTTCTCTTAAACAGGAATCATATCTGCTGTTTATTTTTCATTGTAGTTGTCATTCAAAATTTTATGACGTGTTCATGACTTGTGTGTTCATGTGTTTACCACTTTTTCCACAAAAGGAATGTAAAACATTATCCAATTAACCTCTAGAAATTGGTACTGCAATAAATTTAGAGATTACTTTTAGGTGATTCAGTACCTGCCATCTATACTATTAAAAGTTGAATAAAGTAAATAACATTAAATAAGAGAAATATTTCTGAATCCATAGTGTATTAAAATTAATGACTAAAACTGAAAATAAGTGATACTGGAAGAATACCAGAATAGGAATTGAACTGCATTGTTTGTTATTCTATGGTTAACGATAAATTACATATATATTTGTAGTCAAGAAAGGGATCATTTCTGCTCCATTTTTTTTTTTTTTTTTTTTTTTTTTTTTTTTTTTTTTTGTGAGTCTAGTTAATATAAAAAGAAACATTAACTGTAATTCATTTTGAGAAAAATACAGATGATTTCTCACAAAAATAAAAGCAAAATTATTAAATTGAAAAGATTTCCAAGGTTCTTACCATCGCAGAAGTTATGTTGAATAAGGAAACCTGTGATTTTTACAATTCAATAAAAATTTGTTTTATTTTTTTCATGTAAAATAATATTGTAATAAATATGAAATATTTGGTTTGACATTAAACTCACAAACTTTATTTTATTTATAATTATGAGCATTAAAGAATATTTAAAATCTTTCAGATTCAATAAATTCTTGCTACAAATGTTCACATTTAGAAAAGAAGGAGTATATAAATTAACTGTCAAAATTGTTTTAAAAGAAGTATATATTTCCCTTTAGTTTTCGGTCTCCTCACTGTACTTCCATATACCTATAGGAAAATCTGTGAGTGAAGGCTCTCTTATAAATAGGGGTTTAGGTAGCAATTACCTGTTTATGGTACAGTTACACATTCTCTTGGGCAAACACCCAGGATTATTTGTTTCAACATTAGAAAGTCATATGCACATTTTTTGGAATCTATGCAGCACTTAAACTACTCAAGATAAATTGTATATTTGGAATAACCTAGACAGTTTTCTTGTAGTAAGGCTTTGTCGAATTTTATAATTTTCCATTTAATCAGAATGATATGAAATTCAGTCATAATGAAACATATATTGCGGGCTATTTACAGAAAGTATGTTTCAATGATAATGTCACTATGTATAAATAAAATAGCATAGCATTCTACCGATGTAGGGAAATATGTTAATTTTCACATTGCATCATTGAAGGACATTGGACTTAGAGAATATTACAGTATTAGGTATTTATAACTTATTATACATGATTGGAGGAATTTAGTAACTGAAAAAAGCATTTTTAGTTGTTTCTTTTTTATACTTTGTCATTTACATTTTATATTATTGAGAGACTAGTTTCAGAAGCCATTGCCTCCATTATCAACCTCTTTCCAACTGTTGTTGCCATCTGCTCTCCTCTCTCTGGCCGTGGAACTATGAACTTCTTTGTAAAACTCTCTACTGGTGGGATTTCAAAGTTCATTATTCGGTCCTTATTTTTCCATATGAATATATTCTCCCATGTTGTCAGTTTATTTTAGTTTATCACTCCTTTTAATAATTTTGGATTTGGGTCAGTCATGGTTTTCGTTCCGAAAATGAAATACAATGAAGTACATAGTTCATAGTTCCACCGCCAGAGAGAGGAGAGCAGATGGCAACAGACAGTTGGAAAGAGGTTGATAATGGAGACGATAGCTTCTGAAACTAGTCCCTAAAATATATAAAAATTTAAGTCACAAAGTATCAAAAAAACCAACTACAAATAGTTTGTTTCAATTTATAACCTATAGTTATGGTACACACTCCTGCTCTCACTCACTCTCCCCCTCTCTCTCCCCTCTCCCCATCTCTCCCCTCTCTCTCACACACACCTTTTTTATGAAAATGTATTTTTTTGGTTCAGGGATATTAAAACATGCCCTTCCATTGAAGTTCCTGTAGGTACAGAATTTTTGGGTAGAACACAACAGTTCTTGTACCTATTTTAGACAAGCCTAGTGAAAGTAAAAATAATATTACACCTAAGGAAGAATTTGTAGCAATTAAGACACCTTTACTGAAATGCACTTCGTTAAAAATGTTCTACCTTGAGAAATCCAATTTTCTATATTTCTCAAATATTTACCAAAATAATGCGTTAAATCTTGAAAATAAAGTGGCTCACTTTTTTTCCATTTCTTTCTTTATTTTTTAATTAGTTAATGATAAAATGGAAATAATGTTCCAATTAAAAAGATGTGTTGATCGAATAAAAGCAGCTAACATAGACCTGCAAAAACTTACAACAAATATAAACCTAAAAATAAATGAACTAATTAATTAATTAATTAATTAGTCTTGCCTAAAAATACTTGAGATACATTAGAACATTAAGTTATATATCAGATGAAGATGCATATTTTTCCTCCCTAGTTTCAAACTCTTAATGCTTCAAGACCTGTAGAATTTATGGTACAAAACATTAGAAATATCTTTGAACAAGTTATTAACTGTATTCAGAAAATGAATATATAAATTAGTATTAAACTAATCTTCAAACAGAACAAATATAGTGGGAAAAGAAGTACTCAATTATAATAAAATTACAAAAAATAATTTCTAAATCAGTCAACTTTGCTAGTCTCAAAAATATCACACATTCTGAGGCACCTTATTTTTTAATTTGGAAATGGTCCCTTTTATGTTTACATTAATCCCAGATAAAATAAGGCAACTGACAGAAAATATCGTTTTTGTTTTGCAGAAAATGAGGTTGTTTCAAAAGAACCTGGAAGACTTGTCTAGTAGAATTGCAGCAGCCGAAACCGCCAAAACCAGTTGGCAGAGTCCAAGTGACATGGCAGAAGTTGGAGAGATGTTAGAGCAGCTTCAGGTATTTATACTTGCATGTATAAATACTGATAGAAAAACTGTCAATGTGCCAGTTCATTTACAAGTCATTTTGCAATATTCTATTTTTCAGAAATTTGGCGAGCGTTTAAGTCCAATCCAGAGAACAGTTGAAGATATTAATGACCAAGCAGCTTTATTTACTTCAAATAATGTTTTAGTTTCACATATCAATCTGAATCGACTAGAGGATCTTAATACCAGGTATGTTTATAAAGAACTTCTAGACAATGTGACTATTTAAATAGTAAAATTATATGCATACATTGCATCCAGTTGCTGTGTACTGGAAAGGATAGAGATCCGTTTGAGTTTCAGAGACTTTTTGTAATATAAATATAAAGTTTTTGTCACACTGGAGAATGTTAATATAAGTTGCAAGGATCACGGTAGCTGGTATAGAAATCAGGAAGGAGTAAGAAATGCTTGTTTGAGCTCATTTATGCTTAGTGATATACACAGAGGTGTCAATCAGTTCATTAGTAGGCATTTTCAACAGTTTTTATTACATACAATATACTGTAATAGGTTTGACTTTTATTACAACAGTCAATGCAATTTGCATTACCTTTTCATAGCTGAGTGTAACAGTGCATCTCTGACCCTTCATCTGGCTCTGTTGGTAGAGTTCTGCCTGCTGTGCAGGGGTCCCAGGCTTGATTCCCAGATGGAGATTGTGAATGTTTCTCTGCCCAGGATTATTTTTTGTTCTCTACAGAATCTGGAAGTATAAATAAAAGTATGAGTGTCAGTGTATGATTTAATGTATAAAATCCAAAAACCCAACTGTATGCAAGTTGACACCATTGCCCATAGGTAATATGTTTTAACAGTAAAATGTCACCAATATAATCAAGAAAATTATAACAGATTATAAATAGAACAATAAAAATAAAAAAGTATATTTGGAGATTCCACAACACTATATGAAAACGCTGCACTCTCCTTTTATGAACCCAAATTTGCTATTATTTAAGTAGACATCTACACTTCAGGTAAATTATACAAACTTTTAAATAGTTTAATATTTTCTCATCATTTGAAAAATCCTTCTCATTTTGCAAACACTGTATTTGATCTGATTTAGATACACATCATGACCTTAGGCAAGCTTTATATTAAGTTTGAATTGTTTGAACATACCTTAACATTGCAGTCATTTTGTGATGTGATTTACAAGTAATGCAAAATAATATATTTCTTTCCATTCGTTTTTCTTAATTTTCATTCCTTATGTGTCCTTGCTGTAATTGCATAGATCTTCAATGCACTGTTATCAACTACAATGAATGTTATATAAACATTTCAGCATGCTCTTCAATCATAAAACTATTTGTAATGAATGAAGAATATGTTCTGCTATGTTCCTCATACCTAATTCCACTTAAATAATTTCTTAATGGGCATTAAATTATCTCATTTATAAGTTTTCCCTGATTATGCTTTCTTATTGAAAGAGAAAATAAAATATAATTAAATATGCATTGTATGTTCATGTCTATTAATAAAGCGTTCAATTTGAGGGAAAAAATGAATGTATGACAACATGATATATTCTGTTGGACAAGCAGAGCATCATTCGTTTGTTAGAGAAATCAAAATGTATATGTCCAGCACTGATTACACTATATCTCTAACAAATATTCATTAAAATAACATACAGAAAAAATCAGTATTACATCTTCCTTTTAGGAGAATAAGAATAGTGGATTAATGAAATACTGCTTTTGAGTTATTAGTCATAATTATAAACTACTTGCATTAATAATTAATTAGAAATATATGATGAATTATCTCCTCTTTCAAGCTATGTTCATAAGCTGAATCATTGTTGTTCTTTATGTGAGTTGTAGTCAACAGTGGTAGTTCCAGGAAATATTTTTTGTAACATTTAAAACTGAATGTTTAGTAGTAAGTGATGTAGAATGTCATCACTTAACTCAAAGAAAGAGTATTAACTTAAGAAAACTAGATTCCTAAGCGTTGTACAGTTTTTTTAAATACTACCAAGTAAAGTTCCATTGCTTTTAATTCAGGTATTTCAATAATCCAAATATGTAAATAAATATGTGTAAACTGTTTCACACATTTGACTTCTATGAATGATTAGTTAATATAATATTAATTTAAGTTTCATGTATTTGATAAATTATACTGAGTCTTTTTTATGTAATCTAGGTGGAAACTCCTTCAGATGGCAGTAGATGATCGCTATAAGCAGCTCAATGATTTTGGGAAGGAGGGATCGCCACCAAACCAGGGCTTCCTATCTGCATCCGTAGAACATCCATGGGAACGTGCTATAACTGCAAATAAAGTGCCTTATTATATTAAGTATGTATATAATTGGTAAACCATTGTTAGACTATCACTAATTTTTTAATTTTCATTATTTCATTAAACATTTTTATATTCCAGTCATCAGTTGGAAACTACTCATTGGGACCATCCCAAAATGATTGAGCTAATGAATTCTCTATCTGATCTCAATGAAGTCCGGTTTTCAGCATATAGAACAGCAATGAAGCTCCGAACTGTTCAAAAAAGATTATGCTGTAAGTATACTTCTCTGATATGCATCTTGTATAATAAAAAGCAAAACATTATCAGCAGCTTTAAAATATTATCTACAAGACTGATTAAAGCAGACAAAAGGAACATAAACAAGCAGTGCAATTTGGTTTTTGTTGCACATAGATTTATATTTATTATCTGTTATTATATTTATATTTATTTACGAATGACTGCAGTTGTTTTGGGAGGTTGCTGGTATACAATGGCTCGTTTACATAGGTCAGAGTAGGTGGGAATATAGAGCAGTACAGTCTGACCACCAAAACATCAGCATGGCATAAGTAACACAACATATTTTGCACTTATGAAATTGATGTCCCATGCTTTTAAGTATTCTTAAGAATTTTTCCTTCTTACCATTAAAAAGAATATTTTCTTTAACAGGATTCATGAATTTATGTAAAATTCTTCATAAAATTCAAGAAAAGTTTTGTGCACAAGAAAGTTTTTAAACTCATTGAGTTTGAACATTTTTGGATGTTGGCAATGGTTACTAGATGTTGAAAGTTTTTTTCCTATATGCTTTGAATTTGAACCTCTTTTGCTATATTATACAGAAACTATAGTTTTTCTCCTATATGCTTTGATTACGTACAGTGCATTCACTTTTTCCTACTGCTGTTGCTGTCTTTTTTATATCATTATTTAACAGAAATTTATACCTTTACGTTCCTCTTCATTACAAAATTGTAAAGCATTGAACATTAATGTTGTAATTCTGTGGGTGTATTACTTCGCATGGCAGTGTTTGCATTTTGATTTGATTCAAACCTATCCACTTTAAGAGACTTAACTGCTGCATTTCAGTATTGCCATATGGAACCGGAAATGGTCACAAAATAACACTTTTCTGTTTGTTTTTATGCAAACTTCCCGCCAGCTCTCTGCATTCATTCTTCAGACAATTTATGTGTTCTAGACTGACTGAAATCCATAGTGTGGGATAACTGGGGTATGTTTAGAATTTGGCACAAATTTGTAATAGAAACATAGATATTTCTTTTCTTTGGTATGCCATAAAGGATAAAGATAAGCTCAGCATAGTAAATAAAGCTAATGATAAATTTTAATAAAGCAAATTGAAGAAAATAGTACCTTTCCTTTTAATATCACAGTTTAAAGTGTAACTTCTCTTAAATTAATGAACAAAAAGCTTCTAAAATATTATCATTGTTACTGAGCATCAATCAGTCAGTCAATCTCACGTATCTCCTTATGAGGAGCTTAAACCATTCCTAAAGTATTTCCATTGAATCCTATTTTTGCTACCTTCTTTATTTCATTCCATGCTTTCCCTTCTTCAGCAATTTCTTCAGTAATTGTTCTTTTACATTTGTTTAATGGTCTTCCTGTTCCTCTACTACCCTGAGAACTCCAAAGTAAAGCCATTCTCTTCATTGCTTTTATCTTTCTTAGTATATGTATGTGTGTATGACCTCTCCAATTCCATTTTTCTTTTACTTTTATTTTAATTTTTTTTCTCATAATGTTATCAAGCACAGTGATGTCAAAAATTACAAGCAAATTATATACTTACATAAGCATTTTGAAAACTACTTATCACAACTGTTTGATTAAAATGTTTTGAATAAATTTAGGTGTTCTATTTCTTTTGGTCCCTGTGTTATAATAAAACAGCATTAATATGGATGCATTAACATATTTTACTGTATAACATTTGAGTCAAGATGAAAGCAAAAAACAACATTTGTTTATTTATTAATTTTTAGATGAGTCGTATTATTTGTTTATTCTGTAGAGCATATGCATAGTATAGGATATAACAGAAACATAAAGTGTACATTATCTTTACAAGTTTCAATATGCAATAAGTAAAGGATATCTATAAATCAAATAAAATATTTATTGATTATTTTCCACTTATCTTAAGAAGTTGATGGCAAAACTTTTATCTTCTATTTGAAATTAATTTCGTAGACATTTGCCCACATCTTCAGTCAAACACACTTCGTTGTCATTTTTTGTGTAAAGGATATCTGTTCCAATAACATCAAAAGTTACTGCACATCACTCCAAATCTGTATGTTGGCCACCTCTAAAAATTATTTAAAAACCACTTCAAATAAAAAAAATTACAATAATTAATACTTTGCACTTAATTTTATGAAGCATCCTTTGTTTAAAATTTGACATTTTGATTATGAGTGTCATGTTCTAATAACAATTAATGACTGAAGTAAATTTAAAATAAAGTAGATATGTATATAACTTCCTCCTGTTACACACATGCACATGCGTGAATGCATGCATTTTTCCACTTAAGTTGCAATGATGCATTAAAGCTTAGTAACATCTTTAGTAAATACATAAAATATGAAGCTATTAACAGTGAAGAAAACAAATATATACAAATATAAAAATTTGTAACTTAAAACTTCACTTATCTTATGAGAAATGATGATAATTCCTATAAATTCTCCAGGATCGCGATTTCATGTATATTCATACACATCTTCAGCTGGGAAAACAAAGCTGTCACAATAGCTACTAAACATTAGATGTTGATATGTTCTTGTTAGTACTACCAAAATCTGAAAATAAAACAAATTTAAAAACAGAATCGACTGCCAGTATTTCAAAATTCATTACCCGATGTTTTATTAAAGACATTTATTTTTATTTTATTAAAAACATTTTATTCATTTAACAATGAAATAAATCCAGAAGGTAAATTATTAAAACAATTAAATGGTCCGATAGATTTAATGGTTTGGGAAAAATATTTATTTTAAAAAACAAACATTATTGGAGGGTATTCTCAAAATGAATTTGAGAATGCATTGTGGTTTACTGGGGAAAAAACCCAAGTTAATTGGAAAATTTAATGTCAAGCTAGCATGTTGCCATGGCAGCACAGTTGGTTAGAGTAAAAATATAGAAACCCAAAAATCTATGGTAAAGAGATATGTATTGTTTATTTAAAACAAAATAAAATATTTAGAGAAGTTTTGCCAATATAGTCCAAAAGCAATTAATTTTTTTTAATTTCACCATAACAACAATATGCAATAAAACCAAAGCAGTATTTGACATATTCATGCAGTACTATGTGAAATTGCATTTTCTGTCTTCATAAAAATGTTGGCAGGATAGAATGTTAACTGTTATTTGAACAAGTTTAGGCAAGCTTGTATTTATAAATTTCTGTTATTTTTCATTGTTTCAGTGGATCTACTCAATCTGTCCGCTGCCCTGGAATCATTTGACTCTCATGGGTTGCGAGCGCAAAATGACAAACTTATAGATGTTCCTGATATGGTCACTGTGCTCACTTCGCTGTATGAACTTATTTCAGCTGATAACCCTAATCTAGTTAATATTCCCCTTTGCCTCGACCTTGCCATTAACTGGCTGCTCAATGTCTATGACAGGTATGTTGCTTTACTTTCTGAAAGTTTAAAGCAAGCTTACACAGATAACATGTATTAACAGAAATTAATGATTTTCTTTCAGTCAACGAACAGGCCAAATTCGAGTTTTATCCTTCAAAGTTGGGCTAGTGCTATTGTGCAAAGGTCATTTGGAAGAAAAATATAGATGTAAGTGTAATTTTTATATAGCTTAAATTTGTTACTCCTGATCTAACATGAGAGAGAGCTTTCTGAATCTGCTTCTTAGCTAGCATAAGTTTATAATGAATGACACTATCAGCTGTTAAAGAATCTAATAAAATAAAAAATTTCCAAAATAAATTAAATAAAGAATACATGTATTAAATAATAAGCATATTACAATCAATTTGCACTTGAAAATCACTATAAACACCCTTCATGTTTCACTTATTTACAAATTATTAGATGGTGAACCAGGTGATGGTCTTCCTAAGTGAAGTACAAAGAGTGTTTAAAGTCATCTTATTTGCAAATTTTAGAAAGAAGCTACTGGAATGCTTATCACAGACTACTAATTTTATCTAAAACCAGGTGGTTTTGAGTTCATTTCTAAGGAGTAACAGGTGGCACTGAATGATAGATACAAACCTGAAAAATCCAATGCTAAGCCAGGATTTGGACCATGGACCTTCTGCTCTATGAGTGGCTGTTCTACTGCTGAGCTATTATTGCTCAAATTCCGGTTATGGCATTGAATTTTAAGGTCTTATTCTATCTTTCTAAGTTTTCCAACACATAGTTTGTGCATGATAGAATAATCAATTATCATTGATCTCTTATAAATGCAAAAAAAGTAGCATGTTTCCTTGGTAACCAAATGAGCCACATTTTAATTTCAGTTGAGATAGTTCCTGAATAAGGTTTTCTCTGTAGGTTTTGTTTGTCCATATAAAATAAAAATTAGACACAGACTCATTTAAGTACTCATTAACCATTGTCACTTCATTCGTTGATTTTTGGCTTGTTTCTGCAGACTTATTTCGACTTATTGCTGATCCTAATCGACAAGTGGACCAACGCAAATTAGGATTGCTCTTGCATGATTGCATTCAAGTACCTCGGCAGCTTGGGGAAGTGGCAGCATTTGGAGGCTCCAATATCGAACCATCAGTGAGAAGCTGTTTTGAAAAGGCTGGAAAAGACAAAACATCCATAGAGGTACATATCTCTTAAATGCTGCATTATTGTAATTATTTGGTTTAAGATCTAGAAAGATGAAAGTTAATGTAATGTCTGTATAACAGTTTTTTCCCCTCTCTAAATAATTGCAGTCGCTTATGATGAACTTAATTGTACTTCAAAGTTGATGATTCTGAATTAATTTCATAAGATCTAGGTTTTTTTTTTTTTTGTTCTACATTTAGGAACACAACATTGAGCATTTAAGTTCAGAGGGAACAAATGACTCCTAATATTAAACTTTGTATTTTACTTTATATATATATATATATATATGTATGTATATATTTATTTATTTATTTATTTATTTATTTAGCCTTATTCTTAAAAATGAGGTATAGGGTACAGCACATAACCCACTCTGTGGTACTCTGATTTAAAATGAAATGTGATTTTCACATCAGCTGCAAGGGAAGGTGCTCTCTTGTCAAACAATACTAAATTTCAAAGTATTTTTCAGAAATCTATGAAGGATAGAACAAAATTATTTCTATACATTTTCACTGTACTCATTGAAATCTTTCTGTATATAAAGCAAAAGTTTTATATGCTATTTACAGGCAATCCACTTCCTGAACTGGCTGCAGCAGGAACCACAAAGTATGGTTTGGCTACCTGTCCTGCATAGACTCTCAGCTGCTGAAACGGCAAAACATCAGGCAAAGTGTAACATCTGTAAAGAATACCCTATTGTAGGATTCAGGTACTTATAACATTTTACTGTTTGGTAATCATTAGCAGATTAATTTCATGGTATTTCATGGTAGTTTTTGCAAGTTTTGCAAGACAAAATTGATCATTTACCAGACTACACAAATATAATTATTTGTATCAGAAACTTCACTTATCTTTAAAGAAAATGATGTAATTTTGTTTATTAATTGAGATCGCGATTTTGTGAATATTCATTCACATCTTCAGTCGAAAAATTTCAAAATTCATACGTATTTTCTTTTTAATACTGACAATCGATTCTCTCTTTAAGTTTATTTCATTTTCAGATTTTAGTAGTACTGGCGGAAATGTAGTGACCTCTAGTGATCGTAATGTTGACAATGACATTGTTTTTGACTGAAGATGTGAATGAATATTCGCGAACTCACAATCTAAATTAATAAGAAAATTTACATCATTTTCTTTAAAAATAAGTGAAGTTTCTGTTACAAATAATTATATTTGTGTAGTAATTGTTGCTTCACTGTAACTAGCTTCATTTTTTAGGTAATTCACCAGAATGTTAGGATATAAAGTGATGGTAAAATTGAATATGTGGATCAGATGTTATTTTTCATACTATAGACCTGAATGGTAGTACTCTTATGATGTCAAACTCATTTTAAAAGCAGTAATTGCACTTGATATCAACAGGTAGTTATGCTTCCTTGTTTTAACATGGGTATCCATTTTCTCCATTATATATCTGATTTGCTTTTGCTAATTTATTCTCAAATGCTACATGCAAGATGTATAGTTTATTTGTCATTCACTAAGGCCAGTAGATACTGCTACAATCCAAGCTCTGTGTGTTTGTGGGGAGAGGAGTGTAGTGAAAGGGGAGTAAGCTGGTGACGTATGGCAATGCTTGCATGAACAGAAATTATCACTTGAGGTTTTTATTGTTCCTCACATGAGCATCAGTGGCAATGCTCTTGCTTCTAAGCATTTGTTTGTTACAAGTGCCAAGATCTGTAACCTATTGTGGATGAGGGTTCATCAGAGGCAATTCGTAAATGAAATCTTGTAGTCCATAGTGAGGTCCGTTAGTTGGACTATATTAGAAAATGGTCACAAGGATTCCAGGTCAAATTATTGCTTAAATATGCCACTCAAGCAGGCAACATACACAAGCAAGCAGAATATATAAAACTTATAATATAATTCAGTCCTCCATCGTTAAGTCATATAAGGCTATGAATGAAATGGGTGAAATGATGTTCAACTGAGTCTAGAGTCCATAGAACTTAGAGTTGCCAGACATTCATCTTTCAGGATAAGGGAATTCCTCCAATGTGAAATTATATCGCAGACAATGAATGAAATGATGTTAAAATGAGTATAGGGTACATAGAGCATAGAATTACCAGACATTCATCTTTCAGGATAAGGGAATTCCTCCAATGTTAAGTTATATCGGACAATGATTGAAATGATGTTAAAATGAATATAGGGTACATAGAGCTTAGAGTTACCAGACATTCATCTTTCAGGATAAGGGAATTCCTCCAATGTTAAGTTATATCGGACAATGAATGAAATGATCTTCAAATGAGTGCAGGATACATAGAGCTTAGAGTTACACACATTAAGTTAAATTTAAATGTACACTATAGTAAAACTAGTTATCCTTAAATAATGTCATATTTGCCATAGCAGTGCCAGTTACTGTGGTTTTGACATTTATTTGCACTGTCCAGTTTTATGCATTCATTAAAAAACTGAAACACCAATGTCCATTTGGCTGTTAGCACTCCCCTCCCTTCTCTACTGCCATGCTTATTAAACGTAAACTTGAGCACATTCCTTCCAACCACACAGAGCTCGGACCCTTGCATTCAACAGAATAACATCGATTTCAAAAGTAAATAAGTAAGATGATGCATTCAAGGTTTACAAACATTTATGAAACCAGTAAATAATTTTACAAAGAAGTTCATAGTTACCCCATCAGAGAAAAGAGAGCAGACAACAACAGACGATAGTTGGATAGAGGTTGAAAATGGAAGCGACAGCTCCCACAAATAGTCCCTCAATAATATAAAAATGTAAGTGACCAAGTGTCAAGCAAACCAACTACAAAGTTTTTTCAATGTATGAAACTTTTAGAATAGCAAAACACTAGTTTCAAGAAAAAATGAGCTCAAAATTGCATAACTTTTTTCTTCACATCACACGGAATTGTGTATATGCTGATACAAAGTTCATTTGTTGTTTACGTGACATTTAGAGGAACTTAGTAACAGTGACATCCATATTAATTCATAAAACTATTTGTAGTTGGTTTTGTCACTGACATTTTACTTTTTGCAGGACTAGTTTCAGGAGCAGTGGCTTCCATTTTAAACCTTGAAAACTCAGATAATTTGTAAGTCCTCTCTCTTGTGTCTCATCTTCTCCTTCATAGCAATTCAGATTCTCTTGGACAGAAAAGGACTATTGTAACATCCATTGAATAAAGGAAAGAAGCACTAGAATATCTTCTGCTTTTCTGAGAAAATATCCACATTAACAAGATGTATTACCTCTTTTGCCTACAACCACTTCCCCCTCTTTCTTACTCTATATTTCCCTTCTTCCTAGTACATATATTTACTTTGGTTTTTTTTCAACAGAACACTTGCTAGACAAATGTATTTCGAACTCAAATCACTGTCTGGTCATTGTTTTGGAAATAAATAGAATATTTCAATTAACAATGAATACAAATTAGGAATAGGAAAATTCATTTCCACACTTCACTATAATTTGTAATAATACCATGACATATTCAAGAATCTATTGTTCTCATCACCTGCTGACCTCAAAACATTTCTAAGTGTTGCAAACTATAGTGAAGCTTACGACATTTTTCCTGTTCCTCGTTTATTTTAATTTAAAGTTCTTCATTGTCAACCACTTTTAAACTATTATGCATAATTAATAATAATGTAGTGTTTAGATACTAAATAGCTATATTAAACCTTAATCACTAAATTAAAATTACCTAGAATGTTAAAAATATACTGAAAAGTATGTAATACACATCATGTACAGTGTAGGATTGAAAGGAAAACTAAATATTTGTATGTGCATCACACCAGTAAAAATAATAATCAGAGTAACATAAGCACCTTAGATACTTCCCAGACAAACTCAAAGCAAGATGATGTTTGCTTAATTTTAGTTGCCATCATTAACATCTTGTATTATTTATTTAAACAGCCTGAATGACATAAGGAATAGTCTGTTCAACATAGTGCCAGCTATTATGACTGTGCCATTCTTAGACTCTGTTAGTTTGTTGTAGTGCATAAAATCTAATAAAATTATGCTTTATTTCACTTTAGTTTCGTTCACTTCTGAAGTGTATCAGTAGAATAAAAGAAGGTATGCGTTGCAAGAGAAAACTAAAATTAATATTGGTTGACTCATCTTTACTATTCTAAGGCTGTCATATACAGTATCATTTATGTTGAAAAGAATTTCAAATATCAACCTGACAACAGTATTAATAAATCATAAACAGAGTGGAATGTAATTGCAACACTCAAAGGCTAGTAAAGGTAGAATTGTAAACGATATTATGTCACTGTGAAAAATACTAGAAATAGGATAAACATTAAATAGATACTCCTAAGAACTGTTCGAATAGTTTGGAATGATAAAACAAGGATGTGATGGAATATATATATATATATATATGTGTGTGTGTGTGTGTGTTTGGAGGAATTTAGTAACAGTGACGTCAAAATTAATCTCAGAAACTATTTGTAGTTGGTTTATTAATACTCGTCAATACAAGTAAGTGACGAGTATTAATAAACTAATTACAAATAGTTTCTGAGATATGATGGAATATTAAACAGAGTAGGCTAGGTTACATAATTATCATTGTTGGTTCCAGGTATCGATGTTTAAAATGCTTCAACTTTGATATGTGCCAGAACTGCTTCTTTTCGGGCAGAAAAGCAAAGAATCATAAACTTACTCACCCAATGCAAGAATACTGTACAGCAGTAAGTACTTTACTTTTCTAAAATAACTATATCTATTAACAAAAATTGTTGTGACTTCTTCATTGAATGTTTAGCATACTATAAGATTAGTTTAGTCTCATTCTAAATTTAATATACTGATATTAGTTGCCTATTAATGTTAGTATGCTTTATTAAACTTTAGAGAAACAAAAATAAATTTTAAAGACACATTAAGAGGAAAATTGTTTGCTTAACCCAATGAATTTTTTTTCCATGAAAAACGATACTATAATGAAATTCCTAAGCATTCCCACTGCACTAAATTCCATGCTCATTAAATTTACTGTAATTTTAAGAATAATGTTTATGAGGAGCCTGAAAAAGTACAAATTCTTAGTAATAGAAATGGTTTATTTTCACAGACGACTTCAGGAGAGGATGTGAGGGACTTCACTAGAGCACTTCGTAACAAGTTCAAGTCCAAACGCTATTTTAAAAAGCATCCCCGTGTTGGCTACTTGCCTGTACAGACTGTATTGGAAGGGGATGCATTGGAGAGCCCTGCACCTTCGCCACAGCATTCCACCCTCAGCCAGGACATGCACTCACGTCTAGAAATGTACGCATCGCGGCTCGCAGAGGTGGAATTGCGCACCAGGAGTAATTCCACCCCTGACTCGTATGTATCGCCTAAACACACACCCCACCCACCCACACAGTAACATTCACAAATTAAATGAATTAACAAAGAGGTAAATACTAAAGCAATTGATTGCATTGAAGATCAATTTCTTTGACCTGCCATGCATATATGAATGAAGCTTTGTTATTTGTACATCAAAGTGATAAAAAATGCTTTCATACCTCAGTCCACACACGGTTTTTGAATGTAAATGCTGTTCTCCCTTTCTTTGAAGAATGTGGCTATGTAGATTAGTCTGCATAACATGCTTGAGTACTGCTTTATTAAATTAATTCTTCAGGTCCTGTATTTTCTCTCTTCATTTATAATTTACATATATCTCCTTTTTAATTTTGCAGTGCATCTACAATTTCTAATTCACAAGTAAAAGGCATGGCTATAAATCAATTTTAATAAGGCCACTAAATTCAGCAGCAATTTTTTATAAATAGTATTTAGAATACAACAAATGCTTAAATGAATTACGTGAATGGGAAATGCAGTTTGAATGCTGAAACTAAAGCAATTAACTTATTAACTTTTATAGATGCATTTTGCAACTATAGGATTTTTCATTCTATGCAATTCTTAGCACTTATTTTACACTTTCAACTGCTTTGTCCTTATTTTTGGCTGCTGTGATGAAACACACTTGTTACACCCTCTCACTTTTTAACATATAGCTTATGCATTATTTATAACTTTTATAATGTTAAGAGGGTTATGTATCCTGGAATGTAATTTAAGTAAAGCTAAAGTATAATATATTGTTACAGTTTTTACAGTTTTACTCCCCTTAATTAACTACAGAAAATCATACTTCACCTGAAATTCTCAGCTTCAATTCTATATCTATTTTGAAACTAAATTCCAAAATACTAATTAACATTATCATACAATACCAGCCACCTACCTATATTTTTCCAACCATATTTAAGATAAGAGCGAATAATCTTAATGTTTATACTAATTATTGTAGGTAAAATCAGAAACTAAATTTTACTAGAAGCTCTACTTATCAATATTTAAAGAAATTAAATGCAGAACATGTTCAGTGAAACCTTCAGCAGATGTTGATTTGAAAGATGTTTCACAGACTATGTTCTGCAGCAAAGATCAGTGATGTGCAATGAATCTATATAAATCAAGCATTGATTCTAATTCATTAATGTCCCCATAGAAATTTGGCAGCCAATTTTCAAAAATATTTAACTTTTTATTCTTCATTGTTAAAATTCCTCTAAATCACAAGCCATACATATTTATTTCCATTCCCGTACACTGCCATTGTGTCTGCACTACCTTGGTGGTATATTGTCATGACTACAGTTGTAGTCTTATTCTGTAGTCATTAGGGAAGCCTGAAGTAATAAACTGAACAGGCATGAAATCTTAGAAATTCAAATTTTTAATGTTTCCTTGAATACATTATGGAGAGTCCAACATTCAGTATTAAATGTACCCAAACCTTGAGTGTGTTCCTTTTAGAGGAAAGAAGTAGATTTAGCATTGAGGAACTGATTGCAATTCATTATTAATTACCTGCTGAATGTCGATATCAATACCCAATACATTGGAATAAGCATAATAGATACACAAAGAAAATCAATAATGTTTCCAAAAACATGTTTCAGTTAAATAAAATTTAAAGATGAGTCAAGTAAGGTGATGTCATTAATTGACTCGCCTTTAAATTTAATTTATTACAACACTATTTTCAGTAAATCCTTTTATGGAAGTGTTGAAAACAGTGTTGTTGTATAAATTAAGTTAATTAGGAGTCGATTAATAACACAAAACAACACTCACTTTTAAATTTTCCCGGAACCGGTTTCTGAGGTCTTCCCTCTATCTTCAGCCGGACATCGACTAGTTCTCATTGGTGTAGCTGGCAATATTTTGTCTTCGGTCTCCTCTGGTGGCGGTTCGAGGAACTTGCTGAACAAATCTTTCTGGGGGATGTCGAAATTGAATACTTTGTTCCTATTTTTTGAAATAAAGATTTGTTCCCATGTGGACAGTTCTTCTTTTCCTGTTGTATGTTTTAGTAATTTTGGTTCTGGATTTATGTTGTGGTTTTTTTCCCAAAAATGCGTGGCAACTGCTGATTTTTCTAATTGTTTGTATTTTATGTTCCTAAAGTGTTCCTTTGCTCTTGTTTCTAAATTTCTTTTCGTTTTTCCAATATAAATTTGACTACAGTCACAGCATTCAATTTGATATATACCAGATTTTTTGTTAGATTCCATCTAACAAAAAATCTGGTATATATCAAATTGAATGCTGTGACTGTAGTCAAATTTATATTGGAAAAACGAAAAGAAATTTAGAAACAAGAGCAAAGGAACACTTTAGGAACATAAAATACAAACAATTAGAAAAATCAGCAGTTGCCACGCATTTTTGGGAAAAAAACCACAACATAAATCCAGAACCAAAATTACTAAAACATACAACAGGAAAAGAAGAACTGTCCACATGGGAACAAATCTTTATTTCAAAAAATAGGAACAAAGTATTCAATTTCGACATCCCCCAGAAAGATTTGTTCAGCAAGTTCCTCGAACCGTCACCAGAGGAGACCGAAGACAAAATATTGCCAGCTACACCAATGAGAACTAGTCGATGTCCGGCTGAAGATAGAGGGAAGACCTCAGAAACCGGTTCCAGGAAAATTTAAAAGTGAGTGTTGTTTTGTGTTATTAATCGACTCCTAATTAACTTAATTAAACTATTTTCAGTACTTCCATCAAAGAAGATAAACACTTCAGTGTTTAAATGTAGGAGGGATGCACAGACATGACCTTTAAATTAATCAATCAAGCAATAAACATAATTTAAGGGACATTAATACTTTGTAGTTGTTTTATCACAACCTTGGATTCATTACAGTTTTCTAGCACCTGCAGGACGTAATCTTTTTCATTTAATTTTTCATGATTCATGCCTACATTTAGTCAGTCATCAAATGAGACATAAAATTATATTTGTTTAATAGATATTTTCTTTTAGGTTTGCAAACATTGGGCTCACTGTTTCCATAAAGTTTGAAGTGATTGCTCATCACTGATGTAAATATTTTGAAGAAAGATAAGAGACACTTTTGTTGCAATCCAATATGATTTAAATTTTGATGCATTTTACTACACTGTCAGTAGCTTCATTTATTTCTATGATTTTTGCTGAACTAGATACCCCCTTAGTATTAAAAAATAACAAATAACCAGCACAGTATACTAGAAATGTTGAAGCTTAGAAGCTACTAGGTGGATAATAATTCGGAAATACATAACCACATACATGCTAGAAATGTGACTGTACCTTAATTCAAATCTTTATATACCAGTTAAAGCTGAATTAGTATAAATTTATGCTATCTAAGATTTTATGTTTGTCCTGAAATGACAACTTTTAATTTCAAATGCTGCATATAAATTATTAATTTATTTGAAATTAGAAGCATTTTCAGGAATAGGCTGCAACTAACACAAAATTTCCACCATAAAATTTTATCAAAGCTTAGAACGCTTTCCAATCTTGACTATCCCTTTTGCTGAGACATTGGCTTGAACATGTAATTATAACAAATTAAATTCAAAATTGCAAAATTAAATGCTACAGTAAGTTTCAAATTAAGTATTCTTGCTATGCTATTTGCTTTTTCACATGCAGTAACAAAACGCAAGAGCGGAACTTCTAGCAAACAGTAACATTGTAGAGAGAGTAGGGAATAAAATAAGTGCTAAGGAATAACATTACTGCAACAAATTAAATGTCATTTACTGATTTGTTGCCTGCTTCACAGAGATGATGAGCATCAGTTAATAGCACAGTATTGCCAGTCTCTGAATGGAGGTGATAATGTGCCAGTACCACGCAGTCCAGTGCAGATCATGGTAGCCATAGATGCTGAACAAAGAGAAGAATTGGAAGCTATGATACGGTATGTAACAATAATAAATATCTAGTAATTTTTGTTAAGTTTTTAACATTTTTAAAATATTGTCACCCGAACGTCGGAACTCCCTATAGAACCGGCCGGCAGTAGGGCCAGAGGGGAAGCATCAAGGCCACGCCTACCCATTTGTCTCATGTCACTAACTGAAGGGTTGATTAGGAAAACGGCGGGAGCCCTGTACCATCTCTTTCCCCTCCCACCAGACGTCTCGAAACCTCGAGATAATTGTGCGCACCGTGAAGTTTCCAGAAACGGCGATCTTTCCTATATAAGTCCTGAGGTTGGCGAGTCAGTCAGTTCTGGTCGAGCAGCCGTGAGGAGCGCCCAGTGAGGGAATGGACTGTGTACGTGCATCGGAGGAGTGTACGTAACTGCGTGCAGTGGACCTGTGACAGGCGAACTGGTGAATTGTAATTGTGTGCATTACGTAATTCTGTGTAATCGGCAAGTGTTCCAACTGTAATTCGGTGGAAATAAAGAACATTTTTGTGTGGTACAATTGGACTTTTAATTTCACGAAACCACAAAGTTACAACATGCATCTGTGATACATGTAAGACAGCAAACAAAATGACAGTGGTATGTGAAAATTTCATTTGTAAAGTCTTGAATTCAATTCTCAATGACCATTCACTCTGAACAATTTACAATTTTCCCTGGTCAGTAGGCAAAAACTGACATGGTTTGTCATTTACAGCAATTTCTTTTCCATTATTTCTCCTTCATGCCATTTTGTTCAGGAGTGCTTCTAGATTTTGTGGCACTTGGTAGCACCGGTTAGATATTGCAGATGCTTGTTCAAAATAAAAAGAGTAATCTCCATAGACGTAAGATGGTAGCTGGTTGTTAATTGCCCTCTCTGGACAACTCCAATAGTGGAACAAGGACTGCAATGACGGGCACTATTTATATTTTGAGCCTTAGCAACCCTGAATGTTGTAGGTGCCATCTGATATTTCCAATGGAAAGTTTGACATTGTTGACCATAATCAACTTCAGGCATTTTGTCAATAGAGCATCATTTGTTTTGTTTACATTAACTTGAAAATTGTGTCTCAACAAAAACATGGAATTAACGCCTGAACATGTTCATGCAATGACTTATTACGACTTTTGAAGTGGATTATCAAGACAAGAGTGCATTGATCAACTAACTTCCATATTTGGTGACAAAGCTCCATCCTTTGCCACTGTGAAATGCTGTTATAACAAATTTAATCATGGCCACCATTCACTCAATGATGAAGTTTGTGAAGGTCGTCCAAAATCAATTGTTGTGCCAGAAAACATTGATGTGCAAAAACTAATAATATAAGATCGTTATGCAACATATTGAGGGATTGAGGCAACCCTAGGCATATATCCATATTTACTTATTCGTTGGTTTATTTATTCTTTCAATGACTGATTCATTTATTCATTTTATATTTATAGAATTATATATATTTTAGCAGTCTGTGGAGATAGTGTGAGTCAGAGCCTGTAGATATCTTTCCTCTCTACTCTCACTTCATTAATTTATGAGTATATCTGTGGTTTTAGAGAGTTGGAGGAAGAGAATGCATCTCTGCAAGCAGAATATGAGCGGCTGAGAGCTAAGCAGACGCCTGGATCAACACCTGAAGAATCTGCACATTTATCTAGACCACCTGATTGTGACATGTTGGCTGAAGCAAAACTCTTACGACAGCATAAAGGAAGGTTAGAGGCTCGTATGCAGATCCTTGAAGACCATAATCGTCAATTGGAAGCCCAGCTGCAGCGTTTGCGCCAACTTCTAGATGAGGTACATAGTTAGAGCACAATGAATAAATTAAGTTATTAATTAATGAGAAACCATTGTAAAAATTTGTATTTTTTCTATTAATTAATAGCATTTAATTGGAAACTATTTGAGCTAGAAGTTTGAGCTTTTGTAGAGTTATTTCTTTATTTGCTAGTATTAAGTGTGCCAAATTTCAAGTAGATAGCTTTAATATCGAATTCAGCTAAAAATGTTAGAACATTCAATTCCAATGTCCTTTAAACATCAACTTCTTAACAATCTTAAAATATGGGTGGAATTTATTAAGAAGAAAATTTAAAATATTTATGCATAGTGGCGGTATTATGGAAGAGCTGCTGCTGTTAGTAGACTTAAGATGTGGTCAAAGTGCCATAGTTTAATTCTAAGGCCTTAGAGAATAACAACTGTACTATATATAATAAATCTAGAACTCAATTTGAATTTATGACTCTTTGGCAAGCCTTTAGGCAATTATCAGGGTTTTAGGTTATACTCGTAAATTTAAATTCATCACAGTTGTTATGAATATTAAAAACAAATTCTTTGAAATATGTATAATTGTATAACTTAAAATTTTGTAGTCAAATGTTTAAAAATCATAGACAAAACTGCTTTGATTTTTTAATAACTTTTCTACTTCTTTTATTTCAGCCTAGCTCAAGCTCTCCTTCAAAGACAGGCACCTTGCAGACAAGATCGGTGACTGCTTCCCAATTGGCCACTGATTCACCAGCAAAGATAAATGGCCACTATCATGATTCTGGAAGTAAGTGATTCTGAAGAACTTAAGTAAATAAGGGCATTCCATAGCTGGGCTAGTGGAAGCTTTTATTGGATGGCATGACTGTTCATGGGAGATTTCATGTGCTTTAATGTTCTTTGATGGAGTTACAAATAAATTGTTAGTTTCATAATAAGTAGTTCCAGTGGCGCAGCCAGGATTTGTTCTAGGAGATGAACTTTCGTAAAGCATTTACATAATCTATTTATTAATATTAATGAACCACAGAATGCTAACATGAGAAACATGGCAATATAACAACAATATTATTAATAAAATAAATGATTATAAAAACTCAGTAACATTTCATAAAGAGAGAATTAAAACTTATACATATTAATATATTAAATAGCAGCATATAATAATATAATAACAGTTCAACATAAGCGGAATACGTTATGCAGTCAACAGTGAACAGAAGATTAAGCAGAACTTAAACATTTGATTTTCTGCAGTTCTATATGAACAAAGAAAATAGATCAATATATTAATGTAGGTACTGTCATGTAAATAGAGCCGGAGTGAATTACTTTTAATTACTGATTTACTAATTACTTTTTAACTAGTGCAACTAAGAAATTATATCAGAACAGCTGTTCTAGATTATGAAGTCATAAAACTGACAAGTGCTTCAGTACTTCCAGTTATGTTTTACAGAATAGTGATGAGTTTGGTTTTGTTTGTTTTTCCTTTCTTGGAAGTGTTGAAAACAGTGTTGTTATGATAAACTAAATTTAAAGGGAGTCGATTAATGACACTAAACAACAAAGTCTCTAAAACATGTTCCGGAAAAATTTAAAAGTAAGTGTTGTTTAGTGTCATTAAGCGACTCCCTTTAAATTTAATTTGTTTGTTTTGTTCATTCAGTCCCATCGTTTAGCAGCGTTTTAGTACATTGAACACGTCATACAGAAAGCAACCTCACCAAATCAACATAAAATGTTTTAATTACCACCATACATGAAAACATTCTTTTTTTTTTTCCTGTTTTTAATTTTTTATCACCACTACCAGACATATAACATCTGTGACATTCGACTGAAACAGGAAAACATTTTAAGAATTAGTACTACAACACACAATATTATACTATTACTCATCATAAATGCCTGCCTCGGTAGCGTAGATGGTAGCATGTCTGCCTCACATTCAAGAGGTCCCAAGTTCAAATCTCAGTTAGGGTGAGTTACCTGAATAAGGGTTTTTTTTTTTGTGTAATGTTGGAGGACGTAAATTACAAAAAAAAAAGGTTTCTTCTGGGGGTTTCCCTTATCATGATAGACAAATGTCAGGTAACTCTAAGCTCCATGGATCCCAGACTCAGTTGAGCATCATTTCACCCATTTCATTCAACATCTGATATGTCTTAATGTTCGAGGACGTAAATTACAAACAACAAACAAAAACAAAAAAACAAAACTCATCATGAATGTACCTTAACACAGTGCCTAATCAACATAAAATATTAAAAATGGAAAGGAAATTAGATTTAAAAGTGCCAATCAATACAATGATACATCACATTCCCTTTATAGCATAGGACACTTTAACAATCATCCATAAATTCTAGTTCCAAGTAATAGGCCTTGCTGCATAGTTGATGAATACCAAGTCTTTTTTCTCATTAAGCTCATTAAGTCCCTTTGTTAAGGACTATTAACAAAAGGAGTTACAATAGATTGACTGCGAAGGGAATAATTTTTTAAATAGTGATTTATTCAGTTTTGGCATTATGTGTAGAGCATTGCTAAACATCTTTTACTTCAGTAGCTTCACCAAAATTCATATTACAGGTTGCTCCTGATGCAGGCATACACATGCTATGCATGGTTTTGACTTTGAGGTTTAGAATAATGTTTTATAATTAGATTAGTTTCACTGAATCACTTTTTATAAATATCACTTTTTATAAATATCCACAGCACAGAAATCACAACTAATTTTAAATAATTGACGACATCGCCAAAAATTGAAAAACACTATTACTTTTAAATGATGGAAAAGCAAATCAATATTAATATTCATATTGTTCCACTTCAGGAGCAAATTATTGGCAGGACATCTTTCAAATACCTATTGTCCCCATTTTCTGGTTGATTAATGGTAATTCCGCAATTTTCTTCTTCTTCCCTAGGTGAATGCAGCACCGTCTGGTATGGATTTGATGAATTTAGAGATTAGATTTTTATCTGTTTATAAGTGTTAATTTTCATGACAAACATATTTAATGTTTAATTAATTGAGGGAAATTAATCATTTCTTCACACTATCCATATATGAGCTAAGGTTTTGGATAGACAGTCAAACTGAAAAATTCAATGCCATGGCCGAGATCTGTGGTTCAAATCCCGGCCATGGCATTGAATTTTTCAGTTTGACACTATCTATCCAAAACCTTAGCTTATATGTGGCTAGTGTAAAGAAATGATTAATTTCCAACAGTTTACTTAAATAATAAGAGTTTAATGATGAAGCCTGGGATTCAAGTACTTACGATAGTAAGTTCCTACAAACAGTGTATCTCGGATACGAGAGCCCCTAGTGGTTTACCAGGAAAATATATATGGGTCAATTCATGCCAGAGGATCTACTCCCATTAGTCCTGGACCCGTAGGACAAAGGACCCGGGCCTCCTTCTACCAGGGAATTACTGAGCTATCCCAAAATGGCGCCCTGCGCCTCCAAGGCTCTTTCCTGGGGCAAGACTTAGAGACTAACAAGCCCCCAATCTGGTCCTGTGGACTCAAGACGGGATGGAAGTGGATACGCCACTTACGCGTGCCAACACCAAAATGGGAAGGCTACCAATATGACCTCGGTGGGGCCGCCTGGCCACCTTCTACTAGCTATGCTGGCTAGTACGCGGGAATATTGATGGCTTCCCTCAACCCCGTCCGGAGATGTACCCGATCTCCCATGGGTATCACTGCCCTTGAGTCCAACCCAATCCGAACAACTCCTTATCAGGGAGGGGCTCGAATGTTCGGCCCGAGGTTCCTCTAGTAACGTCAGAGGTACCACGAGTGCTAGGGGTCCACAGTGCCCGCACCACGGCAGCTGAAGGGGATGGATCCCCTCCCCTGCAGGAATATATATATGAGTCAATTGAAGAATTTAATGGCATGTTGGCCATGGTAGCTCAATGGGTAAGAGCGACTGGACAGAAACCAGGAAATCTGTGCTTCAAATCCCGGCCATGGCAATTGAATTTTTCAGGTTGACTCTATCTATATTTTATGTTGACTTATTTTCCATCATTTAATTGTTTCCCTGTGTGAAAGGACCAATGATTTCAAACTAAGACTCATTTTGGAACAAACTGCAAAATTGTACTTGGTAGATATGTCTTCCTTTGTTTGAGGGATTCACATCTTCAAAAAATAATATGAATGCTTATATGTCAAACTTTCTTGTAGGTAAGCCTTTTGTGTTTAATGAGGCACATATTGCCAATGTATTTGATCATGTTTTCTTGGTTTGCTGATAATATTTTAATTTTGTTACCTGGAGTTCCAAGGAAGAGGGTTTTATCCTCTTATCTTTCCCTTGCTGCGTCACTGTGTAGTTCCATAAAGCCTCCTGTTAGAAACTATTCTGATAATAATGGAGCTTTGGAATTATGTGGAGTTATGCAGCAATCTGCCTTAAAATTGGCAACTCTTGATAAATGAATGAGTTATTCTCCAAATATTTAATATACAATGTTTACTTCTAGTATAGTTTTAATTATAAGATTTACAAACTGTTCTGTCTAGCATAAAATTTGCTTACTATTCAACCTGGTAGTTGGCATATATGAATTCAATTTTATAACAATAACTTCCTTCCCCTCCATTGCAACTTTCACTCATTTTCTTGCAATTTAAATCAGTTCTCTTGTATATTTCTTAAATGCTTTCCTAGCTCTATTACTATTTATATTTTAATTAAAAATATTTATTGACAATTCCTCTAACTATCTTACTATCATTTCTTGTTCCCTCCATCCATAACTCTCACTTTGTTTTTAAATTAGCACAAACTGTAGTACTATATCTGAATTTCTATACAGTGAGCAAATATATATGTAAAAATCTATTCGTAATCGGTTTTTAACATGTCACTTACATTTTTATATTATTGAGGGACTCCAACTATTGATAGTTGGACTGGGGTTGAAGGAACGGCTTCTAAAACTAGTCCCTCAATAATATAAAATGTAAGTGATGAAGTGTTAAAAATAGACTACAAATAGTTTTCTCAATTAATTTTGACATCACTGTTACTAAATTCCTCCAATCACACATAATTTATGTGAAAATTACCTCTTAGTTTTGTAATCCATATTCATGTCCAAACATAATAATTCTTTTTCTATTTTATCACACAAACTAACCTCTTACCTCATTGAATTTAGATCTTAATAACTTAAAAAATTATTTTGTTCCTCAATGCATATCATACATTTCTTTCACAAACCATTTCTTATTTCCCTTACCAATAATTTATTGAGTTACCTGTTATTGATACATCATTCTTATTTTTTAATTGAGGTTCATAGTCATTAAACACGGCAGCACAGCACTGTAGCATGACATTGCTTGAAATCACTTATCAATAGGACGTCCAAAAAGTAACATTTATATCGAGATTTAACTGTATTGGAACACCACAGTGAAGCGAAATAATTATTAATTTTTAGATGAGTTGTATTTATTACACATCTGCTTCACTTTCGTACCTATTTTGAGGACATGTTTCGCAAATCATCGTTTGCATCTTCTGCTCTTATGCGACTAAAGCTTGATCCAGTGGTGTGGGTAATTCTGGAGTTGCTGCAGCAACTCAACAGATGGCAGCAGCAACTCCAGAATTACCCACACCACTGGATCAAGCTTTAGTCGCATAAGAGCCGAAGATGCAAACGATGATTTGCGAAACATGTCCTCAAAATAGTGCAGATGTAATAAATACGACTCATCTAAAAATTAATAACCTTTATTTCTTTTGTAACAAAACTTAAAACAATGTCAACTTTTGCCACACAGTACCCTTACAGATATATTTCAGTTGTTTTAATTTACTGTTTATTTAATATTATAGTATACAAATATAGTGTACATTTTATGTCTTAAAAGTGAATATGTATTATGATGATATGCTAACTGTAAAAGTAAGAAAATTAGTTTGAATTATGTAATATAAGATATATAATTATAAAATCACCGTACTTCCAAAGATGATTTGTCACATTAATGTTATAGGTTATGCTGTATTTTTTAGGGAATGTATATAAAAAACAAAATTACCAAATGGATAGAGTCAACATGAAAAATTCAATGCCATGGCCGGGATTTGAACCACGGATCTCCTGGTTTCCGTCCAGTCGCTCTTAACCTTTGAGCTACCATGGCCAACGTCCGTCCTGACATTAAATTCTCCAGTCGACTCGTATATTTCCCCAAATCTCACCCTTCTTCCATCACTGGAAAACAAAAGTTTACATTGATTTTCCCTTTACTATATGCAATATTGATTGCAATGTATCTTTAGTGTTGTCCTTTGCACTAATACTTGTCATCTTAGTGTGGAGCAAAGTTAATTATTTCATCCCAGATGAGCAGAAGTCAGACATTATAACTTATAACTTTAGGACATTTCCTGGCAAATAACAACACCTTGTGCACTTTATGGGAAAGAAAGCCGAGACATGGGTATTTTTTTTTGTTTTGATTTATTTCCACATTAAAAAAAATAAATTGCAGCTCATACTGTGACATCCTTGTGACAATGACTCATGAGTTATGAAGCATGCATGGAAATAGTCTATTAATCAATATTTATAATATATTAAGAGTTCAAGAAATAACACAAGGTTGCTTATTGAAACAGCTCTGTTATATTCAAGAATGCTGAAAGAATTTCCAGGAGGAAATATCCATCATTTGGCTGCAAACCACATAATAAGATACAAAAAGTATATAAGAATTATAGGTCATATACTAACATTGAAAATTTTATCTTAAAGAGTTTTTTGTCAATGAAGTATTATAGCTTAAACATTGAACTTAAAGGAGAATGTAGCTATCCTAATTTCATAATTATACCAAAATACACTGCTACAGAAATTGCCTCATGTATTGAATGGTTCTGTATTTCAGTACCTACATATAATCATCATTAAATATGAAGATGTCACATGTGTATAGGCAAAACAAGTTTCAGAATTTAAAATGATCATTAGGGAAATAACAGTGCAACAATTTCTGAAAGGAAAATTAATTGTTCTTGCACACTAACTGTGTCAGGACAAGGTTGGAAAGATAGAATCAGAACTCAAAAATTCATTGCCAAAGATGGGAATTTCGGTGGCATTGATTTTTTGGTCTGATTCTACCTTCCCAATTCCCATGTTGCTGCCTCTTCTTGAATACAGCATAAAGCACAAATGACAACTGTTACATGCTAACCGGGTGAATTGTTGGTGGAACATCCACGTTTGGGAGAGGTACAAAGTGATGAGATGGTGTTCCACCAAAAATTCACCTGGCATGAAGTCCAACAAAATCCAGAGTATATATAATTGTCTATTTCTCCTCTTTTAGAGATTGGAGGCAAGAATCGTCATAAATATGTTAAAATCAGATATTTAGCTATTCTCTCCTTTTATTTTACATTTCTTTGGTTTTATTTCTTAGCTGTGAAATTTTTGCTGTATTGTATTTGATAAACATGAGCGTGTGCCATGCAGACCAATGTAGTTTCATAGTATCCTTCTTGTAACTTTTGTTAGTCCTTTTAGTAACTTGTTAGTCCTAATGTTCTCAGCAACTTATTCAGCATCTGTGCCATTTTTTTATTTACCTACTTATGTGAGCACTAGAAGATTCACTTATTACAGTCAAATAGATTGGCATTCAGTATTTTAAACCTGGACCTCCTAAATATAAGCGACACAGAAGCTATTGCCTGAGCTATCTTGCTCAGCGATATGGTATTATGCTGTAGTTAAGTTGTGCAGTAGGGAACTCTTTTCATAATTGTCACAATATGCCATACTGTCATCCAACAAATGCTGTGCTGCAGTGTAATGTAAAGTTAAATCTATATTATAATGAACTAGAAAGTATTAAGACAGATTGCTGCAATATGCATAGCTTGGGCAGCTTGGTAGTGCTATGGCATGTATGGTGTCTGTAGGTGGACGCTGGGTGGATGGTGGTAGAAGCACCCTGGACCGTGCAGGTGACATGAGACCACCGCCCCCTCCAGTGTCGCATAACGTGGCTGGTGCAGCAGCCACAGGCACCACTTCTTCCACTACTGCCACTCAAAATGTTGGCAATCTATTACACATGGCAGGTAGGTTAAATAAGTGTATATTGGCTCTATGTCTCATTTTGCATGCATTGGAGATTAACTTTATAGGACACGACTTTTCTGTTTCTGCTATTTTGTTCCTAATATTTCATGACTTCATATTTCTGTACTTCACAAATCAAATGAATAACTTTTTTGCTTTGCTTTCTTTGATTGGTAAGCACATTACTAATAAAGGCAACAATATAACCAGAATGTTTCAAAATAAATATTTATTTTTGTTCACCTAAACTGATCCAATAGAGGACAATACTGAGCAATGTGTTGGTTAATAGCAATGTGCTTATCAGAAATAAATTTTAGTTACCCTATAGCTTAGAAATACTATTTAAGGGTCATTAAAACCGTCATAGGATGTAGATAAAGGATGATTTGAAAAGAAAAAAATAATTCCTAAAGTGATTCATACTCTTAATAACAAATATAAAATATCAAAGGATAGTTTAAGACAAAATATTGTTTTCTTTTGAAGTTTTAAAAGTAAGACATTTTTTGTTTACAAGACCAATGTTTTATTTTAAACATACTATATGTAAGTGAAAAAAGTGAATGTTATAATTAACAAAATAAAGCACCATAATCTTTTGTAATAGTGTGCTGCATCCCATAATAATGTGGAACATTAATCCTAAAGAAATTAGAACAAGAGATAAAAGTAATACTTAAGCATGCAACATTTAAAAAAATAATAACAGATGTGTTATAAATTATGGAAAATAAATTTACATTAAGCAATCATATTGCCTCACTTAATAGCAGCCAAAAATGGGGGCAATAGATCCTGGAAAACTATCCTGCAGTAATTTTATAAGTGGAGCATTATGAACACTTAATTTTCATTTATTTTCTGTAATTTAATTATTTGCTTTACTATATTTCAATGACTTCAAATATATTTACATTGTATTTCTTGAGTCATCTCCATGTATGATTTATCAGACTTCATAGATGTCTCTTGTTTTAATTCCTGTCCAATATTTCGTGACCCATGTACAGTGTAAGAATTTCATGTATTTTTAACATTAATCCTACATAATTACAGTAAGGCAATAGTTCCTAAGCACTTTTAAAAGGTTGTGTGTTCTTTCTTTCAATTCTTTCAGCAGCAGGCAGGATGTAGGTCAGTTATATTATAAATGATCACATTCTTAGATGCACATAGTTAAGTTTATCACTGGGTGAAATTTGTTTGTCTCTGCTGTGCTCGCTTTGTGGCTTTTCACTAACATTAGTTCGCATGCTTTGTTTTACTATGAAAAAAAAAATCCACGGAATTCTGTAGTGCTTTTTATCTGATGCAATGTGGCATGTAAATACATATACATTAGTGGCTAGCTGTGCAGAATATTTAAGTATTCATAGTATTGTAAGTTATATTTTCACATATGCAGTATTATAATAATACTAAGTACTGTAGTATAGTAATGAAAGATACACATACAAACATTTTTGTAAGTACAGGGAAAAGCAATGAATCTACAATTTTATATTTTCCTTCAGTTCAGTTGTTAAGATTAGCATTTCTGATATTTCCCTTAATCTTCTTCCATTGCGATCTATTTAAATATTTCACTTTGTTCTCAACCTTTCTTTCAAAAAGATATAATGAAGGATATTTTCATTTATTTCCCCTGTTTTCTTATTCTTTTAACATAGATGTTGCACAGAGTGAATAATTATTTTTATATTTTATACAGCCATTCTTTTCTTTTGGGGATACCGATTACTAAATTACATGTCATGACCATAGTGTTGGAGTGTGTATGTAAATACGTGTGTGCAAATATGTGTGAATGCACTATAAGCACGTGGTTTAAGTATGTTTAGGCTGGTGAAAAATTGCACAATCACTCTTAAATTAATTTTGTATAATTTTCTTTTCTGCACTACACTTTACATAAATTCAAGGCCTTCTTGAAGTAGAGTGAGGTTAATTGTAAATATCTATAAACATATATTAAATTTGAATTATGCATGATTGGAGAAATTTAGTAACAGTGACGTCAAAATTAAGTGAAGAAACTATTTGTGATTGGTTTCTTCGATACTTCGTCACTTACATTTTATATTTTTGAGAGACTAGTTTCGAAGACATCGCCTCCATTATCAACCTCTTTCCAACTGTCTGTTACCGCCTGCTCTTCTCTCTCTAGCGGTGGAACTATGAACTTCTTTGTCAAGCTATCTACTAGCGGGAATGAATAATGAACTTTGAAATCCTGCTGGCAGATATTTTGACAAAGAAGTTCATAGTTCCACCGCTAGAGAGAGGAGAGCAGATGGCAACAGACAGTTGGAAAGAGGTTGATAATGGAGGTGATGGCTTCCGAAATGAGTCCCTCAAAAATATAAAATGCAAGTGGCGAAGTATCAAAAAAACCAACTACAAATAATTTTTTCAATTACTTTGAATTGTTGCATATAAATTTCATCCAGACGTAAATATCACTGTTTTAAAATCTGTGTTATATGCCTACTATAACAGATCTTATATAAGTGTAAGATTTTAAGACAACTTCAAGGATAATGACAATTTGTGTGAAAATTGAATGTTTGGTTTTAATTTAAAACCTGTTACCTGTTAAAAACATGTTACCATCATGCTACCTGCCTCGGTAGCGTGGTGGTAACATGTCTGCCTCACGTTCAAGAGGTCCCGAGTTCGAATCTCGGTCAGGGTGAGTTACTTGGATAAGGTTTTTCCGGGGTTTTCCCTTATCCTGAAAGACGAATGTCGGGTAACTCTAAGCTCCATGGACCCTGGGCCCATTTGAGCATCATTTCACCCATTCCATTCATCGTCCGATATGACTTAACGTTGGAGGACGTAAAATTAAAAAAAAAAAAAAAAATTAAATATCTCCTGCCTTCCATTTCACAACAGTTTGACTTCAACAAGTGATATGCCATTTCATTATGAGGTGACATAAAAAGCACAGTTGATTCCTTCTGAGTATAAAAACCCTGCTTTAACTATGGATCTTGGTAAACAAAGTTGTCGCAAAGGCATCTATTTTTTAATAATGAAGAGTCATGAGAGTTTGAGAGATTAAGTAGTACAAGAGGCATTCTAAAAGTCCTCACTCTAAGCAATAAATCATAAGATTTTCATAAATACCCTGTAAATTTAAAATAAAATCTCCCTATTGCGCAAAGTATCTTTGTTAGGCTCAACCTGATTATTTGGTTGAAATTTGATACAATCATCCATTTCTTCAAGTTTAGAAAGCCTGCCTCTGTAATGCAGATGGTTCAAAAGGTCCCAAATTTAAATCTCAGTCAGGGTGAGTTATCTGGATAAGGTTTTTTTCTCTCGTCCTGAGAGTTAAAGGTTACATAACTCTAAGCTATATGGACCATGGGCTCATTTGAACATTATTTCATCCATTTAATTCATCATCCAATATGATTTAACATTGGAAAACATTAATTTAAAAAAAAGTTTAAGAACAAAAAGTATAATCACTTGAGGCAAAAGTCAATAAATATAGTGGATGTGGAAGCACCTGGAAGTTCTGTAGCAACAATTCCAGAGATATGTGAAGAAACATTATTGTGAAGAGAACTTCCTTTTTCACAAGTAGGAAATCAGAACTTCTGATTTTTATTCAGTCTCTTTAATCAGGTCTGCTAAATTACTATTATTTTTTAAGAATGAACCAACATATATCTGACACAAAATATTCTCATGGTTCTGAGGAAGTTTATGGTGAAATTGTCATAAAAAAACATAGGCACAATATCACAGGATTTAGCTATCTACAAAAGAGAATACAGACATACTTTCAGATGGCCTTGATTCATATTTTTTATTAGACAGAATTTGTAGTGTAGTTTTATTATCATGTTGTCTTGTTTACGAATAGTGCACAAATTAAAGAGAGTTCATTTTTTATAGTATGCATCCATGAAGCATTTTTTAATCACTGTCATGTATGCACAGAAGAAGATGAAAAATAAAATGTAGAAAAAATAAATACTGTATATAACTTGATTAGTAAGAGTGACAGATTGTAAAGCTAAGAAATCACAACAAGAAAAAATGGGAGCTTTGAACACTTTATATTGAGCTCTCAGATGGTATTGTTATTGAAGAGGGCAACAGGACTTTTCATTAATATAGTTTTGAGTCAAACTAGTACTCAGTGCTAGTATTTACCTAGAATGCATTTCATTAGGATCTACCTAACATCATCAGCTGTTATCGACTAATAAATGTTATTTATTTTTACAATTTTTTTCTCCAGGTTATCCAACAACTAAAGTAAAGGGCAAAACATATTGCTCCTTCTTGTAATATTTACAGGAGTTTGCAGTGTCAATGCTGGATCTGTTTCAGACATCTAGTACTGTTTATATTTGTTTAACACAAAAGTAAAATACTAACGTAAATTAATATGATAGCACAAGAGAACAGAAAGCAACAAATGTAATAACTGAAATAACACTGTTACTCCAGTCTTAACACTGGAATATGCACAACAATATTTAGTGTTACTTTGACAAAGCATGGGCCTTCATGACCATGAACTAATTATAGCACTAGATTTAAGGTCTTAAGACAAAGTGTGCAAGTAATAGCCAAGAACTTTTTAACACATTTCATCTCATTCATGCTATGTGTATAAAAGTATAGGAATATATGAGGGCTATAATCGAAGCTTCCCTGCGCTGTGGCGTAGTGGGCTAAGGCATCATGCTTTGGTTCCCTGCCATAGAATGCAGCCCAGGTTCAATTCCACTCCTGGGGGTGCAGATTTTAAGTCCCGGGTATAGGACCAGTGCCCACTCAGCATCATGAGGAAACTGAGGAGCTTACGATAGGTAAGCGGGGTCCTGGTCAAGAAAGCCAACTTCTCGGCTGGGGTCGCTGAAATGCTGACCACATCTCCTCCCCATATGAGATCAGTGATCACCCACCTCTACCTTGCATATGTGGGTGTGAGGCCGGTAGTTGGGCTAGCATGGTATGAAATATTAGTCATATTATTATATACATAAGTGTTAATTAGCATTGCAGCCACCCATTTCTCGCATGACACAGAGGGATTTTGATTCCCTCTTCTTTTCCTTGTCACAATATTTAATCACCAGGGAAAGGAATTATATGGACTAAAAATGTATCAAATATATAAATATATATGCAGTTATTTTCACCAAAATATGGAATTAAATATGGACTTATAAAACAAATGACTATCTATTCTAAATATTGATATATTTTAATACAACTAACCAAAGAATATAATAATGGACATACCTTGTCTTTAAACTGTTATGTGAACTTCAAACAAAACACAATTGATATTGTCTGTTATAATAGCAATGGGTTACAAACATTTCTTTCAAGTTCTGAAAAATTAATCTTCTTCTATTGTCTCTGAAGACAGATTTATACTGACTGAAACTGCCTTCAACATCAGCAGAAGTAACCGGTGCAGTCTTCAATTTCACGATGTCTGCTGGGGATAAGTCCAAGTTTACCTTCACTGTTGAGTCACCACTCATCACAACAACAACCTTTTGTAGCTCTTCATATCCAGGGTTTTTTGAAAGTACAGTGTCCATGTTAGCTCTTACTGCGTCTGCAACTTCACCTTTACTACGATTCAATTGTTCCACAGTGCTATTTATAATTTCAAAGCTTTCAGGAAATGAAAGGTGCCTATTTTGGAGACTTTTGAGTGTTTTTATGATACATGAAAATGTGTTCTTAATATAAATTAAGTCATTCCTCACACTTGAGGCACAGGCAACTGTTTTGGCAGTATCAATTGAGACTGCATCTTCAGAATCTAATGCAAGTAGAACATTCTTAATAGTCTATATGTTCAGCATAATATTCAACCACTTCCAGCCAAGTACCCCATCTAGTTAAAATTGGTTTTGGTGGCAATGGAATATCAGGGCACATTTCTTTCAATGCATTAACTCTATTGGGAGCTTTGAGGAACACCTTGTCCACTGATGAAATCAACAAATCTTGCCCCTTATCACTTCTGCGACACGATGAAATGCATGTGCCACACACATTAACTAAATCATTTTAGGATAAACTACAGATAATGCTTGTCCAGCTTTGAACATATAAGGGGCAGCATTGCTAATAAAGGGTAACACATTATCATACATAATACCCTGTTGCCATAGGATGCCCATAGCTTTGTTGAACAGTTTAACTACAGGTTTGTTATTGCACTTTTCTAGAACATCACAATGTAAAAGAATCCATTGAGAACATTGTTCACTTAACAAACCAATAACTACATTGCCAACAAGCCTACCTTCTTTGTCGGTAGTTGCATCGATAGAAACCCAAATTGGACCATCATTAATTTCATCTCTTATCTTCTGTACTGTCTCATGGTAAATGATACTGTCTCATGGAATTTTCAAATAGCTCTGATTTGAAAGGAATGTTTAAAACTTTATTGTGTAAATGTATTTTAATGGAGCTTTGTTTTATTTTATATGAAACATGGAAAATATATGGAAATTAATTAAAATATGCACTAAATTGTAAAATATGGAGAAATATAGAAAATAAAAATAGCATTTTTCAACTCTACACATTGTGAAACATAATGGCAATGTAAAATATAAATGATATTAGCTTTATAAGTAAATATGTATTTACATATAAATCCTTTCCCTGTTAATCACATTATATACAATTTCTCGCACCTGTCGATGTATGACAGGTTGCTGTCCAAAAAGATTGATTGCATCTGAACAGAGTTCACATATACTGGTTTCACTGTGTATGTGTGATAATATCACATAAACATCTCTGTTGCTCACATATTTTCCAGTATGCTGACACATTTTACCATGTGTATTTACACTCACCTTCACATTTTAAATATTGGTAAACATTAACTTTAAAGAGAGTCGATTAAAGACACTACACAACACTTACTTTTAAATTTTTTTAAATTTTTCCGGAACATGTTTCAGAGGCTTTGCCTCTATCATCGGCCGGCTCTCGACTGGTTCTCGTTGGTGTAGCTGACGATATTTTGTCACAGGTCTCCTCTGGTGGCGGTTCAAGGAACTTGCTGAACAAATCTTTCTGGGGGATGTCGAAATTGAATACTTTGTTCCTATTTTTTGAAATGAAGATTTGTTCCCATGTGGATAGTTCTTGTTTTCCTGATGTATGTTTCAGTAGTTTTGGTTCTGGATTTATGTTGTGGTTTTTTTCCCAAAAATGTGTGGCAACTGCTGATTTTTCTAATTGTTTATATTTTATGTTTCTAAAGTGTTCCTTTGCTCTTGTTTCTAAATTTCTTTTTGTTTTTCCAATATAAATTTGACTACAGTCATTGCATTCAATTTGATATATACCAGATTTTTTGTTAGATGGAATGGCATCTTTGATGTTTGAGCAAATTAGGTTTTTTAAGGAGAAATGGTTGACTGGTGCTAGTTGAATATTTTGTTTTTTGAAGACTTTTTTGAATTTATCATAGGCCCATGGATGGTAAGTGAATTTTTTGAAAATCATATTAGTTTCTGTAGCTGAGAGAGTTGTGGTTTCCTTTAGTAGCTTCTTCTTTTTTGCTAAGCTCACTTTTTTGTCCACTAATGATTTGGGAAAGTTAAAAGTCAAAAAAGTCTTCAAAAAACAAAATATTCAACTAGCACCAGTCAACCATTTCTCCTTAAAAAACCTAATTTGCTCAAACATCAAAGATGCCATTCCATCTAACAAAAAATCTGGTATATATCAAATTGAATGCAATGACTGTAGTCAAATTTATATTGGAAAAACAAAAAGAAATTTAGAAACAAGAGCAAAGGAACACTTTAGAAACATAAAATATAAACAATTAGAAAAATCAGCAGTTGCCACACATTTTTGGGAAAAAAACCACAACATAAATCCAGAACCAAAACTACTGAAACATACATCTGGAAAACAAGAACTATCCACATGGGAACAAATCTTCATTTCAAAAAATAGGAACAAAGTATTCAATTTCGACATCCCCCAGAAAGATTTGTTCAGCAAGTTCCTTGAACCGCCACCAGAGGAGACCTGTGACAAAATATCGTCAGCTTCACCAACGAGAACCAGTCGAGAGCCGGCCGATGATAGAGGGAAAGCCTCTGAAACATGTTCCGGAAAAATTTAAAAGTAAGTGTTGTGTAGTGTCTTTAATCGACTCTCTTTAAAGTTAATTTATCATAACAACACTGTTTTCAACACTTCCAAGAAAGGAATTGGTAAACATTTTTAAGTTTGATTTATGAGTCACTATGTTTACACTCAAACTTCACTTACTTGTTGTATAATTGAAACGTTTTCAAGATCATTCGATCTCATCCTCAGCTGTTTGGTGACTGTTGGTAAACATGTTACTAACATAGTTACATGTTCTTTTATGTAGCTAGTAAACAGTAAACATTATCTAATATTTAAAAGTAAAGAGTGTAATAAGTGTGACTGCTTCAGTGCTCTTTTTAAACTGAAGCATTCTGCCCTTCTAAGCCTGTTCAGAAGAATGTGGCTGGGTTCGTTCTCCTAAATGGACATACACCAAATTTTGGAATTTCCTATGATGCTGTTTAAACCATGCTCTTCTCTTGTATACTACAATGCAGGTGCTGAAACATTTGGTTTGCATCTAAAATGTTACACTCTTTTTTAGACTTGACAATTTATGCATAAATTAGTTATAAGATATTTAGAGTTCAAAATTGCCTTGACCCCATTAGTATGAGCCATCACTGACACAATATTTATGCAAGCTTTTCATAAAGGAGACTTTTACTATTCAAGTACTTTCAACGTTACATATGTATAAAGGGGCTATTAAAATAATCATTTAAAATTCTGAAAACAGCCCATAACAATTAATATCATTTCTGCTTTCGAATAAAATAACCTTTTTTATATAAACATGTGTGCTGTATGCCACTGATATGCATACATTGAATGCTTTTCCTATGCCCACATTTGGAAATAATATAAAATTTGCACAGTTTGGCAAGAACTTCATATAAATTTTGACACCTTGTACAGGATAGTAAAATAAATACTTATTTTAATACCCTACGTCCTAGAGGTATTATCGTGAATAATTTAGATCTCTAAAGATATATTCTCTTATTTAGTCACCTTACATTATAAATGTTTTGTTAGCTATTATGTAAGTATTAAAGTAATGAAGTGTGTGAAAATGTATGTAAGAAAAATATCCTTTAGTCATAACACTGAACTTCCATTACAGGAGACTTGGGCAGAGCAGTGAGTGAGCTGGTGACCGTTATGACAGATGAAGATCACCATTCAGAATCAGCAAGTCTCAGTGATGAAGAACCTCCATCAAGATATAATCCAAAATAACAGAACAAGAATAAAATGGTTAAGGAATGACAGTTAAAAGAAAATCTGACCACAAGTTTTATAATGTTATCGTGTTTATCAGATGGTTAATGAATAGAGGTATTCTTTTATTAAAATATACTGGTTACACAGAATATTAAATAAACACAGTGTGTTGTTAATGCAAAAGGAAATGGACATAAATGAATCATTATCAGATTTTCTGTGAGCAAATTACAAAGCTAAAGTGGGCCAAAAATATCTTAGTGTTAACTACCCTCTCCAAAAATTGTACATGTGATATATCTTTTTTTGGTGACTGAATGCAACATCATTAATCATCTGAAAGAACTGGCTTTGCCTTATATGTAACAAGAGGACTGTGCTGTTGTGGTCAGCAGCTATGAAACATATCGCTACGCACAGAAGAATGAAAGTTTTTAGTGAATTTTATTCAACTGTCTGCACCAGATGCAGAAAGTAACATTAGCTGAAATGCCCTGTTCATCATGGATTGCAAGGATTCGGTGTTGGACTATTTATAGAAATAATGAAATGCACAACTGCCATATCACAAATGTTAATGTTAATCTTTGAACTTGAAAATCACTATGCAACTAACTGACATATCTGTTCTATCAGGAACATATCTGCATATTCTACATGCAGGCACAATGATTTATATTAAGGTGTTGATATATGAAGTTTAAGCCTTGAATGAGTATTGAAATGTATATATGCAAATTTACTTCATGAATGGATGAATGGAGACTTAAGACACTAAAGGGCATTTGGACACAAACTGTTTAAGTGGATTTACAAAACTTTTCTTTTTAAAAGAAAACATACAAATTTTCCTTTGTGAAATGCACAAATATGGTGCTTAAATGAGAATTTATAAATTCCCTTTAAATTCTTAACATTAACAGGCACATATCCTACCCTATATGTAAAATAAAATTAAATGATAAAAAAAAAAAAACAAGAAAGAAACATGGGGACTTTTCACAGACAATGAGTTAGATAACTTTTCCTACTTCAATTAGTTTTATTTTCTTATAACTCAATTTACCTAACTTTTTCATTGGTATCAAGATTATTCTGAAGTCTTTTCTATCCACTCAAGAAAAATGATAGCACCACTTTGCTTTAATATTTTGGTGTATATACTATAACAATTGTTTACTAGAACATAGTTTACGAAAATCTTAGCCATGCTTCTGAGGAGGAACCACCAGTTTGAGATAGTGCATATTGTCACTAAATCTGGTGGCATTTCCTCTTGTGTCAATTTGAGGAAACATTCTCAAAACAGGTTGAGCATTGTTTTAGCTTCAATTACAGAAGGTGTAAAAACATTGTTGGTAGTAACATTCTTTAAAGCCATGGAATTATAATTGACATTCGATTTAGAATACCTGTAAGAAAGTTAATTACATTATACTATTAGTTTGAATAAACCCATTAGCTATGAACTGTGGAAACCGCTGTATTGTTCAGAAAAAAACACAATAAACTGAAGGATAAAACAGTTGAGCAGTCCTCAAGCTGTGGTTCCTCTTTTTATAACTATACCGTAGTTTGTGTTATCCTTATACCTCTGTTATAATTTATACTATATTATAAGAATGGAAAAAAAAGGAACAAAATCTTAAGAGTTACTGCTCATGACTTCTTCTATCCACTATTGTTTATTTAGTTTTTGTGACTTCTACACGCTATTCTTACAAAAAGCTTTATTTTCCTATCTACTTCATGTAAATTGAATTAAGTGTTTAAGAAACATTATAGTACAATTGTAGGCAGCAGGAGGATAGAGAAAACTGTATCAAGTCAGATGTTCTTTAAGTGGGTCTTGAAATTCATTACTCTTCCCATGCTATCACAAGAAATAATTGAATAATGATAGTACTTAAAAAAATTAAACCAGTAATATCCACTATTTTAGAAATGGATTATGCCAAAGAAGATTATTTGAAGTAAATCGTGTATTTTAAAGAGTTCTACATGTTTCTTATGTTGTATGTTTTTATCTATTGGTATGTTTAAGCATATTTTGTTTTAACCAAAATTATCCAGAGTCATTTTTGAGAGAGGCAGAGGTTTTAAAAAGTGTCTCATGTAAAGGATATTTTGAATTGTGGAATACTGTTTAAAATATTCATATTACATCTTTGGAAGATACTCAAACTCAAAACACATATTTCCGGTAACAATTTAATATCAAATATTTGGGTGGAATATGCTGCTTCTTGTAAGTAGATAGGTGTTAGAGAAAGTAATAAAAATAAAATAATGGGAAGCTGGCAGAGATTAAAGATTAAGAGCTTCCCTGGGAAGAGTAATATTTAGAGTAATCCAGCCTTCTGTAAAGACCTGTAAATTTTCTCTAGCATTCTCAAAGGAAATGCAAAGTCTTTGAAGCAGGGATTATAATTCCTTTAAAGCAATATGATGTGATAAAAATAGAATATGGTACAGAGTTGTAATATATTAAATGGTACCACTTAGGGACAACCAAACTTAATTGAACATAACTTTAATGCTTGTCTATCAATATTTTGTTGCTAAGCTTCTTGTCAAATTATTCAGATAAACGTGGAACTGATGCAGAGTAACTAAATTGCATTCTTCTATATATATTTGCTACTTGATATTTCTCCTCTTTTCCTTTGGTTTTTAAAGATATTCTGGGGAGAAGATGTTTATATATTTCTTCAGTATTTTGAGCTTTTTGTTCTCATTTTTACTAACAAGAAGAAAGACTAAAGAAAAGGGGTATGTCCAGCTGTAAGCCAAATGCTAAATTGGACAACAGATATGCCGAGTACTGAAACAAATGCCATTCAGAATTTATTGTATACCATTAGGTTATATTAAGGGCACTTCATATTATGTTCCTTTGAGTCATATGCATCACTTTAAGCATCATCCCAGCCAATTTGATTCATACTTTTCATTTACTGCAAAGCAACGCAACACTACAGTATTGTTATTCTAACTAGGGCAGTTAAGGACATTCCTCCAGAACTCCACGCCTCACTTGATCCCTCCCTTTCCCATATCTTTGCTCATCTCCCAGTCCAATTAAAATTTTCTGTAATTGTATTGAATTTATGTATATTTTACTTGTACATAATGGTGTCAAATTTGAATGGTGTTAGATGACAGTTGAAAAAATTATATATGTATAAAAGTGTATAACTCTTTTTAAATTTCTGGAAAACTGCCAGGAAATGGTTGTGATATTTTTAGAGGTCTACAAAATTAATTTCAGAATCATGTGAAGTGTCCATAAGAATGGTGCATGTGAGGAAGAACAGTGTAACTGAAAATTAAAGGCCCCATGCCGTACTTTCCTCTTCAAAAAATATCTGTCACAAGTTAGATGATTTTCAGGGAAACATGAGCTGTTACTCGGTAAAGAAGTTTTATTGATCACTGTGAGCATCCTACTCCACCATCCTATAATTTTCATTAATAAAACTTTGGTGTATCCAAACCATGTTAAAAGTTTTATCTGGCAGGGCTCTAAAAGAAACGGTATGTAAAGAAAGAACCCTTTAGATGATAATAGATCACATCTAATCTGCCATGCCAGATCAGCCAAATATGGTTTCACAGAAAGGGCAGATATAGTGTTCCACACAAAAAATGGTGGTCATTATCAAGAAAGAGATGGATAACGTAAAATTTAGCAAACAGAAGATGGATGTTTGATAATTGAGCTACCACTCTGTGCTTATAAATATTCCTAGTACAAATTCTAAGAAAGCTGAAATTTTGTCGTGGCCATGAAGCAAGAATATACACAGTGCTGTAGTTGGAAAAAATGTTTAGGCAGTATTCACCAAACTGGAAAAATGTTTAGATGGTAATCACCAAACTGGAAAAAGTTTAGGTGGTACTCACCAAAAGTCACTCAAGAATTGCGGTTTGCACCACCTGACTCTTCATTGTTATACCAAGAAGCTTTATGGCTAATATAAAAGCTGTTGCCATTCCAATTTAGTTGTACGACCAATCAATAAACATTTTTTTTTCTTTAATTCTAAGCATTGCTTTACGCATTTAGACAATATGTTTACATGTTCAAATTTTAGGTGGTACAACATACCAGCCCATACGAGCCCAACTACAGCACTGAATATACATCATAATCCTACATACATTCATATATCAGCTGGCACCAGTAGACTGTACCTGGTTCAGAGAAGTGTGTATAGAATGGAATATGCCCTTGACAAACCTACTGGAACTGAAAATACTATAACAAACTCTTTTAAAATGCATTTAGGCTGTTGACCTATCCACAATATATTAGCTGTGGATGTGGCAATGCTCAGACAAGTTTCCTGTGATTATGATTTCATCATAACACTTTCAGGGGCAACAGTAATCATCAAGGAGGAATATTCTAAAAGGTAAGATGCTAATATTTATACAGTGATGGAGTAATTTAAAGTACTTTCTTATGGATAAACAAAGGTCTTAACTTTTAAAAGCCTATAAGTACTATTCATAGAACTGTATACAAGGGAAAATGATATCTTCCTTTATCATTCATGTTCACCTGTTTTGAGATATTCTGAATAAATAGAAAAAATAACAAACACACGGCAACTCTATAATGATAGAATATGTGCTTAGCAGTATAAAATAAAGCCTCATGCAAATAATTCTAAGCTATCAAAATGGCCAGTGACATGAATTTTTACCAATGATGCTCATCATACTCTGGTATAGTTCTGATTATAATTTGAACTAATATTGAACTAACAGAAAGAAACAACCTTATGGAACACAAATTATTAATTCTTGTATATCAAGTTTCTCCTAGTTATACTAGCAGAATTTTCCTGTTTTACAGATAAGTGTATAAGGAAATTCTGGTATGTCTTATACTTGAAGCAGATAGTAGAATGTCCAGTTATCAACAGTTTAACTTACAGGCTGGGAAATGAAATATATTGAAGAGTAGGTTAACATTGCAGAATACAATAGATTCAGTACTGAACTGGTTAAAAAAAAAATCTGATAAATTCAAAAGGCTACAGACATGCAGAAAGTTTAAATACCACCCAAGAGCTACACACCTTTTGCAAAATATCTTCAAGAACAAAACATTACTTAAGCTCCAAAGCACAAATTCAGTGTAAACATTGAAATCCCATAATACAAGAAAGCCACAGACAAAAACTCAGGTGTGTACTGAATAAATTGCAAAGGCACTGGCAACTTTTACATCGGCAAAACAAAAAGGAATTTGAACATTAAGCTTAAAGAACATTTTAGGAACATCAAGAACAAAGAAACAGACAAATTGGCAGTAGCATACCATTTTTGGAATGTGAATCACGATACAGAACAAAAAATCAATTCATTAAACATAGTTCAGGGTCCAACTGCATTAACTGCATGGGAAAATATATTCATAAAGAAATATGAAGCAAAACTTCAATTTCGACACCATTTTTGATGAGAACCTGAATTTCAAGTTCATCGGGACACCAACAGAGCCACCAAGAAGATCACCCAATGGAAATTCAACAGCTGACATTAGTTGAGGTCATTAGGAAGGTCCTAACAAATATGGAGCAAGGAGGATTACGAGTAGTTCAGCCCAAAATTATATTAAGATGACTAGCATTTGATTTAAATCTACCACCAGTCTTTAAGCTGGCCATGTATAGATATTCAATCCCACAGAAACCTATGGTTATCTGGCAAAGCAGCACTGGTGCATTGCAATGAACAAAAGTTTCAGGGATTGACATGCAAAACAGTAATAGTCTAATATTATTGAACATTTTAAAACATCATTCAACATGAGTTTGTGCTAGGTTTCATCATTCATTCATTCATTTATTTATTTCTCTTTAACACTTAAAAGATCTTTTTTATCTAGCCATCAAGATGCTGCAGTTGTGAAATCCTCCCAGTAATAGTAAGATTTATATCTTCCTGCCTGACTACCAAAGTGATCTTTAATAAAGCACATTTCTCTCTCTGTTAATCAAAATTTCATATTAGACCCCTCCATTTAACGTTGTTATGTATGTGAACATTAATTAACATCTGGCAATATCTTTACAAGGTTTCATCATTGTTTCGTGTTGGAAAATGATCATACGATTTTCTGAGATTTTAAAGATTGGTTTTGTTTTATAAAGTAATAAAAAAGTTATAATTTCATCATCAGTTATGTTTACACTACCTAAACTTCTTCTACTTCTACTTCTTCTTCTTTCCTAGTTTTACCACTATTGTGATGTTAGGGAATATATTACCTACCTTATTTTTGTAAAATCAGAACATGATTCGGGAACATTGGGTTCTATTATTAGCTAACATCCAAGTAAATGTATTGATGGCAGGGGTCTCTGGTGGTGGCAGCAATATGAACCTGATGATCTGTCATCTGTGAGAGTGTTGAAAGTTCATAATTTGATCCTTGTTTTTTGTACTGTGGATATTTTTCCACATTGAGAGTTCAGTTAGTATACTGCTCCTAAGAAGGTTGACTTCCACGATAATATCCTGGTGGTAGTGTCAGAAGTGTGCTGCTATGTCTGATTTTTCACTTCAGGTGTTCTTTTAGTCTAGTTTTTAAGTTTCTTTTTTGTCTTGGCTATGTATATTCAGTCAGTCTGCAAATTTATCTGATGTTTCAGTGTGGGGTATTTTGTCTTTCAAGGATGTGTAGAATAACTTTTGTAGCTGTATCTGTTTTGAGATGCTAAAATCATGTGTTTTCTGCACATTTTCTTAAATTAAGTTAATTGATGGAAATTATCATTCCTCCATACTAGCCTTATACAGGCTAAGGACGTCAGTGGCGTTGAATTTTCAGGTTAACTTTGTCTATTTCTTAAATCTTTGCTCTAGGATGATAGGTGAGTTTCTTGTATTCAAAAGTGTCTTTTGGAGGTTTTAATGTGGTAGTCTTATTCATGGTTTTAACTTTTTTGTGTTTTTTTCTTATATTTTATTGTATAGTGTTAGGGCAAAATAGTTGAATAATGTTATTTGGAGTACGTGTAGTGTGTTCCTTGTTAAATTGTTCTTTGCTGAAGGGAATGCTCAGTAGTCTGTATATTAAAAAGTTGAAGACTGCAAGGTGGTATGATTTTGGGTTGAAGCTGTTATTTTGAATGTAGTTTTGTGTGAAAGGGTTTCCTAAAAATTCCAAAAGTAAGTTATTGTTGTGTCTGAAGATTTTGAGGTCCAGAAAAGCTAAGAAACCATCTTTGTCCATTTCCATTTTGAGCTACATAGTTCTACCTTGAAGGCTGAGAAGTTTTACTGCATCATTCGGTAATTTTCTCAGTATTATATTAAAATGTCAGACATAACTATCCAAGTTTTGTATATTAATGGGAAGGTGATTAACAACTCATATACGCTGTGTAAAAGTAGGCAAACTATGAAAGGTAGGATTGG
>CM060952.1:113942639-114027639 GCA_030765055.1 Mantis religiosa
TTGTAGTTTATCTGATGTCTCAAGCAGTTTTCCCAGTCTTGTTTTGTTCCTTGTCAATCTCTTCATGAATAAGTTATTCAACGTCAGTCAGTTTAAAAGTATTATTTCTATTTGCAACATAATTTGAACCCACATTAACTCTATTGGATTGTTCTAGCAGTAGTAAGGGGCAAGGTGGATCATCTCATTGATCCAGCTGATATACCTTTTCATGGAAGAGTAACTGAATAATGCTGCTTTGAACTCTCTTGAGTAAATAGAGATCACGAACCATTCATAAACGAAGATATAATGCGACCAGACACGTTCTGCCAGACTAGCAAGAAGTGTATCGTTTCCTCTCATCGAATTTAACAAACACTTTGGCTTATTCAAAGTATTTATTTCTTTTACCATGTCATGTCAAATGTTTACGTTTCAGTTCTGAGTAGTTTCAAATATACGTTCACGCATACATGCTAATCAATAATGATATTCGTAACAGTGCTTACGTCACAATGCATTGTTATAATATAATGGTATCTACTTTATTTGTATTAGGAAAACTATTTGAGCTAAAAATATGGGGGTTTTATGGTTATGTTAAATACATTACTCTCTCCTTCCTCATCGGTCAGTTTTTGCAAAATCTGAATTTTTGTCTTAGCGCAAATAGTATTTATTAGAGATTGATTAGTTTGACGCTTGTCACACACCACATAGGGGGAATGCAATACAACAATACTGCAGGACTACAATTAGTTGCTCACCTAGTAGTGCTCAAGGACAAACACCTTCCCATTTGAAACACATAATAAATTTTCCAATTGACTCGTACTATTCCTGTAGGAGTTCTAATATACCTTTTGTGGCGGCTTAATATACTGTAAGTAATTAAGTCTCAGGCTTTATACTCAAACCACTATTAGGTTAATTGATGGACATTAACTGTTCTTCCACACTAGCTATATGTAGATCAAAGTTTGAATGGGTATGCTTTATGAGAAGTGAAAATTAAAGGACTAAACATTACTTTGCTCTATAAAAGCAGAAAAGCAGGTCTGCTTCATCATGCATGAATGCTTTATCACATTCATCTCCATTTTTCATTGTTCATATTTAAAATTAAATTAATCATTGCTTTCTAATAATGTTGCCTGCAATAGTCCAGCAGTTGCCGATTAAAAAACATACCTACTAGGAAAAGTAAAAACTGTTGAATGCTCATGTGTGTTGTCTGCTTTTTCTTTAACTAACATACATATGGTTAGCTTCGTTTCTAAGCAGCACATTTTATACATTATCATGATGAAACTTGAAATACAACAAGAGACCTATTCGTGATTTGCATATGGAAAAACTTCAATAGCAGACACCCTCAGCTTATGTTAGCATATCCCCATAGTCTGTGCAAGTTTGTATAGCCTAATCCTATACATTTGTATAGGAAATACCTGTTTATTTGACTTATTCTATCCCCAAATTTTTATTAGAAATATTAACAGTTGGCTGGCCCACATCAACATATCTCTCAGTTTTATAGAAAGCCTACTCTCAAAATGTGGAATTCTATAGGTCCATTTCAACCTATACTGCTAATCTAGTCTCCACAGTTTCATTATAACTGCTGAGAGTTATCTTTCAAGCAAACATGCTCATGGGGCAGAAAATCATATCCGGTTTTGCTATATTGACACATTCTGGTCTGTGATCCACATATAACCTCAGTCGAACTCTATTAGGAAGGGAGAAAATTTACGATTACATTTATAAGGTATGCTCTTCTCAAGCTGCAAACAAGTACAGCATAGCAGGCGCATTGTGATAAGATAAACCACACAGAGGCTCCTTAGGACTAGGTGCTCTAGTAACTGCAATTGTCGGGAGTTGCGCAAAGGAGCTGGCGAAGGATGGACGTGCTTATATGCGCTCTGCCTGCGGCAAATAAAATGGGAATTTTAGTGGACGTTTATTGGGCCAGAATTGGCTTATTCAATAGAAGAAATACCAGAGAAATACCTCACACCAGCTGAACCAAAGTATTTACAGGATATGATAACTATTTCCTTACCCAATCTAAATCTCTACTAAATCAATACCTCCATTTGCATAGCAAGAAATACCTTTATCAGATATTCTTATTTTCAGGTTATTTGTTAAGAGCAGAGTGTGGTTCTGGCTATGCTCAATTTTGTGCGGAGAAAATGGATTGAAGAGAGCACTCACATGGTTAAACATTTGCTGGCTTAATGGGGTGAACTACACCACCCATAACAATATGATTTTGAAAATATGGCACTAAAATTTTCAAGACAAACATATTGATAACTACAGCACATATAAATGTTCACTTGAGATTGATTTCATCAATCAGTAAGAACTATATACGGAGTCAGAGGCTCATCACTTTAAAATTTAAAATGGAAGATCAATAGATATAGCTCTTCAAAATAAATATTTTTGCTAATTCATTCAATCAACATTATGTATATTTTTGTTATGGCTAGATTGCAGTGCTTGTAATAAGAGAAGTAAAATGCCTGAAGACATTACAAGATCAAAAAGGATATTTAAGTATCTGAGGAAAACTACTTCCTCCTCCGAAAGGCCAGCCTCCGCTCCTCTGCTGAAACATTTCAGGACTGTCAGCCAGGGACCTTTGGGGCTCGGCTGCTGGGCTCGCCATCCCGCAGTAGGCGAGCGTGTCCATTGTCCTGGCCTGTTGGGGGAAGTCTATATCCAAGTAAATTGTAGGGACCCTGTCCTCTGTACTGTCGTGGCTCCTTGGATCAGCCCTTTGTCTCCGCCTCATCCTTCCTTCCAGGGGTGCCCCTGCTTGGGGGCATAGGAACAATCAGCCCAGCATGGTGGCCTACGTACTGAAATCCTAATCCTTACCATCTTTACAGTTTTTTTATAAAATGAGTATCAAATATCGGTGTTTAAAAATCAGTGTTAGTATAATATTGAGTTTAGTGGTATCAACTCATCACTAGTATTGTGCAAGGCCATCTGAGCTTCATTTGTCAATATTAAATTTTAATGTTCTTTTAGTAACATTTTTAATATCTGTAGCATTGCTTTTCTGAATACCTATTTTAGGTCATTTTGTCTTTTCATGTGCTTATCTCCTTGAAAGAGAATGAATTAATAAAAGTATTTCTTAAGACGTTTTATAACCTCTATCCAATGGTACCCATTCCTATTTAAAATTGTGATATGCTACTGATCCTAATTTCAGTTGCAGCTGATTGATGAAATCATGTGAAAATGAAAATTCACACATGCTTTTGTTATAATGTTTTTTCTCAATAAACAAGCTGTATTTTGTAAAATAAATTATGTTAGTAGTGGGTATAACAACTCATCTGTTCAGTTCAGCATTCATTCTTTGCAATGACCAGCAGTCAACATAAGCTACCTACAAATATAACAAGTCATCTTAATTTGGAAACCTGTGAGTAATTTGAACTGAGGTGTTTGATGTCACATTCTGCTTCCCTTTACCCAATGAATGATCCCATGGAAATGTCTAGTAGAGATGATCAAGTCACCATTTCTGACCACAAAATAGCATCATGTTTTGCAATCTTTCTATTAAAAATGGTAGCTTGGCAGATGTCAAAGAATTTTCAAAGTTTTCATATGAATGCTCTGTTTTCCTGTATAAGTGAATCAACAATTTTAGCACATTTCAGATGTGCAAAATATTTGTAGCAATATTTCCATCAACACCCTCTTGCATAAAACGGAGACCTGTAAACATTCACTTGTATATATTCATTTTGCACAACTGTCAGTTAATTGATCTCTGAAATTAATAACAAATGAAAGCTAGTAAAGAACTGTAAATTGGGTTTTAATTCTGTGCAGATCCACAACTAAATACCTGAAAAATACACTTCAAAACTTATAAAATTTCCACTATAAAATATTTTGAAGCATCCCTTTTATTTATTTCTGTGTGGGCCATATAAAACTTAACTTTAAAGGTCCATATTGTGTTTGTGAGGGGAAGACCCAAGTTTCTTACAATCAAGCGGCAAGTCCTACATTACATGTGCTACAAATGAGGTTTGAAATTTAAATTCATAATCAAGAAGATAAAAGTGAAGGTGCTAAGCCAATGAATGGTTGGTAGATGTACAGGATCTTGCAAAATCAAGACAGTTCTTTGGTAGTTTTTGACATTTTACCTTATTCACAGGACATGGTAAGGTATAGTCCACTTTTACTGTTTTATCAATAGAAGCAGTTTTTGCTTTTATAGCAGGATTTGTTATGCAGATCTAGTTCTGCAATTCTTTCACCAGTGGTAATTAATGATAAGTCCTTAAAGTAATTTAAGAATATTTCACAACCAAACTAAAATATTATTGAGTGCAAGGTAATAAGTATCCCTGGATTTTGTCACATACTGCATAATTCAGGGAATGGATACCTAAAGAAGGGTAGTTAAACACTAATATTAAATTCAGTGCTAAGAAATCACATGCATGCCAAACAGTTCTGGTTTGAACAAAAACTCACAATATTTGGAACTTGCTGGTTTCAGTGCAGATGCAAGGATAAAAAGTATTCATTGGTAACTTATTCCTTGAACTCATATTAGTCCTTAATCCTCTTCCCAATTCGCAAAGAAAATAATCCCTGCAGCAACCTACAGAACTATATCCATTTCCCTGAGATAAGCACCCTTCCTTACCTTTATCCTAAGATTAACCGATGAGAGAACGTCTCCAATTTGGAGAACAGACAACGCCATCCCCTTTCCCTTGTAGAGAACAGCTGAAGATTTTATAATCTTAATACCATGAGTTAATGTTAACAGAAAGGCCAATATTTGTAATATATAAACAAACTGTGAAGAATGCTTGTCAATAACTTCAATTTTATTATAAAACACTTTTGCTCTTATACATATCAACATATCCTATACAAATGTCTTGGTGATAAGTTATTTTAATTATGAATTTTTCAGTCCAAATGTTCATCTTATATCTATATTATCACAAATTTATAGTAATGGTAAATCAGCATGATTTAAATAAGATAAATCCTATCTTTACTTATCATGCAGTACTATGAACATTTAATGAACACAAAAATAAAGAGTAGCATATGCTTCATAATTGGAATTACAATATTTGAGCACCTTAACAAGGTAATCATGATAATTTTTTTTTTCATCAAACTTGTGTTTGACATTCTATATTGTTCCAAATAAAATATAAATAGCCTAGTTAATTGAAAACATAATGACAATGGCTAACTCGAACTAAAGAAGCTCGCAGTTCTTTCACAATGTTTCACTGCATTTAATTACTTAACACAACAAAAACTTTCTTTTACAGTGTTGAACTGTATTAATGAAGTACATTTTTTCATTTAAATGGAAACGAATTGGTGCACTGTTCTCATGTCTAATTTTTTTCTGCTTCTGCTGAAGAATTTTAAGGAATACACTAAGTAATTTCTTACGACAAGGGTATTAGTGGGATCTCATTTTAAATGTATATGCACTAGCATGAAGATAAACATTTCTTTGTCACCAATTTGAAGGATCAAATGCACATTTTATTTATCTATCCCTGGTCAAGTGTTAAAACATATACATTCATTGCAAAAAGTTCATAAAAGGTCTCTTAGTTACAAATAAATTTGACCATCTGAATTAAAATTTGATGAATTCCCTCATCAATTATATTTTTCTCACACAATATTAGGGTTATAATGTAAGGGTTATTCATGACTAGCCATTTTCACTTTAAAGCTTTTAACATCCAGTAACAGAGAACTTTGTGATGAACAAAATTATCCACAGTACATATAATATATTGTAACCAGACTTAAATTTCGAGGTATGTTCTCCCTAAATCTTATCAAAGCCAACAAAAGTGTTGGAGCTCTGGAATGCTTTTAGCTATAGTAGTGAATGACACTGCAAATAAATCATACAATACAACGAAAGAAAAGTATACATTTCGTGTTATACGGTATCTGCTCATGAACATTTACTGTGCAAAATTTGCAGAGTAATTTCTGTATTTCATTCACTTCCTATTTTTATGTAATCAAGGATTTGTGTAATATGTAATGAACATTTTTATTAAAAATTGGATTTATTATACATCTTGAATGAACTACTTCATTTGAATTGCAATAACCATTATGAGTGAGCAAAGTGATTCACAGGAATGAAGAGTACTTGACTCCTCACTAGTTCAAATAGCTTCTGTAAAGTGTGCACCTTATGTTTCAAAAAGCATATGAATGAATCATTTACCAACACAATTTTCACATTAAACACCATGGTAATCTATGATGCAATTAAGCACATTTAACCCTTTCCAGTCGAGTATATTTTCTGCTAAAAGTGGTTTTGAAATCTGATAGTATACAATGGATACTGATTCCCTAAACCATGCCTTAATCTCGGATTAGTAACTCAGCAACCAGGATTTGGAACTATTACTGTGGTGTCACTATGGAATCTCTGATAAAAGGATGGGGAATCCACATAAAGAGTGAATGACATGTCAATCTGGTTCAGCACACATTTTGAATTTATATCAAAATAAAGAGAAGAATTTTTGTATTTTAGACTATTTTTGATATCAGAAATAAACAAAGTATATACCATAATTATAAAGAATTATTAAGTCAGTCTAACTGGGTCATTATTGTTGTCAGTCAAATGTTTTATCCATCTTTCAACAAATATACATAATACCATGTGGTGGCACTGGACTAGAAAGGGTTAACATCTCTTCTGAGGACTAAAGCTAGTGCATCAGAAACTCATAATAAATGTTTACTATTGTGAATTGGAAGTTTAATTTTTTTAAATATTATTATAAACATTTTTTACAGTTAGATAAATGAGATTTTATATTTTTGTGCCCAAATGATCTATTCCATACAAAGATTTCAGAATAGTTTGTGAAACCAAAATCACAGCAACCCATGTAGAGAGAACTGTAAGCATAATACATAATAAGTAATACATGCATGCTACAGTTCTCCCTATGCTCAATTGTACCTTTTCTTCCCTACTATAAAACAATGCCATTAGAACATTGCAATCATTACAAGAGATAATTTTAATGCAATTTCTCTGTTACTTTATGGAACTGAGATAAATATCTTACAGTAAACCACAAAGCTATAGAGGATAATAACTCTCAAATTGATGCTTGTTTCTTTGGAGGGATATTCCAATTCTAATTTCAAACATGTCACTATTATTTACACATTAAGGAACTGAAATAGACCATTATACAAAATGGATAAAGCTGTTTAATCCTATTATGTACAGTTTTTTTTTTTTTTTTGGTATATTTTGTATCTTTTGAAGCGATAAAACAGATTCTGAGCAGGGGTGTAATTTCTGGAACTACAGAATTGTTTAAAGATAAAATTAACTTACATACATTTCAGAAATTAAAAGAAAAATAACTTAAGCTTGTGTTATCAAAATACTTGGTACATCTTCAATTTTACAATTGCTGTCTACTCTTAGGTTAACGTGAGCTCTTATGTTAAATCACAAAGAACTTAATTATAGAAATGATTTGTTAATTTCTTTATATTGGTTAACATGTAATTAGGATTTATTCCCATTGAACATTATATTAAAAGCTGTATAAATCAAATTTTTTAAGTAAGTCCTGGTGTTATTTTCCTCAGACATTTCCTGCATAAAGAATACAGGATAAGCTAATTCTACATTTTGTTTTGATAACAAGGCACTAACAATTTTCAGTGCTTCCTATTTACCTTACATAATTTTAGTTTTTAATGGGTAGTCATTTAACAGAGATTGTATCTGAACCTGAAAATATTATCTCTACAGACATGAAGTGTTAGTTCGCAAGATGTGCAAAGAAAAAGTTCATCCAAAAGAAAAATCCAAGGTAAGATTTTTGTATACATTCATCTTCCTAGAATACACAAATTCAAAAGTTGTACTTTCAGTACTTAAAGAACTAAGAATTGTGCTGTACTCTCATACTCCAAAATAAAGAAACAATACTGAAGTTTTAGATCATCTTATTGAACTTTTAGATACTTTATTGATCATATTTTTAGGCATCAGAAACTGGGCCCTGCTGATGAGCAATTATTGAAGTCACAGTTAACCATACAACTATTAAGTGTCAAAGTGAATTAACTTTCTAAGGAATTTCACAGTAATTTTATAGAAACAGTGTTACAATGTTGGTTAACATGTACTTTTAAAATTACAAATACATTCCTGCATGTAATCAGTTATATTTCCCTCCATGTTCGAAAATATGTGTATTATTGTGAACAATAAAATATCACAAAGTACAAGTGCTTTGGTTTTACTTTACAGTAGTTGTTATAATTGATGATTTGAAAATATTTTATTTTAAATTTTTAACAATTACACCAGTGTTTTGATAAAAACTGATTTAAAATCACAAGGGTCTACTCCAAGACAGTTTTATAATATGATTAATATTATCTATGTCCTATATATCATAAATAAAATGGTAAATGGTAATGCAGAGCACGAATGAGACGAGGTACTGTGAATATATTGACAGAAGTGACAGGTGGTCCAGTAACGGTTAAATATGTGGATGAATAGACTGAGCATTTATGGTAGAAATGTGATGCAAATTTGCTCTTTTGTTTAAAAAAGGAAAAAAAATAACCTCATTTATATCTTTTCACAGTTAACTAAAATACACAAATGAGAAAATTTAAAAGTATATGTATTTTTAGGCAACAAATTGTTTTATTAGATTATATATACTACTTATGTATTAAGTGAATGTTGATTATGTTTACATCACATCTCACTGGTGAAAAACTGGAACATATTTAAAAGCCTTTGTTCCCATCCTCTGCTAAAAATTGACTAGTTGATATAGTTGTGGTATCTCAAACTCTCCTGATGTAGAGATTTCTAATGAAGATTATATGAACTTGCTACATTGTTCTATTTTTTACAATTGAGTTATAGTGTAAAGATAACCGACGTTTAATTAATGTGATTAAATTTACTATTCCTCTTCTTCTCTTGGTATAGGACACAGTCCTATACAAACTCTTATGCCACTTTAGTATTCAAAACATCTAATTATTAGTAATTATTTATTACTTAGTATAAGAATGCAATAAGTGAAAAAAACACAGAAACAAAAAGGATTCACTCAATTGCATATAGGGATGCCGGTACTGTTATTCATAATTCAAACTACACATAAAAAGAAAAAGAGTCTGAGCACTAGTGCTTTACAATGATTATAAAAAAATATTTTCTTTACTTCTTTCATTTTTTATATAGGTTGATTATTATATGCACCAATCAAGTGTTCTCCTTTATGCTTTATAATTTAGAATTATTGTGCAACTAATTTCTAGAGTTCAAACTGCTTCACGTACACTATGAACACTCATTATTTATCCCTACTTAATCACTCCCATCATCAGTATAATCAATTCAATAAAACCTAACATATAAAGGAAAAAAAATATAACCAAAAACTATATGATTGAAAATATCCTCCCTCAGGTTATCTGCCAGCTGAATTCTGGAACAGTTTACGACCTTTCAGAGCTAACGTCTCTCATCTTCAGGGAATGATACTTTCATATCGCCGCCAGAAACAAGTCATTTGGTTCAACTAAATGACTTAACTGAATATTAATGGACAAAGTTTGGTGCTAAAACTTTTAATGTATATCAGACAGCTCTAGAAGCTCAAGGAACATATACACCCTTTTTTCATTGAAATTCTAGAATTTATTCCAAAGTATTAAAGAATGTTACACACAGAATTAGTACAGTTATGAGGGGGTAAACTTGACATCAGAGGTAGGACAGTTGTACACAAAAGCATGCTTTCAGGGCAACAAGTGTTAAGCTAACTGAAGGGTCTGACTCATGGCAGCAAGATCAATGTGCACATCTCTACACACATCTGGGACAATAAATAATTATTCTCCTGGTATCTGATGCCACTCCAGATTGTTACAAATGCTCTAAAATTATAATAATAAGTAGTGCATTATTATAAAAATCTGATTACATGCTGAAACATTTCCCTAGGGACACAAAAACTGAAATCTTAAAGCACCATTTAAGGGTCAGTTAGGTTTACACTATACTTCACTTGTACAAAGTGGATAAGTTTTATCTCCTACCCTTAGATCAACTAGCAGTTCATACCACACCACAGAATTCCACCATCATTAGAATATGAGATGACACAACTGTATCAACTAAATGGTTGTAAACAAGATAGGAAAAAAGACTCCCAAAACATGTTTAATTTTTACAAGTAAGGGAGGTATAGTGTAAACCTAATTGACTCTGAACATTACTGTTCATAAAAATTCCAGTCATTAGTGACATAAAAGCATACTTTAAATATACAAAAACTGAAAATGCCATATTCTGACACACATTAAAAGAGAAATTTGCTTACATGAGAAATACATAGTTTATTAAAATTACTTTGACAAACTACCTCAGTCTTATGTTTTGAGAATTAAACTTCTTATGATAGGGATAAAACCTGATCACCTAAATAACGTTCAAGTAAAAATAAATCCTTGAATATTATTAATGTGTTTATCCACCTGCCAAAGTATATTTACAACAGCTTATTATCCATGCTTTTAGTAAAAGGAAACACTTATTCTGTACCATATGCTTAAGTTTCTGAACAATACATATACATAACAGAAGAAAAACAAGAGACTGTCTCGACTTCATTAAGAAAGTGTACTACGAATATAATAATTTCAGTAAGATTAATGCAACTCACAGAAAAGCCCTAAGTCAGTATTCATACTCCAAAACATTATCTCTGAATAAGAATGAAGTAATAAAGCTATACTTATTAAGTACAACTTAATGTTTGCTTAAAAAGAAATTTTCACCAAACTATTTACGTTGACGTTTAGACAAACATATTTAGTTCCCTATTAGGTAATTAATGTTGGCTATTCACAGTTGCCTTTGAAGTTCTATACAGCACTAATTATTTCTGAGATAGTAGAAAAACTATTATAACAGTTGAATGTGGGAGTTATTTCGGGTTTGGGATAATCCACAATATACAGTAGAACCTCTTTTTAACATCGCCACTTTTAAGGAGTTCCCATTTTTAACAAACATTTTCAAAAGTCCCATACGTAAATTTGCTAATAAAGAATCTTTCTGCTATTAAACAACATAATGCACATTACAGGCAACACATCACAGCCTGCACATCGATATAAGAACTGAATTGTATGTGTCATTAGGGGTGTATCTGACAATTAGTTCAATAGAAGTGCAAGAATTAGCAGATGATTGGAATTCTTTAGAAGCGAAGGTTGTGTCACTTCCTGTTCAGTTAACCTAAAAGTTTATCAATATTAAGCACATATAAGTGAATCTACAAATTTTTATGTCAAATATGGCAAAAAACCACAAAATCATTTAGCATTTTAAAGCCAAAGGATTATACTGTAGTGGTGCAGTGCAGTCCTGTGGTCAAGAAGCATAAGAATAATGCATGTTTCACCTATGATGAATTAGAACATATATCAATGATGTACTTCAACGGAAAAAGAATTGAGAACATTCTACTAGAAGGAAGTTATTTTATGGGAAAAATAGCACTGGATAGTTTACAGAACATCAGCATATAGCCTTTTATTCAAAACTATACACTAATGAAAGTGTCAGTGTACATTAAATAAAGAACTCCCTTCCAAGGACAGCCATTATTTAGTTTCTGCTGAAAATGGGCAGAAATTAAAGAAAAACTAACAACAAAAAGTTAGAAATTAATTATAATGAAGTCTAATGTAGAAAGCTTAACAAAACCACCTTCATTCTAAAGAATTAGATAATTACCGTGTTGCTGCACTAATGACTAATTCCAAAGAGTTTATGTTTAACACCAAAAATCTTATTTCCAGCCCATAGACTGGCCTTGCTTGAAAAAAACCCTTACTATATGGGAATTAAGGTATTCAACAAACTACTGTCAATTCAGAATTAAAAAAGGAAAAAACTATTCAAAAAACATGTTAAGAACCTACTTATTAGGAAAGCCTATTGTTCAGTTAAAGAATATATGCAAGATGACAAACCAATTTATTGATGTTGTTAGCTGTATAGTTTTAAGCTCTAGCAAACATTTTTTTCTTTTGTATTAATCATTAATTTTATGTTGTTTTCACTGATTTGGCACAAATTTCCTTTAACATTGTTTAGGAGTGGAAATGAACTAACCCTTCAACATATACCTAAGAAATATTATCTGCAGGTCACCAGATAGTAAACCTAACAGAAAGCTTTTTATCTGCATTTATCATTTCAATTTTACAGCCTTAAAAGCTTCTAATTATAAAAAACATTAATAAAACTAGCATTTATCCTTCCTCAAAGTAACATTTTCCTAAATCATTTAAGAATTTCAGTCTCATCAAAACTCTACTTTGGTTTTCAAATTGAAGCTACCTTTATTTTGTATATAATTGTTCATATTGTTTACACAGCTTATAGCAGCCAGCATGAAATGTTAATTCACTGGCTCAATCACAGGTAAGGGCATGTCTATCTGCTGTACGCAGAGAAGAAACATATGCCATTTGCTATGAAAATTGAGCGATGGCTGTGAGACAGTAATTAAAGCCAAGCAAGAATGAAAGCAAAAATGTCCTAGTTAAAATTGGCACAAACATATCCAAAGATGCCATCTTAACTGCCATGACTAGTGAAGCAATTAATAAAATCGTTACTAAATTTAGTTTTAGAGTTTGGTGTGAGCTTCAGTTAAATTAACTATTTGTCTTTAAGCAATTCCTAAGTTGCATAATAAAAAAATTTAACTATTGCATTATACTGGAGAATATCATGAATTATACTTAGTATCAATATTTTCACAAAATGAATTGAATATTAAAACATCAAACAAAACAGGTCTCACTGGTCAAGATTTTACAATAATTTGTTTAACTTTTGCTTCCTAAATCTATTCTTTATAAATGAAACCACATTGGAATTAATTTTTGTTATTAGCTTCCAAAAGTAAAAGCACTCTGGAAGGTCATGTAATTTTGTGCTTTTCAATAATTTCTTGAGCAAATACTTCAAAATTACCAACAATTTTATGGACAATTACAAGATTAAAACTAATGTCTAATTCACTTGATGAAATCCAACTTTCTGACTAAATGCCATTGCATTTCTACTTCAGTTAGAACAACTGTAACGATTCTTCTGAGCTGAACTGATAAAATTTTACTCCTTTTCTGCAAAGAGTAGAAAAGAGGAATGCGATTTCTGAGAAAGTTTTTAATAACCTATTTCTCTATTGTTCAAATATACGTTAATAGGCAAGGTCATCCAAATATTCTGGGATCTCCTTTAATCACAATGACACAACTAATAATTTCAAATATTATTTTACGAAACAAAGGAGTAAGGCACCTTTGATAAGGAATTCCAATAAAGAACTGCTATCTGGAGTTTGAAAACTTACTCTGGAGGAATAGAGTATGATTTGACTGAGAGTAAAGTACCAAACTAATGGGAATAGGAAAACTGAAGAGAAACCTGAAGCAGTGAGAATAAAAATTCCATAGCACATTAGTAACACTAATGGTTTCTGCAAGTAAAGCTAGCTTTCATGTGAAATTGTTTTAAAGTGTGAGGCATTAAAAATGACAAAAAATCAAATGGTATTTCTTTTAAACATGACTAGGATATCTGCAATTTACAGCTAATTCCAAAATATACTTATCTGAAATGACCTTCACCTGTTTGGGTAAGCAGGTTTTAACTCTAATAGGCAAAATGTATTTGGGCATGAATCTGAAATACGGTAAAGATTAAAGTTTTGACTTCAACCTGAAACAAGCATTACCTGTATACCAGCCTGAGATGTAAATGAAAGGATTTTTCACGTCCTTTGGCAAGTTTAAAAAAATGCCTTTAATATCTTGTAAAATAGTTTACAAATATCCTTGCCTGAAATAAAAACCTGGAAGCTGAGCTGCCAAGTATTAACAGGCAGTGTAACATTTTAAATTACTCTTGAGTTACAATGACTAGCTTAACAATGTCAATACAATTCACATTAATTGCTTCATCCAACTTCTTTTGTAAGAACCATTGTTAATTGTGTAATAAATCTCTCTTTCTATCCATCTAATACATCTATCTTATTCAGCCATTTCCACCTGAACAAATAATTCACACAATGTTTTTCCTTTTCATAGTAAATGTATGGAAAAAAGAACAGAAATATTAGAATAGTAGTGATGCCTTAACTGAACACTGCAACAACAGACCGAATTTCTATGGAGTGTATCTTCACTCTTAATAGATAATAGGGCAAGCAAAATAAAGGAACTGCAATTCATGGAAAACTTTAATCTAAAGAGGCACAGTTTGTGCCATGATCCTTAATGCAATAACTGCCAAGAAACCAAGCGGATGGCTCCAGCAGTTTCATTCATCTATGGCCTGCATTCGGGAGGTATAGGTTTAATTCCTGTGGCCGACCTACCTGACCAACGGCTTTTTAGGGATTCTCCCAGATCACCAGGCAAATGCTGGGTAGGTCAATTACATCCCCCAATTTCCGATCCCTCTATTTGATCTCCATTATCAAATTATATCATTTCTCATCTGGTGGTCCCTTTCAGACCAGAAGTGTAGGTGGGTAACTCGGTGCTGCATGGCAGGATATGTTCCTGGTAAACACTTCTTAATTCAATAGATCGGTTTCCAGTCTCAGGGCCAACCTGGTGGGCCATTTGCAAACCATGGCGGGATGCCAGTTGTACTGGTCTGCTGGAGGAGTTTCCAACTGGTAGTAATTGGAACCTGCCTTCTGAACAATCATGGTTGCTTGGTTCAGCCTCTCACCTCATACTTCCTCGTTGGTTGCAAACGATGATTTGCGAAACATGAAAAAAACCAACTAATGAACTTTGAAATCCCGCCAGAAGAGAATCCCACATTTAAGTTCATCACTAAATCAACAGATGGCAGCAGCAACTCCAGAATTACCCACACCACTGGATCAAGCTTTAGTCGCATAAGAGCCGAAGATGCAAACGATGATTTGCGAAACATGTCCTCAAAATAGGTACGAAAGTGAAGCAGATGTGTAATAAATACGACTCAACTAAAAATTAATAATTATTTCGCTTCACTGTGGTGTTCCAATACAGTTAAATCTCGATCTAATGGCAGTGTTTAATTTGTTAAATAATTGGATAATCACATAATAGCCCTGTGTCGTATCATAGTGAGATAAGATGTCATGCTTTGGTTCCATCACAGAATGCACCTGGGTTTGATCCCAGCCCTGGGGGTGCAGATTTTAATATATAGGGCCAGGGCATCCTGAGGAAAGTGAGGAGCTATGCTAGGTAGTGGCCCTGGTTGCATAAGCCAACTTTCCGGCTAGGGGAGCTGAGATGCTGATCACATCTCCATCCCATGGGATGGGTGAAGTCCACCTCTACCTTGCATATGTGGGTGCAAGGCCTGCAGTTAGGTTGGCAGGCTTTGGCCCACTAGGGCTATTACACCATGGGTTGATTGTGAATCACACATTAGCCTTTTATTTCAACCATTGGCTCACCTGGTAAAAACAATGGTAGAAATTGCAACTCACATCCTTCTTATATAACTTATAACTGTGTAAAGAACACAAAAAGCATTGTTGCCATCTTACAGCTAAAAAAATGGCAAAAGTGCAGGAAATTCACATCCCTAAGGATTACACTTCATGTTGCAAGTTTAAGTGTTACCTGTTTGCCTCCTCTATTATTCATTATGACATCACACTACATCCAGGTGGAAATGACTGGGTCTATTAACTGGTTATAGTTATATAATTTTATTCACATGTATATCTGATGAAACTTGTTCTTTACTCATTATACCATTGAATATTCTTATCACTAACATATATTGTTTTCTATATCCCTTATTCTTTTAAAACACTAAAATAGGACAAATGGAATGTAAATGTGTATATATAACTTTTTTAAGTATATAAAACCATTACTAATCCCAAGTATAAACGACTGCTTCAACAATTCAAATAAGCAAAGTTCCAATGAACTGTAATCTATAATAGCACATACTTAACACTAAAATTCAGGAGGCAGTGAAAAACTGCATTTGTTCTGTTACAGATATTGTGCCCTTAGTTGCTTCAATTACTGCTATATAATAAAGCCTCATTAATCCAGTTTTAAGTCTGGGAATGTCCAAATTATTAAAAAGCTGGATTAGCAGAAATAGTGGAGAAAATAACTGATTTTTAAATCTATAATCAATAAGCTACATGGATGAAATTGTTGATAGCACTTGTACCCTTTATTGTCTTATGTTTATTATCCCAGCATTCATTTGATGTGATGAACTTTTCTTTCCAGATTAGATTTGAAGTTGTGGATCTTCATGCTTCACCATCCAAAACAGTTTTGTTCTGCAATTCCATTTTTACAATTTTCAGCTTCTAAGCATAGGGGATGTACAGCAAATATGACAGAGCAGGGTAATATGACACACGGCTGTCCAGGAGTAACTGTGATAGAGCGAACAGAAAGGTGCTGGCCCCTAGCGACCAACATCATGATTCATGGACAAAGACATTTCTCCTCCGCATGTGTACTGTCTTGCTCAGTTTTGTGAAAACATACAGTGCAGTGGTTCTGAAGTTATTTCCTCTCAAAGTGATTTTGTTTTGACAACTTGATGTTGAAATTGGTCAAATTGAAGTGATAGGGTAAGTTACACATTTGTTTTACTACCTTTTAGTATTATTTGCATGTACCTAAGCTTTTAACTTCCTTGGGTTTTTCAAACTTTTCTTCAAGACAAATAGGCTAAAATGATGCAGAGCCAATGGGGTAATATGGCGCGAGTGTCATTTTGCACCTCACACATTTAAATGGTAAGAAATGAAAATAAACTTTTTTTTTTCCTTAGCATTTTAATTTTTTCATGCAAATAAGTGTTTCGATTGAAAAACTATTTGTAGTCGGTCTTTTCAATTAATTTTGGTGTCATTTACTAAATTCCTCCTATCACAGTGGTGTTTTGATGTTCAATTACGGTTAAAAGAAGTTCATTTCAGACATTTCAATAAATGATACATTTTAGAATTGCTAGTTTTTGTTACTGGTAAGATCTCAAGGTATACTCGTTTGTGTTTATCTGATCAATTATCTTTGTTAAACAAGGCTCATTTTAGACAGTTGAATAAATAACGCTTAAAAGTTTTGCCATTTATTTGGTGCATCATATGCCCTTCATGTGTTTATATAGTAGAAACTAAACTTATGGACTTAGTTTTTTCCTATAACTAGTGCAGTTTGTCATGTTTTTTTTTTAACATTATTGATTTTATATATTTTTATCGGATTTGTTTGGACTTTCTTCCGACGCTGCTTACTCATGTCTTGTTATAGATGACTTGAAAAAATCAACTCAAAAGTGACAGACAGAGCTGGAACAATCTGGGGATGGCTGCTGCACTGAGAGAAATAAAAAACAAAGGTGTCTAGATTAGAGTAGATTATTTGGCCAAACACCTACACAAAATAGAAATTTATACAAGTCCAAATTGTCCTCTGTGCAACAAAGAAGAGGAAATGACTGAAGAACATCTTCTAACCTGTGAAGCCCTACCTGCCGGACCCATTACACAGAAATATTGGAGAGCAAGAGAGCTACCTACACAAAATAGAAATTTATACAAGTCCAAATTGTCCTCTGTGCAACAAAGAAGAGGAAATGACTGAAGAACATCTTCTAGCCTGTGAAGCCCTACCTGCCGGACCCACTACACAGAAATATTGGAGAGCAAGAGAGCTAATGGCTTCATTGCCAAAGCCTAGCATTTGAAAACAACAACAGATTAGAGCAGTTGGAAGAAAGTCTGGGGTTTCTGAGGCTACTCTCTGAAGACACTTGAAAAATGGGAAGGAATCAAAGGTTTCTCTAGAAAGAAAGGCCATCTTCACTCAGGAACAAGAGAGGAAGATAAATGATCACGTCATATTGCTGCCCAAGATGTTCTATGGTTTAACACCTATTGAGCTGAGAAGAATGACATGAGTACGCCGAGAGAAATAACATTGAGCATCCATTCAATATGGAAACCAAGCTTGCAGGAAGAGATTGGCAAAATGCATTTGAGAAGAGAAATCCATCAATTAGTCTCCGTCAGCCAGAGAATACAAGCCTCAATAGGATTTCCTCTTTCAACAAAGATGAAGTAACATTGTTCTATGATAACCTGCTCAGTGTGTTTGAAAAACACAACTTCTCAGGCAGTCATACCTATAACATGGATGAGTCTGGCATAACAACAGTTCAAAAGAAGTCACTTTAGGTATATGCTCAGACAGGAGTAAAGAACGTTAGTACCACGACATCCAAAAACAGGGAAGAGGGAAAACAGTTACCATTGTTTGCGCAGTGAATGTGGCCATTGTACCACCCATGATCTATCCTCTTAAAAGAATGGCCACACACTTCCAACAAGGTGGATCTGTTGGAACAATTGTTCCAAGAACGGTTGGATAAATGAACTATTAATGAAGTGGCTCCAACACTTTAAGAAGTTAAAGCACAGCCAGATGATCCAGCACAGATGAAACCCAGCACAGATGATCCCATTTTACCTGTGTGTGACAATCATTCATCTCACTGTACATTGGAGGCCTACACATTTTATAAGGAAAGTCAAATCCATATGGTATCCATTCCTCCTCACACTTCCCGTAAGCTTCAACCTCTAGATGTAGCATTCTTCTCACCACTGAGGACAGCTATGGCTAGTGAATTCAAATACTTCATGGCACTAAATGCTCATCAACAAATCACTATGGCTGATCTATCAATTCTGTTCAACAAGGCCTATGTAAAGGTTGCTACGGTGGAGAAAGGAATATCTGCATTCAAAACAACTGGTATACTCCCACTGAATCTAGAGAAGTTTACAGAAGAGAACTTTCAGCCAGCACAAGAGTTTCAAGAACTAGTAATAATACAGGAAACAGACAACCAATCAAGTGAGACAGCCACTGAAATCTCTCCTGTTATTGATGATTAACCTGGAACATCTGGTCAAGCTGGAACATCAGGACAACCTATGAGTCCTCTAGCTGGAACATTAGGACAAGCTATGAGTCCTCAAGCTACAACATCAGGACAAGCTATGAGTTCTCAAGATGGAACATGAGGTCCAGCTAACATTATCCATGAGATCTTACCTGTTCCAAAGTTCAATTCTGTGCACAAGGTAAGGAAACAAACAAAAAGAAGACAACATTTTCAAATATTTACCAGTTCACCTATGAAAGCTCTTTTGGTGGAAAAGAAAGATGGCGGTGGCAGGAGTAGTTACACGATCAGGCAGGCAAGCTATATCAGTTAATTCCAAGGAAAAAGGTGAAGGTGAACATCAAGATATTCCAGATAGGTGCATAATTGATTACTTAAGAAGTGAGAATGAAGATAACTCTGTGGCAGAAGTATGTGAAGAAAAGTCCGTAATTAAAGTTTTGGGTGAATCACAAACAGAGAATACCACGTCGCGGGATGCGGAAACAATAGCATCTTTACACATGGTGCTAAACATACTTACCAAGGATCTCCTGAATGCTCAGAAAGAAATTAAAGAGCTAAAATCGGAAAATGAGAACTTAAAAAACAAAATTAAAGAATGTGATAAGTTATCTTACTCCACAACTGTTAGTAAGGCGAGAAAATCAGCGGAATGCAAGATGGCGGAAAGCCAGCAAAACATAACTAGCGAAAACAGATTTGACCTTCTGAATGAAGATTGTGCAGTGAGTAATGAATGTGATACAGCAAACGTGAAGTGCAGGGAACCAGAAGAGTCTATCGGTGAAAAGAAAAAACGGGTGTTAGTAATCGGCGATTCTCTTCTGAAATTTTCAGGGGAAGCATGCAAAGAGAACGGGTATGAAGTACACTGTTTCCCGGGCATTACGTTAGGTGAGCTGCAAAATAAAGTAGAAACAATGAACCTAAAACAAGAGAAACCTGATGTTGTGCTTGTGCATGCGGGCACGAATAACATTCGAATCGGGGTAAGAGCGGAGCATATAACAGAAGAAGCAAGGAACTTAGTACGAAGCATCAGATCTCAGGCACGCGATGCCAAAATAATTATCAGTGGAATTCTTCGCAGACAGGATGTGACCATTAGAAGAATCAGAAGAATCAACCACGAACTGGACGGGATGTGCTTTGAGGAGAATTGTTTAATAGTGGATGGCAATCACTGGATACATGACAACGATTTCGGTCGTGATGGGACGCACCTAAATAGAAGAGGGTCCTTCAAATTCGGACGGCTTATGAATAACGTAATTTACTCTGTGATAAAGGGAAACCAGTGAAGAAAGTGGTGGATGTAACAGGTCCAGAGACAGTAAATGACGTGACTGAAAATATTGGTGTAAGTGTGCAGGAGTTTTACAAGACATGCAGAACAGAAACAAGTGTCATAAGTGCTAGTGCTTCTAGGGACCAACACACCGAAGACTGTGAATCAAGTCAACCAACAGTAGGAGCAGATGGTGCAGAAGTAAAACTGTTGAAGGTAAGTGCTCCTGAAAGGAAGCCCTTAGATGGACCCAGTCTCACAATTTTTCACCAAAATGTACAGTCTCTTCACAAAAAATTAAACTACATAGAAATCTTATTAGAGAAAGATCTGAAAGAGGTTAGTGTCTTGTGTATTTCGGAACATTGGTTAAAGAGTCATGAAGCTGATTACATACAGATACCAAATTATTCATTAGCAAGTTCGTATTGCAGATCCAGCAAAGTAGGGGGTGGGGTAGGTATTTTTGTCAAAATGGGTATCTGCTTCGTAAATATAGGTACATGCCAAACATTATGCAGAGAAGGTGATTTTGACGTGGCTGCTGTGGATTTGACTGAACTAGGTATTATCGTGATTGTTGTATACCGTGCCCCAGATAGTAATTTCAGAATATTTCTAAACAACTTAGAGAAGTTACTGAACATTCTCATGAGAGTCAATAAAAAACTTGCTCTATATGGTGATTTCAATATTGACTTCCTTAAAGACAGTAAAGAGAAGCAAGATCTTATGAACTTGCTAAAAAGTCATAACCTAATGCATGTCATTACTTCCCCTACAAGAATAACTAATCATTCAAAGACAGCTGTAGATCAAATTATAATTAATGAAAACTGTATCTTCAAAGCACAGGTAATAAACACAGGCTTTAGTGACCATGAAGCACAAATAATTCAAATTGAAACTAATAAAACCAGGCTGTTTAGATCAACACTAACAAAAAAAGCGAATATTTAATACAGATAATATTTCATATATGAATTATCTTTTAAGTAAAGAAGACTGGCATGATATGTATAATGCAGCTGATACTAATGTGAAATTTAAATTGTTTGTAAATAGTTTTATATTCTACTTTAATACAGCTTTCCCTCACAAAATAACAAGAACATGCAATAAGGAAGCAAATAATAGCTGGATAACTCCAGGTATACGAAGGTCATGTGAACGCAAAAGGCTACTGTATGAGTTAAGCAAAGGTAACACAACGACGGAATTTGATAATTATTTTAGGAACTATAAACGTATATTAAATAAAGTTATAAGACAGGCCAAAATTAATAATAATGACAATCATATTAACAACTCAAAAAATAAGATTAAAGCTATGTGGCAAATAGTAAACCAAATAACTAATAAAATGCAACACACACAAGGTAAAATAGAACTAGAACATAATGATAGAAGGATAACAGATGCAACTGAAATTGCTACATATTTTAACACTTACTTCACAGGAATAATTATTGATCTGGTTCATAATAACAATGGACATCCTCACAATCTGCCAAAGACTAATAATACTATTAATAATCTAAATTCTATATACCTCCATGAAGTTACACCTGAGGAAATAACTAAAATAATAAATGGATTGAATAATACATATTCTGCAGGTGCTGATGATATACCAGACATAATTGTAAAAAGATGCAGTAAGCACATAATCAGACCACTTGTTCATCTCTGTAATGCATCCATAACTAGCGGGATCTTTCCAGACGTACTGAAACTATCTAAGGTTATACCCCTACATAAAAAAGGGAAAAGAAATGAAGTATCAAATTTCCGTCCAATTTCCATACCCTCCGTATTTTCAAAGATATTAGAAAAAATAATGTATAGGAGGCTTCTCTCATTTATGGAACAACATGATTTAATTACCAATTCACAACATGGTTTTCGACACAAAAAATCAACAGAGACTGCAATATACTCTTTCTTAAATAGCGTTATAACCGCTTTGGATAATAAAGATAAAGCAATTGGTATATTTTTAGATCTAAGTAAAGCTTTTGATACTGTTGATCACAAAATTCTGTTAGCAAAATTATTTGACTTTGGCATACGAGGACCAGCGTACAGCTGGTTTGAAACTTACCTTACAAATCGAAAGCAATTAACAGAGATTTTCGACACAAACCCTAATACCAATACTCATTCGGCAGTTAGATCAGACTTACTTGACATCACATATGGAGTGCCGCAAGGCTCAATTCTGGGCCCATTTCTATTCATCTCGTATATAAATGACTTTGTAAATAGCATCAAGGCTCATACCACTGTACTGTTTGCAGATGACACTAACTTACTAATAACAGGAAACAATAACGAAACATTAAATAATACATTAAGTCACACTAGTAAAGACTTGGTATCATGGATAGCTAACAACAACCTGGTTTTAAACACAGATAAGACAGTTTGTCTTAAATTTAGTATTACTGACAGAGGAAACAATGAACGTATTCCTGAAGTAAAACTAAATAATAAATTAATTTCATACAAAAGTGAAACAAACTTTTTAGGCTTGTGGATACAAAATAACTTAAAATGGAAAACTCATACAAATCATCTACTAACCAAATTAAGCAGGAATATATATGCCCTAAGAATATTAAGTCAGAATGTCAGCCTTCGTGTACTTTTAATGTCCTATTATGCACATATACATTCTATAATTAAATATGGAATAATATTTTGGGGAAATTCACCAGAAGCCAAAGATATATTTATTAAACAAAAACAAGCCATTCGAATTATAGGCAACGAAAGAATGCTATGTTCATGTAAGCCAGTGTTCAGAAAGCTTTGCATACTTCCTTTGGCATGTGTTTATATTTTGGAGACAGCTTTATTTGTAAAAAGAAATAGATTTAACTTTCAAAACAACGGAAGTGTTCATATGCATTACACGAGGCATATTAAGGATATACACGTAACCTCAATCAGAACTACAATGTTTAAGAATGGAGTACTGCATTCCTGTACAATAGTTTATAATTCCCTTCCTAATGACATCAAAAGCATAGATAACTACAACATGTTTAAAACTAGAACAAGGGCTTTCTTACAGGAGCACTGCTTTTACACAGTAAAGGAATATCTGCAATTTAACAAATCCAGATAAACATAAAATATGAATTTACTTAGCTTGTTCATTTCTCTCACTCATAATTATATCCAATTTGTGTCACAATATAATTGAATGTAGGTTAGGTATATTTGATGTTTAACTTTGTAATATTAAGTGTAAATTACTGACGTATCCTATATCAAGGTACTATGTACAGATTTGATTCTAAAGGATGAATAAAATTGAATTGAATTGAAAAAGAAAAATGCTCATGAATCAACGAAACATAAGCTAAACTACAAGAAGAGTAATGTTAAGAAAACAAAAAAGGACATTAAAAAGGCCAACAAAGAATCAAACAACTGCTCTACAGATGAGGATGGCACTGAACCTCTGTGTGATGATGAGTTTCGTAATGTGGGACCTAAAGATGTTTAAATTTCCAAGTGCATATTTTGTGATGATACTGTTAAAAAATGAACATTGGTACCACTGCATTCTCTGCAAGTTTTGGGCTCATGCCTTGTGCAGTGGCTGGGACAATCCAGAAGACTATTCTTCTGACCTTTGCTTAGAGAAACAAAATAAGAAATATACCCGATCTTTGAAATGAAAGGCTTGGATTCGATATTTACTTTGAGATTGACATCTAGAAGTTATAATTACTTTATTTCTTATTTACCAAAAGTAGGTAATACTAGGTACATTTTAAACTTTATATTACTCTTTTTACTCAATTTAAAATACAAAGATTTTTACTTTCCTTTATAATTTTTTAATCTCGTATTTTTTGGTTCTCTAGCGGAAGTATACTCCTTTGTTTACCTATGTCCCTATATTTTTTGGCAATTATTTCAAAACCAAAGGTTATCTATCTCTTGGTTTTAAGTGCATTGTTTAATTTGTGCTTTGTTCAATCCAAAACTTTCCTTTACTACATACACCTGAAATCCATAGTACTTTTTGTTTTAGTTGTTTTAAAGTTGTTTCAAAAGCATTTTGGCATTGTTTTTCTGTGTTCTTTTAAATGCACCATACCACCTTATGCCCTGCATCATATTGCACACAACTTGCGATAATATGATGCAAAGTGGTACCCTCGGAAAATGACATTTTTTGGATAAACTATTAGTTTTAAATGCATAATTCTCAGATGTGACTTTGGTGAATTCTGGAGAACATAATTGAAAAAGTTTCCATGCTATGACCATTCTCCCTTAGGTGCCTCATATTACCCTACTCTCCCCTATAAAACATTTTTGACATACACTTTGTAGTTTGCTGAATAATTCTCTGCACTTTGTCTTGTTTTGACATAGAAATGAGGTTTGAAGAAAGAACAGTACCATTTAATGCTAAATACCAACATTGAAAAATAGCTTTTAGTGTTTTACATATAACTGTCTAAGAGCAGAAAATTATCAAGACAAAGTCAGCCTCAATTAAACAGTGTACATAGGACATCACAATTATCTACAAAATTCCATATTAATTTTGTTTTATGTATTATCATGAGGAAGATTTATATAACCATTACACCAATTGTTTTCTTTAGGATTTGCTTCTGGATTAACGTCAAACCTAAATTAATGAGGTTTTAAAATATGCAGTAAAATAAAAGAATCTGAATTAAGGAATATTAAAAAACTAAGCTACAATTGAATAATGATTCAAAGATGTTAATGAAAATATAGGCCAATATCTGTTGCTGCTCTGTCAAAAAATCAGTAAACTCAAAAGCCACAAATGTCTTTACAAAATGCAAATTACTGTTACATTTTTGAAGATACTGCCACATAACAAAGTAGCAAGATTTTGAGTTCCTTTCAAAATATTTAAACAAAAATTTGAACATCAGAAGTTCAATTTAACAGACATTTTGCGGCGATTAAAATTTCCATAATCATATTTTCATTCATTTTATGTAATATCCTTTTAAGTGCTTTCAAAAAGGAGAGATACACCTAAAATAAGAGTAAATATTAGTAGATCTAGTATGTTCCATTTGTGGGGAATTATGGTGTTCTCATGCATAATTTTTCACAGTTCATAACTTTTACACCTCAGCTTTTAATCATTAATCTGACATTTTCTAGTTTTGTAAGACATTACAATTTTCCAAACAGTCACTAACTTGACATATGTTTATACAGCATATATTAGATGTTTAAGCACTTTTTTTTTTTGCACAAACAGTGTTGAAAACAAAAGTTGGGTGCATTAAAAGGAAATACAGACAATACAGAACTGTGGCCATCTTTTGTCTACTCGCTGAGACAAAGAGATGCTTTTATAGTCAAAGTGAATGGTTTCTCCAACTTTCACTTCTTTTGGCCCACATTAACCAGCTCAAACTCCAAGTTCAATTATACATTTGCTATTCTGCAGCATAGAGTTTGCCTAGTCAACTACCAGTACATGCAACAAAATGAGCAATCATTGTGCAAAGTACAATAGTTACATGATATGTTTTAAAATATGCAGAAGTAAAAGGAAATCACATCGTTGAAACAGAGTTTAATGTTTCCAAAGCTCATGTTCAGTATGGAGACTTGGCCTCTTCTGAGGTTCCATGTATCTGGGGATTGAAAACTGGAAGTCCCCAGATCTTAAAACAAGGGACAGTTGAGAGATGTGAGATAAGAACACTTTAATACAAGTCTAAGATTGTTTGTTAAGTCTTTGTACAATCTTCACATGTCTATTTCAAAGGCATTCCTCTAAATAAGTGAGAAGAATATTTATTACACTGTCGAAAAGATGAAGAAAATTTACAACATTTTGAATTCATTTGTTATAATAAAATAGCTTATAAAGACAACAGTGATTACATTCACTGTGATAGCAACAGTAGGAAATTAAATTAAAACTGGCACCTAGACAGTTGATAATGCTGCATAATAGCCCTTTTTATAGCACTATGTCTGTACTATTACAAGCAATAACAAATTACAAAGGTTTCAAAATGATCCCATAAAATATTGCAATATAAATATAACTGTGAAGGCTAACAGCTAGCGTTATATGATTTTTAAAATTAACGCATTATGTCAGTTTCAAGGTACGACACTTCCAATCACCAAAAGTTTAATAAAACATTACAGTATGTAAGGCTCTATTAGTAATTAATTCTTGATGCTAGCTGGTGAGTGAGTGTGAGTGTAGTGTTTAAGGGCCCGTCGACAACAAGGTCATTTGGGCTGCTAGCTGGTACTTTTCATGTAATCCATATATGTTTTCCAGACAGCTTACTTTTACAAATTGTCCCTTCAAATTATCATTTTTGAACATGTGCATTAAACATATTTATAATTTAATAATTGTTTCGCTTCACTGTGGTGTTCCTATACAGTTAAATTTCGATATATTTATAATGACTTAAACTATGCAGCTTTATCTTCAAAAACTAGTATATAAAAAACTTGCATATAAAAATCCTACACCTGCCCTCTCTTGTAATGGTCTGTTATCTGAACTATGAGCAATATGGTTGTGATATTTAAAAATGTACACATATTTCAGGTCTCATTTATGGAGAGGAACACTCTTTCAAATAGAGAAGCAAGAAAGGACATCATGGCTGTCCTTTGTAATTTGTTGCTGCAGTTTTAGTCAGTATTTTACACTTACACATTTGTTTACAGTTAGAGGGCAAACTGTCCTTTGTAATTTGTTGCTGCAGTTTTAGTCAGTATTTTACACTTACACATTTGTTTACAGTTAGAGGGCAAACTTACATAATATTTGTAATGTTTAATGATTAAAACTTATAAAATCTTTCTCTTTCACTTATAAAATCTGAGAATTCAATATTTATGGATAGCAAACTAACCTTAACAGAGCAGCTTTATGAGACATATGTGAACCTTACCCCAAGGAAGCATTATTTTCAATCTATTACTTCTAGTATCACAATAAGAATTAAACATGTAATACGGAAGCAAGAAGGGGGACGTTGTAACCTTCTGAAAATTAAGATACAACCAGGCTGACAAAGCCGCATACTCAGTACAATGATACAATCATGGCTGACATTGTAGTAAATTATCATTTAGTCTTTCATTCTATTATCCAACTTTGTCAGGAATCACCTGATAGCACCACTTCCTTCTTTACTTCATCTAGTTTTGCTGCTTGCATTGAGCTTTGGCAAGTTTAAGGCTTGTAGGTCCCAAGATGACTGTTGCAATTAGGGCAGCTGTGTCTCACACTCTTGAATGAGTCCATGCAATATGGAATGCAAGAGCAAAGCCAGCAACTGAAATGGAAATGTTTTCAATTTATAAAGTAAATTATTAAAGACCATTACGTATTAAAAAAACAACAGGATGACAGTACTTCTTTTTATTCTATATAGAGGATGACAGTTTTGCTGTACATGCAGACCCCTAATTTCAGGTTAATGGTGCCCTGTTTAGCTGCTGCCACTATAGTTTATTAATTTGGACTTATTTATAATTTTTAAACCAGCTCAATATGCAATTAAATATTAAGGGATTTTAAAGACAAAGGCTGCTTGCCTTTTTTATTATTTAATACATGGTTTTTAGTTTGATATGACTGTTAGAACAACAAAATAAAATAAAATTGCTATTTTGACAAACTAGTTTATTTTATGCATTTTAAACATTCAAAAAATCCTTACAAATAGAACAAATTTTGTAGGTAAAAATGAAAATATAGAACTAAAACATTATGAAACTAAGATATAAAATAAAGCAGAATTGCTTTGAAAAATATGCAGAGCAAATATTAAATTTTTTTAATCACAAAAACTGCAAGTAATATAGGAATATTGATTTGCATCAAAGTGGGATTGAAAATATTTTAGGACTAGCTCAATGCATAAAATGACATTTGGAAAAACCTGCTTTCCATCCTTGTTGAGCTTTAAATTGAAGGTTTTGAAATATATTTTTGAAAACCAAATCATTACATGTTAAAAAAACTTATTTTTCCTGTCTCTCAAATTTATTTCTTCTTCTATATTTTTGCAACTCAAATTATCCTACCTTTCAAAACCTGGCACTGGGAAAGGCCCAGTTGGTCTGTTTGTAAATTGGATGTAAATTGTAAATGTTTAGAGCATGCAGTGAAAAATTACTGTGCAAATAATCCAACCAATTTTACTTTCTTTCTCTGTCAATAGAAGTAGAAAGAGACTTGTCAAATCTCTTTGCAGGGTACAATTAGGTATGCAGTGATGCATGCCAAGCCAAATTACCTTTTACATGGAACAATTTTTAATTTTTTTTTTTTATTTTCTCAAAAGTGGCTAGTAATGTTGATAAATACTATAATATTTCAGACATTTGATTGACAAACTGCATATACATATTTTATTTGCTGTGAAAAGCTTAAGTTCATTCTTAAAGAATTCTGTATGATTAGTACCCACAAGAGATCAAAATCTTACTAACAAAAAATGAATATCTTACATAAAAATATAATAATTGTGACAAACTTCACTTATGTGTTTGGAAAATTATAATTCTCCAACACTAGTTTTGCTAATACTTCACTTGCAGTTTAGCTGAGTTGTTTATTACTGTTATCATTACTGTCGCTAAGTGACGGATTATTTTTGTATTTATTACCAACCTCAGAAAGATTTATTGACAGAATTAATTGGCGGTGTTTCAAATTCAACACACGATTTCTATTTTCCCAAACCATTAAATCTATGCAACAAATAATTGTTTTAATAATTATTAAAATAATTACAAGATTAAATGATTATAATTAAATTATTTAACTTCTGATTTTATTTCATGCTTAAATATGCAAAAATGATCTACCACAGCTCATTTATCAATCTGTTTATACTTAATATTTCTAAAATGTTCCTTCAGATGGTTTCCAAATTAGGTTTGGTTCTTCCATGTAAACCCAGTTGCAATCTGAAGCCAAACTGATAAATGCCAGATATTTTATCTGAAATGTCACCTTTTTTTTAATAGAAAAATTTGGTAATTTTTTATATTATATTTATTTTGAGAAACCAAAATTATACCAAATTCTTAAAAAAAAAAATTAATTTGATATTTAAATTTTTAAATATTTTTATGCATAAAATATTTATTAAAACCATTGATTAAAGTAGTGTTAATGTTTCGAGATTTAACTGTAATAAATATGACTCATCTATAAATTAATAGTGTTAATGTTATTTGAAGCAAAAGGTTAGAAACAGTGATGTATTTAACATTTGAAAGTAATGAGTCTAACACAAACATCACTGAATTACTGACTTATTACTTTCAAATTCTAGTGTTATAATGTGTTTATATTGTCTAATAAATTCCTCTTTATTTACAGGTTTATTTATTAACCTGTAAATTAAACTATTAAAAACAGCAAATTTATGTGAAAAGCTGTTAAAACGTTTGTTCTTCATGTAATTAATTATCAGTATAAATTGATTTCCTAAAAATGCCAAAGTTTTTTTTTTACTTTTTTTTTATTATCTTTAGATCCAGAAAAGGAAGCAACCATTATTTTCAATTTCTATCATGAACTTCGTAAATTTATCTTGTAAATGTGTAGGTTTTAAAGTATCATTTAAGTGTATCAGAAACTATAGCAAAAATGTCACACACGCATGCACGCACACACATGCATGCATGCACGCACACACACACACACACACACACACACACACACACACATATATAAGATATATACTACAAGTTTCAAAATTTTAAAATTTGAATAACTTTTTTAAAATCATTCCATAAAAAGAAAACTTCAGAGGTTACTTACAGAAAATCTGAGACATACATTTCATTTGTCATGAAAATATCTTAAACCTATGATATTTTAATAAAAATCATTAAAGAGATATCTTTGAAAAATTTGAAATTTTTTATGTAACAGATACTTTAATAAAGAAGATGCACCTTAATAGGCATTAAATTGACAATCTTTCACTTTTTGTTTTTGCTGTACTCAGAGATAGAATGCACTCTGTTGACACATTTCAGGATGTGATATCTTTTGCACTGGTTCCCATACAGTTCACAAGAATAACATTCACACGACTCGTGCTAATTTTTGTTTTTACATAGTTTATGATGGAAACCATGGGTCACTAGTTTTATAATGATATGTCTCTGGGATTGATTTTCCTTGATCCAGGATCTTTCCAGCATTGCCCTAGAGGTGTAGAAGTCCACGTAGATCTATCTCTTCTTCATTCTTCTCTCTTCTAACACTTCCTCTTATGGGCCAGTAGATTACAGCAGATATATCAGATATATATCGTCCAAGAAGGTTTCCCTGGTAAGCTGATAAACCAGTCAAGATTTGATGTTTTTCCGTACACCCAGCACCTTCTTTAGATACCTTGCTTTTACTTTCTCCAGCCTATTAAGGTCACCTTTTTTCATCTTCTTCCATATGGCAGAATCCAGTGTTATTACGAGGAGTAAGGCTCATAAAAAAAGTTATTTAAGTGATAAAACGGTGAGTAAAAATGGGTGAAATAAGTATCAATGAACTTTCCAAAGTATCCGGACACACGGGAAATAATAGGAAAATCACGGATCAAGTAGAAAAGAAGATAACTACAACACAGCAAGATCACGTGTTTACGAGCCGGGAAATCAAAGTCATTGCATCACTGCATACTATCATAGATATGTTGAATAAAGGCTTAAAACAAGCTGAGGATGTTATAAGGGAAATAAAAAGTGAAAACTGTAACTGAAAAAAGAACTGAAGGAATTAAAGGCAGATGCATTTAAAATTCAAATTTAAAAGAAAGCTTTGATTGTGAAATTACGAAACAAAGTAACGAAACCATGGGACATGCAGATATTGTATCTGTGCCGACAGCAACTAAATTTCAAGTACTTAATAATGACGAAAATGGACAAGAAGATTTGAGGAACAACGTGGACGTTAAAGTAAAACATAACATCATCGGTAAAAGGAAAAATTGTAACAATAAGGTTATGGTACTAGGATACTCAATCTTAAAACATTGCCTAAATAGAGGTTATGAGGTCTACTGCTTCCTGGGCATTAAGATAGATGATCTCAGGTATGAAATGGAAGATATGGATCTGGAGAAGGATAAACCAGATATTGTAGCAATACCCGTGGGAACCAACAACATTAAACAAGGCGTTATTGCCGAAGAGATAATGGGTGAAATGATGGACCTTATGGACAATATAAAACGGTGTAGTCCAGACACAAAAATAATAATTAGTGGAGTACTATACAGGAGGGGTGTTAGCTGGAAACATGTGGTGAACATAATCAGCTGGACTGATTATGCTCTATTCGGAACTGTGTTAAGGTGGACAGAAACTGCAGATCGAGGCAGAGACGGTGTCCACCTGAATAGAAGAGGTTCTATGAAGATGGGGAAATTGTTGTGTGATGTTATAAGCAGCTGTTTGGAAAACAACAACATACAGGGTGATAAAGTGATGAGTGAAGAAAAACAAAACCAGTAAACCAGTGTACAATGGCCCCCCAGGGGCCTACTTCGGTAGGTACGGGTTTGGCGCACCCAGGGTCCCGAGCCAACAGTCTCCCTCATGTGGGCTCCTCTTCGTGGTTGAGGGAGACGGTCAACAGGCCCACCCACGTGTAGGCCGTGCATGGAGACGATTAGATTCTTTGTAGATTCTTTTCTAGTTTAGAGTTTAGGATATAGTGAACAAAATTTTTAGTAGAGTTTGATTGATTTTGTTTATGTATGTGTATTTTTAATAGGTTTTGTTACACTTGTATAATTTTTAGAAAGTTTTATATCTGGCTCTTGCCATGACTAGTTTTTTAAAGGGCGCTGATGACCGCCCTTATATATATATAATCAGTGTACAGTGGAGATAAGTGAAGATAAAGTGATGAGTAAAGTAAATGGTCAATGTGAATTGGTGGTAAGTGATGGAAACCAGGTTAACAAATATGGTAAGGTTATCAATGTGTCTATAATCTGTTTCATATAACCTTGCTCCACTGAAATGTATCACTCCGCATTTAACTACCTTCCCCCTCACCCTAACAGGCTAATGCTTTCGCGCCATAAGCCATAGGCCATAGGCGGTGCCTTCCTGTCACGTTTAAACCTGCAGTAAACATCATAATTGCCGGGAAATGAAATGAAATGTGTAGTGTTTAACACCCGTTTTACTACATACGGCACCGCAGGTGATTAATTGCCGAGAAGATAAATAAAATCATACAAATAAGGATATGAAGACATGCAAAAATACAAGTTTATAATGAACTGAGCAAGTTTAAACTGAATGACTGAGCAATGAAACAAACAAGTTTATAATGAAAGGCCTTTGGCCTTTTACACTGGGATTTTTTAAACCAGCACACATACCTTTCAAAAATGCTTGTCTTTCAGTCTTAAAAGTCATGTCACGCCATACCTTACTTTTTGTGTGTTCTTCGTGTATATTTGGGGATTTGTATCTCGGCACAGTCTGGTTGTCCTTGTGTCTTCGCCACACAATAATATCGCCTCTGTCTTTTAGCACATTTTTCTTGCCTCTTTTTTCATTCACAAACCCCAGCTGTATAAACAATCTGCTGAATTTTGGTAAATCTGCATCCTCATTTATAGCAGACGAAATGTTACTTATGTTAGGGAGTTCGTTTCTAAAGAAAAAACTATGTACAAGACGACGCACAACACTTTTCACGTATTTTCTCCGAGCATGCACTTTTGTTTATTTCTGCTTTTGCCTGGAGTGGTAAGTTTTCCTGTTCTCAATTTCACATTGCGATATTCCTACGGATCTAACATGCACACCTGTAACTTCAGAGCACAGCTGTTCGACTTCTCTCACTGACAAAGACGGATTCTTCTCTGTGAGTGCATTAAACACATGCACAATTCTTTTTTCGCCTGTTTGTAAAAAATTATCCTTGCGATACTTCAGCGAAAAACTGGCGGTAGACTGCCATTACACATATAATAAGTACACGCACAATAAACGATCAATAAAATAATTTATCTCTCGCACTGGGCACAACACACCGTCGAATGGCGATAAATGATTAATCCAGTTCAAAACAAGGTCAGTGATAAAAGTCATATAAACATATATGTCATCACTAGCGCTAAATCACGTGCTATCGTGCCATGTGCTTGAGAGCAAAGGAACCTCCTCTTTACTTCTTTTAAGAATTAACATGCATTTCAGATAAATCAACTCTGTTGCATAATATATTTAATTCAAATAGTTACGAAAATATAAATTTCACAATTCTCTTCCAACATATGTTAAATAACAAACTAATTTTTACCGCACGACAGTCATTACCACAACAGCAGCCAATGAGAGGTGATTAGGTCACGTGACCAGTAAGAGATACGGGGCAAGCTAATGTGAAACAAGGAATAGTAAAACATGCAGGAAGGTGTACAGACAGATAACTGCAGAGGACATAAATGCTATAAAAGATGTGACAGTAGTATTATCTCGTAAAGAGCTTGTGAGTGCAGATGACCCAGAAACACAAGATGCCAAGAATGTAGATTTTTTATAAATACAAAATACAGTGCAGGTAGACCACTTAAAATATTTCATCAAAATTTTCAAAGTTTATGGAATAAAAAAGCTAATTTAGAAACATTGCTGCATGACCACAGGGATTTAGATGTATTTTTTTTTTTTTTTAGTTTACGTCTTCCAACGTTAAGTCATATTGGACGATGAATGGAATGGGTGAAATGCTCAAACGAGCCCAGGGTCCATAGAGCGTACAGTTACCCGACATTTGTCTTTCAGGATAAGGGAAAACCCCAGAAAAACCTTATCCAGATAACTCACCCTGACCGAGATTCGAACTTGGGACCTCTTGAATGTGAGGTAGACACGCTACCACCTCGCTACCGAGGTGAGCGATTTAGATGTAATCTGTATCTCTGGGCACGGTTGAATTTTTCACAATATTTTATTTAATAACTGAATTCTGTAGGAAAACTATAAAGCATGGAGGTACACGTATATATAGTGGCAAAACCATGTATATATTTCTCAGATTTAAATATTGAAGGAAAATTTGAGTCTAGCACACTAGAACTAACACATTTAAATTTATTAATTACTTGTATATATAGGCCTGCCTTGCTTATTGACTGCTTGGAAATAATAATCAAACAGCATTAAACAAAGAAAAGAAACATATAATCATAGGTGATTTAAATGTTAACTTTCTAGATAACACACCAAAACCAGAGCTAATGTGTATGCTAAATTCTTTTGGAATGGAGCCAGTAGTATTTGTGCCCACTAGAGTAACACCACATTGTCAAACAACACTAAACCAAACTATTATAAACAAAACACTATGGGAGTATAGCTTGCAGGTAATCAAAACAGGATTTTCAGAGCACTTAGCCCAGATTATATGTATTCAAAGCAAAATCGGATGTAGGTTACCGAACAAAAAGCTCGGTTGTAAATACATAAGGCCCACCTCGGTAGCGTGGTGGTAGAGTGTCTGCCTGACGTTCAAGAGGTCCCAAGTTTGAATCTCAGTCAGAGCGAGTTACCTGGATAAAGTTTTTTCCGGGGTTTTCCCTTATCCAGAAAGAAGAATGTCAGGCAACTCTAAGCTCTATGGACCTCGGACTCATTTGAGCATCATTTCACCCATTCCATTCATCGTCCGATATGACTAACGTTGGAGGACGTAAAATTACAAAAAAAAAATATATATATATACATATATATAAACAAAAATAAATACATAAGGATGATCAAAGAAAATAAATTTCATTATTTAAATTATTTACTACAAATAGTCATGGGATCTAGTATACCAACATCAGACAGTAGATGATGCATATAATGAGTTTAATACTTTCAATTATTGCTTTCAAACAGCTTTACCGAAAACAAGAGTGCCAATTCGGCAACCAAAAAACAAATGGATAACACCTGGTATTATAAATTCAAGTCATAGAATGAAATTTCTTAGTAGAATCATAAAAGCTGGAAATGATTCAGAACAATTCAAAACTATTATAAAAAATACAAACATATATATACCAAAGTGTTGGTTGAAGCAAAAAAAAAAAAAAAAAAAAATACATAATGCAAGCTTTATATGTAAATCACAAAATAAATCAAAAGCCATGTGCACCTTAATTAAACGAGAAATTAAACAAGATAAGAATATCCCTGAGAATACACACCTTAGACACAAGGGAACTAAAATAAGTGACCCAAAACAAGTAGCCAATCTTTTTAATAAATATTACACAAATATAGTTCAAAATATTTCGCAAGATAGCCTGCAGAAAAATTTCCCACAGCCAAATTGATATCCAAAACACTGCAATAGTATGTATTTAACCCCAGTCACAGAAATGGAACTGGAAAGCATAATTAAGGGTTTGAAATGTAAATCATCTTGTGGTATTGATGAAATTCCTGACAGTGTTATAAAGAACCGCTACCAAAATATAATGAAAGCCCTATGTCACATAATAAACCTCTCACTATCAACAGGCAAATTTCCAGAAAAATTGAAGGTGGCTAAGGTTAAACCTCTCTTTAAGAAGGGGGAAGAATTTGATGTAGGTAACTATAGACCTGTATCACTACTATCCGTTTTTTCAAAATTAATAGATAAAGTAATGTATGTCAGACTTACATCATTCCCCGATAAACACAGTATAATAATAAACATGGATTTTGTAAAGACAAGTCAATAAACACAGCAATAGCAGATTTTGTTAAACATATATACGAATCATTGGATAAAAAAAAAAGAAAATATTGGTATATTTTTAGATTTGTCGAATGCATTCAACTTAGTAGATCACAACATTTTACTGGAAAAACTAGCTGTTATCGGTATACGTGGAACAGCGAACAAGTGGTTTAAAGAATATTTAACTTCCCGACAACAGAGGGTAGAAATCACTTATACACATGTAAATACAAATGAAATTACAACATATTTATCATCTATGGCAGCGATACAATATGGTGTCCCCCAAGGTTCAATTCTTGGACCTGTTTTATTATATATATATATATATATAATCTTGAGTGTTCTTTAAAAAATAGTTATCCAACATTATTTGCTGATCATACAAATTTATATATTTCTGGATACAACTTGAGGTCCTTAAAATTTAAGCTAGAACAGACAATGTCTGAATTGCTAAACTGGATCAGCATTAATAGATTATTAATAAATACAGAAAAAACAACAGCAATTGCTTTTCATCATAAACAAAATACACTTGCCAGTTATCCCTTTACAGAGTTCCAGGGCAAATATATCTCATACACAGATAGTACAAAATTTCTAGTGGTATGGGTGGACAATTTAAAGTGGTTGGCCCACATTCAAAAGCTATTGCAAAAACCGAGTAAAAAATAACTTATGCTATCACAGTCATTTCAAAAATCATAGACTTGAAATCACATTTTTATATCATGCATATTTGCAGTCTGTTCTTAGCTTTGGAATATTATTTTGGGGTAATTCAATAGGAGCAAAATCTATTTTTAAAATGCAAAAATGGGCATTTAGGATAATGCTACATGTTAATAAAAGAACCAGTTGTAGGCCACTATTTAAGGAATTAATTATACTGCCCATACCCTGTATTTACATATATGAAACATTATGCTACATAAAAACTAATCTCAGTACGTACACAACAAACTCAGAGATACATTCTCATGATACCAGAAGAAAAGATAACCTTCATGTAATCACACATAGCACAAATTCTTTTGAAAAAAAGTTTTGTATATACTGGCCTCCAGCTTTATAATAAATTACCCAATTATCTGAAGCAAATACCTGCACTGCATTGATTTAGGATTTGTCTCAAAAAACTTCTTTCACTCCATTGTTTTTATGGCATAAAGGAATATTATAATTACTTTGACAGTTAATTTTTTTAATGTTTATGTTTTTATAGTATAGGTGAATTTTTTTAATATGTTTGCTGCTGCCACCGCCGCCGCCACCACCACTACTATTATTGCCATTACTATTATTACTGTTATTATTGTAATTATTGTTATTATTATTATTATTATTATTGTTATTATTATTATATTGTACATACAGTTTTTGAATTTTCATTCTAAACTTGTGTTGTGTATATGTTTATTGTATAATTTTTAGTTATAAGTACTTGACATGTCCTATATCATATACTATGATCAAAAGGATGAACTACTTACCACTACTACTACTTCTATACCATACAGTGCTACCAACATTATTTTCGTAACAAGATTATTGCTGTGTCGAGATTGTAGGTTCTTTATATCGCACATGACTTTGATGGCAGTGGCTACTCTGTCCTGTATGTGTGTCCTGAAAGATGGAATTGTTGATTGCAATGTGACTCCCAAATATTTGAAGCAATTTACTATTGCCAATGAAGTTCCATAGAGCCTTAGACCATCATTTGGGGGTGGTCTTTCTTTATGAAATACCATCTGCACAGTCTGCTTTGTTAATGACAAATTTGTTGTCCGCCCACACTTGCAATCTTTCAAGTGCTACTTGTAGTTTCTCCTTGTCTGGTGAGCCCAGCACCATGTCGTCCGCATCCATAATCACATTTGTTTGTAGCAGGCCTGTGTTTATATTGCAATTGTGTCAGCAGTGACAATGTTAAATAACAGAGGGCTGATAGGGTCTCCCTGTAATACCCTATTAGGTCACTCCATCTTCGATTTGAACTAGGTTTATGACAATATGTAATCAGTCCATTGATGTGGGGATTATTGGTGTTTGCAGTTTCTTTTGAGTAAGCATACTTTGGGATGGACTATCTGTTACATTTGTGGAAGTTGCTACATCCTCCAAGTTTGGTATTTAATATACTCTGCATTTTTTAAGTATGCTGTTCACAGATGCACAGGAATCTTTCAAAAACGTGCCTTTTTTCATGGATCTCAAAATGTATATTTCTGGCAAAATCTCAGCATTTATTTTTGGGTGGAATACAATACTTTCTCTTCTTCCTTTTACAGAAAGTAAAAGGAACCAACCATCTCTTAAATAAGGGGGTCATCCAGAAAGTAAAGAATGATTGCAAATGGTGCTTCACACAGATCCCTCACCACTGTAATTGCATTAGTGGCAGGTAGGCATTTGATCAGCAGGTAGCTTTGTCCTTGGCTTCATTGTGATTCGAGTCTTGTTCCTGTGCAGTCACGCAAATGGTTTGTGCAGTGATTTCACATGGCATCACCAATTGAAAATCCCACCAAATGTGAAACACAAAGCGTCATTCATTTTCTGAACACTCAAAATGTTAAGCCTATTAACATTTATAAGCAAATAAAGAATGTTTACAGTGAAGGTGCATTTAACAAGTCATCAGTGAGGAAACGGTGCATTATATTTAATGAACAAAGGACCAGTGTGCATGATGAACATCGGACTGAGAGGCCATCATTGTTATGGAAGAACTGAAGAAAAAGTTGACAATTCAGTAAATCTACGTTCACTTTGAGCACATTACACAGATCTTTTCCACAAATTTTATGTTTGCTCCTGCATGAAACAGTGACAGCGCACCTTGGTTACAAGGAAATGTGTGCTCGGTGGGTGGCAAAATTCTTAAATGATGGCCACAAGGTGAACAATATGATAAAGAGGGTGATGATTAGCTTGGCCGCATTGTTCCTGGAGATGAAACAAGGGTTTCATACAAGACTCCTGAAAACAAGTGGCAGACAATAGTGACATCACATAAATTTTCACACAAAACCCAAGCCAAATTTGAACACTGAGAAAGTCACGGCAACAGTTTTTTGGGACAGAAAGGGTTTAATCCACACTGAGTTTATGCCAAGAAGATAAACAATAACCTCAGAGGGCTATTTTGCAACACTTCATTGTTTTGAAGTACAATTCAAAATAAGCAATGAGGAATGCTGCCAGCAAAAGTGTTCATCCATGAGAATGCCTGGCCTCATGCATCAGCACAAATACAACAGGAACTTCAATGCCTAAGATGGGAAATCTCTGGTCATCCTGCTTACGGCCCTGACTTGGCACCGAGTGATTATCATTTATTCCCAAAACTGAATTTTTGAGTTGAACACAGTTTGCAAGCAATGAGGAGTTTAAGCAAGCAGTGACAGCCTGGCTTAAATCTTTGGGAACAAATGAATACAATAATAGTATTGAAAAACTGGTCCAACAAATGTCTTGACAAGTATCCTTACATAGAAAAGTAGTGTAAAGTCATGTAAGTTTAAAAATAAAGTTTGGTACTGATATTGTATGTTTTGATTCAACCATGCTCAATCGTTGTTTACTTTCTGGATGACCCTCGCATATAACAGTTAAAGAGTTTGTCCAAATTTTGAGATCTCAGCAGGTAAAATCAGACTTTTGGCTTTGATGAAAACTACCTAAAAGGACCTGATGTGCTTTAAGAATGGTTTTTAAAATATTACTTACCAGAATATACATAGCAGGAAACAGCAGAGGTGAGCACTGGCTTGGTTTTCTGTCACTGTTGTTGTTTTGATATCACGATTGCATACTGGACAACGCATTCTGCATGGCTTTGGTCCAACAGAAACTAGCACTGAAAAGAAAACATTTTCTTACTTTATGTAGGTAGTACAGTTTGAAAAAGCAAGTTATTCACATTTGAAAACTTTAAATTGAAATTAACACTGAAGTAATGTAATAACTTTAATTAGTTATTCACACTTTACAAATTTCAAGTCTTTCTACTGCATTGTGTTTACTGTTGCAAATAGATCAACAAATCTGTGCCAAACTCAGAAATCAAAAAACATAATGCACTTCCCTTGTGATTCTGGAGATTATCAGAAAACCCACACACTTAAAACTGAGAACACACAGAAAAAAATACAACCATATAAAAGCCAAATTGCTTCAATCCAGTGAATCAAACATGGATTCTTTAAATGCCCTCATATACAGATTATATGAATATTCCTTAAACAGGGTAGTGAACAAATAGTGAAAACAGCAGAGTACAATGGCTTCTCCAAAAATTAGATGACCAAAAGTTACAGAATGTTAAACAATAAAAATAATTGAATGAATAGAGCCAGACTGAAAAATTCAATGCCATAGCCGGTATTTGAACCGCAGATCTCCCGCTCTCTGTGCAGTTTTTCTAAACCACATTAAATTCTCCAACTGACTCATATGTTTCCTGGTAGACCACTAGGGGTTCTCATATGCTATGAGATACACACCTTTTGTGGCGACTTACTATGCTGTAAGTACTTAAGTCCCAGGTTTCATAGTTAAAACACTATGTTTTTTCCCCAGGTAAATTAATGAAAATTATCATTGAATCCCACTATGGCATTGAATTTTTCAGTCTGGCTCTATTCAATCAAACCTTAGCCTACACAAAGCTAGTGCGGAAGAAATGATTACTTCCAATAAAAATAATTGCTCATATAGTTTATACACACAGCAAAAACAAAGAAAAAACTCGAAAATTCACATATTACCTTAGGCTATGAAAAGGTTCCCACAGATTTTCAGTAATTGCAACACAGTTCTGGCCCCACATTTGTAATATTAAAAAAAAAAAAAAAAAAAAAAAAAAAAAGTCTTACATTCACATACTTTTCCAACTTTCTATCGTTTAATTAGGCATATATTCTTACAGTTTATTTTTCTACCCGTTTAATTTTAATTGAGACTTTACAGAAATAACCACAATATACTTTCATTAAAAGTATAAAGAAAATAGTGATAATCAAGTGTTTAGAACAGGATGTTTGTTACACAGTGGCCTTCAAATAGCATACTCTTTCCTGGTAATCACGAGAAACAATTGAATGTTGACAGGACTTTACAAGAATAAAGATATGTTGAACAATTCAAATCATTAATAATCGATATCTCAGAAATGGCTTGTCACTCAACAGAACATGTTATATGGACCGATGGTGAACATCATTCAGTTTAAGGAGACAATGGTCCTTTCTTCAGTACTTTACTACTATGGAAGACTACAGTGCGAAGCTACAGAAATATATAAACATCCTAATAATTTTAACAGAAAGGAAGAAGTCCTCAAACTAAACAAAGTCTGGCATCCAATACTTGAATAGATAAACCAAGCCCAAATGCAGAGAAAACATGCACACCAATCAGCTATCAGAGCAGAGAAACCCCACCCACAGAGCACACACCCTCTGCTCAAGCCAAGCCAATCTCCTAAGAGCAGCTCGGATATAAATAAGGCACTTCGAGCGAGCATCTCAGTTGTGCCTAAACCTTACCAAAGAAGATTTAGACCATGCCACTGAGGATGTCCACCAGAGGTGTGGATGAAACATCTGGACATCTGAACTCCAGCAGACCATGGCTTCTAAGCCCGGAAGAAACTTGTGTTAATTCTGACCTCAGTTGTGAAAGCTTCTGAATACTCATGAAATAGATTGTGTTTTAAAAGGATTTACATTCTTCAATTCCTTTCTTGGAAAGAGTGATGTTTAGTGTCATTAATCGACTCCCTTTAAATTTAATTTACATTCTTCGTTTAACATGTTTTTGCCTATCACTTCTTGATTACCCACTATACAATATTAAATAACATTTCTTCCAAATGAAGAGAAGCTCACTGGCTATTTGCAGAAAATACAAAATATACATTTTATGCTTATAAATATATTTAATATATAGTATTGTAATCAAAACCATTAGTACCATTTTTCTGGTCAAAAATTTCTAAAATGGTTCCAAATAAAAGGTGCTTTGGGATTGGGGGATTTTCTTGAAAACCGTTGTCTCACATTTTTGGAAGATACTGAATATACTAACTTTAACATTTACCCAACTTTGCATTTATGAGTTACGCATTCACTCACACTTTTTTCTAATCAGGTTTTTCTTTTATTCAGGATCTAAAAATGTGCATTTTGAGTGAAATCTTGATACTGAATTCCTGGATGAAATATAATACCTGCTCTACCTGCCATAAATGTGAAAAGTAATACCTAATTACATCAAGCAATTTGGAAAAGAAAACAAATTACTCGCCAAAATATTCCCAAAGATACAAAAACCAGATTAATGACGGCAACAAAATTGATGCAGGGAACACAGAAAAGAGAAAGAAAGAAACCTGGCATCAATCTACAACACTTCTGCAAATAGAAAAATCAGCAATTCAAGCACACTTTTGCAACCATATCAGATAGTATCCACTATAAAACATGTTAAACACCAAAAAGAATTTGACATCCAAAACAGCACAAAGCAGATTTTATAAATTTTGTTAATTCCCACCAAGTTTACTAATTGTACATAGAAGAGATCTACAAACAGAAGACAACAATGTTTCTGACAGCCAATCATAAGTGATGTGGCAGAAATAGTAACAAAGGTTATAGTACGCTGTATAACTTCCACTCCAATGGCATTCTATAAAATTATACTGTAATCTATACTAACCCTTTACAAGACTGTCCTGCTTGTGTATGCCCTTCTAGTACCAGCCATACAGAAATTTTTTCTTCTTGTTTTTAATAGCTAAATGTGAAGATAAAATAGGTTTCCTAACACCCAATTAACACTACACAAACATAATTATTTGTAACAAAAACTTCACTTATCTTTGAAGAAACTGATGAAAATTTTGAGAAAATTGTGAGACAGCGATTTCATAAACACTTGTTTACATTTTAATCACATTCAATCTCCTTGTCGACATTACGGTCACTAGAGGTCACTACATTCCTGCCAGTACTACCAATCTGAAAATGAAATAAATTTAAAGACAGAATCGATTGTCAGTATTTCAAAGTTCATTATGCGATTTCTGTTTTTCTAAATAACTATTTTTACCCAAACCATAAAATATATCAGACCATTTAATTGTTTTAATAATTTAGCTTTTGGATTTATTTCATAGTAAAATGACCACAAATGGTCTGCTACAGCCAAATTATCAGTTTGTTTATACCTATCATTTCGAAAATGTTCTTTCATTCTGGTTTCTAAATTACGTTTAGTCTTTCCAATGTAAACCTGATCGCAATCTAAACAATTAAGTTGATAAATGCCAGATTTTTTTTATTATCAGAAGTTTTATCTTTTTTTTTATAGAGAAATGTAGTAAATTGTTAATATTATATTTATTTTGAGGGACCAAAGCTTTACCAAATTCTTTTAACAGTTTTTTTATATTTATATTTTTCAAACTTTTTGTGTACAAATTTGGTAAAACTTTGGTTCCTCAAAATAAATATAATATTAAAAATTTACTATATTTCTCTAAAAAAGATAAAATTCCTAATAACAAAATATCATTTAAGTGTTTATATTGTGATCAGGTTTATATTGGAATGACCAAAGGTAATTTAGAGAGCAGAATGAAAAAAAAATGTTCAAAAATATTAGGTATAAACAGACTGACAAATTGGCCGTAGCAAATCATTTTTGGTCTTTTAACCATGAAATAAATTCAGAAGTTAAATCATTAAAACAAATGATCCGACAGATTTAATGGTTTGGGAAAAAATATTTATTTTAAAAAACAGAAATTGTATAATGAATTTTGAAATATCGACAATTGATACTGTCTTTAAATTTATTTCATTTTCAGATTTTGGTAGTACTAACAGGAATGTAGTGACCTCTAGTGACTGTAACATTGACAATGAGATTTAATGTGATTGAAAATTTAAACAAGTGTTTACAAAACCGTGATCTGTTTCTTGAAATTTCCATCAATTTCTTTTAAGTTAAGTGAAGTTTTTGTTAGAAATAATTATATTTGTGTTGTATTTGTTGCTTCACTGTTACTAGCTTCATTATTTAACTACCCAATTAAGAGGTAAATTTTCTCCAAATATTTATCTGAAAGTTTAACTGCACAGATTACAATGTTGTCAACAGTGATTCACAGATCTTTTGAATTATAAATGCAGTAAATTTTGAAGGAAACTAAAAGGCAGAAAGACATGTCCACATGCACTAATTTAACAGTTGAAACAAAGAATAACTTTCCCTTATTTGCAACTTCGCTTTACTATTTATTTGCAGTAAATAGAAAATGGAAGCTGTTGCCTTACCTGCTATCATGCAGAAAAGTTTTATTTCTATGGTAAATAATCCTCTGACCCATTTAAAACAATATTCATCAAAAATCTAAATGTGTTTTTATGGGATTAATTGCTTTCCTACAATAAGTGGTTTAACTATAAACTGCAAATCTGAATATTTTTCTTTCAATGCAGATTTGAAATCAATTTTCAATTGCAAAGAATATAATCCTTCATTGCTTGCACAGCAATTAGAAAAAAAATTGTGACTGAATTTGGTAGCAAATTTAGCTAGTCCTCACACCTGGTCAGCGAACACATGGGAAAGATAGGATTTTGTTTAGTAGGAAGTGGAGACCCCACCATCACAAAACCACTTCAAGGCCATGCTGCTCATTTAATTGCCTTCATGATGAGGGAAGAGGCTGTTCATGTTACACAATATGTTGAGCATAAAGAAATTTCACTCTGATTATATAAACTGTAAAGCAGACCATTGTTTAAAACACAGGTGAAATTCTGATGCAAAAAATTTAACAAAGGACCAGATGCTCTGCAAAACAAAGCCCCCAGATTGGTATTGCTCCAGTTAATGCTATTGTTAGAAACACTGAAGGTTCAGTGTTGCAAATCCAGGATGAACTTGGGATTAGCTATGAGTGTGTCAATTCATTATGAAAAGTGAGCTTCAGTACTGAAAACTGAAGATTGTTGGGTTCCACATTTTAAGAATGAATGACAAAGCTTCTGCGTGTGAAAACTGTGCAGCAATTGTTGGCATGCTATGAAGCATAAGAAAAGGCATTTCTCAAGCATATAGTGACCTGTGATGATGCACAGGCACACTACCACAGGCCATAATCAAGAAAGGCCAAAAAGTCAAAAAGCTGTTTTATCAGCAGGCAAAGTCATGGCAACAGTCTCTTGGGACTAAAGAGATGTCTTATTGAGTTCTCGCAAGAGTAGAGAACTGGCAATTTAGTTTATTACTGTGAATGGAACTTTGTGAAATGAATAAATTTCCAACTCACTGGCAAAAATGTATAGATAAAGCCTGAAACTAAGTAGAAAATGAGATATGTTATGTTGCAAAATAATGGTGCAATGAATGTTTAAAAAATGAAGGTCAGTTTCTATAATTTGATCCACCCTTCTTAAAAGAAATTTGTTCCAACTACATACAAGACTTTTCTCAATTTGCAGCAAACATGTAAGGTGATTTTAATTGTTCTTTCACACTAGCCATGTGCAGGCTAAGATTTGGATGGATAGAACAGACAGAAAAAAAGAATTCAATGCCATGGCCAGGGACTTACAGCATAGTAGGTCACCAAGAAAAGGTGTAATGGTTCTCATCATATATAACCCCTAGTGGTTTACCAGGAAACATGAGTAAGTTGGAAAATTTGGTAGCTCAATGGTTAAGAGCAACCAGACGAAGACCGGGAGATCCATGGTTAAAATCCTGGCCATGGCCTTGAATTTTTCAGTCTGACTCTATCCATCCAAATGTAAGGTCACATTACACATAAATTAAAATTTGTTGATCATAAAGACATGTGGAGTCATATATGAACTTATATGCATAATCCACGTATGTCATCTGCTAGATCCTTTTTGAAAAATGTTTTCCAAAAATCAGGCAGTATGCTTTAAAATGTTAAGTGATATTATTTGAAGCAAAAGGTTAGAAACAGTGACATATTTAACATTTGAAAGTAATGAGTTGGTAATTCAAACACAAACATCACTTAAATTATCCTTACTTGGATATGTTTCGGAGAACGTTTTGTCCCCATTGTCAGTCGGATAACTGCTGACGATGGGGACAAAATGTTTTCCGAAACATGTCCAAGTAAGGATAATTTAAGTGATGTTTGTGTTTGAATTACCGACTCATTACTTTCAAATATTAAGTGATAATGTTTTGTTTCTCATGATCATGGTTAATCTATACTTGCTGTTCAAGGTTGGCTCTGTATAAAGAAAGCATGTGTATTTTAGTTAATTGATGGAAATTAATGATTTCTTCACACTAGCTATATATAGGTTAAGGTATTTGATAGAGTCAACATGAAAAATTCAACACTGCCATGGCATTGAATTTTTCATGTTGACTATCAAATACCTTAACCTACCTTAACCTATCAAAGCACGTGTATTATGCAGCGTCACCTCAGTAAATATTTATCCTGATTAAAGTTTTATATAATTATCTTGTAAAAACCCAATAGATTAAACATAAGCATAAAAGATGCTATATTTGTTATATCCTTGTGTTCTATGATAATACTGTTCAAATTACTACATACCTGTCGTTGTAACTGCTGGGGTTGAAGCCAATGCAGGCTGTGGAGGAGGAGGGGGATTCTGTTGCATTCCCATTACTGGCATTGCAGGAGGTGCATCTGTTAAATCATGAAATTGTTACTCTCTTTAACCTTTAACCTTTAATTCTTAAACTATAAACTATCAACTTCACAAAGCCTTGCCAATCTGATTTACTGTCAATCTTGTAGAATTCCATTCTTTAAATTTTTTTGCTTTTCCTTCAAAAGGAAGTAAGTTTAAAAGTGTTTCTATTGCAACTACAGAAGACTATGAAACTTTATCGAATTTGTTATAGCTATAAATGTGGGTCACAATATGGAAGTAAAATGGTACATGATGCAATACAATTAAGCATGTTTTTTTTAAAACCTCTGGAAGCCTGTGCAATCAGAAGCAGGGGGAATAACTTAAAAATGAGATGATATGAAATGAATAGAATTGAATTAATTTACACAACTTGCTATTTACAATATTGTCTAAAATGCATACATATTCCTTAATCTAGTTGTATAAATTTTGGTGCCGTTTTCTTAATTAACCTTGCTAGCTCAGCCTGCTTGCCTCCCAGGCCTTTTAGCTTTGCTGAGTAGCACAGTCACCCTTCTATCCTCTGCTCTAGTTTGCTGTTTCCCCTTATCCCAACATATTTTCCTTTCCACTCTTTACTTTTCTAATCCATTTCTCTCTAGCTTTCCAAAACAGGTTTCCTAAATTTCTATTTCTACTTTCATTTTTCCCTGTAACCATTTTTATTGCTATCAGCTCACTATGTGCGCACCTCGGTAGTGTAGATGGTAGCATATCTGCCTCACGTTCAAGAGGTCCCGAGCTCGAATCTCGGTTAGGGTGAGTTACCTATAAGGTTTCTCCCGGTGTTCTCCCTTATCCTAAAAGACAAATGTTGGGTAACTCTAAGCTCTATGGAACCTGGACTCATTTGAGCATCATTTCACCCATTCCATTCATCATCTGATATGACTTAACATTGGAGAACGTAAATTACAAAATTTCTTCCCCCATACTTCCTGTCTCCATGCTGCTAGCTCTTTTCACTCTATCAAAATGGGAACTGCACTTTCTGTTTTTCCACATAACTCACATATTTCTATATTGTTACTTCTTAGCCCCCTTAAAGATATTGATCCTGTTCTAATCCAAGCCATTCCTCCCCATCTCCTGTCTGTGCTAGCCCTCACCATATTTCTCTTCTTTTTATATCCTCCACTCTATTTCTGAGTATTTTCCAAAAACCTTCTACATTCCTGTTATCTAGTCTCCATAAATCGCTTGCCTATTTCTTCCACAATTTCTTCTGCCTCAGACCACCTGCTTTTCCTACTTCTGATTTTTTGTTGTTTATTCATACATACCTTTAGGATTTCATCATCATGAGGTGATATACATTTCTATTACTGTTATAGTCAATAAAACAAAGTACATGCAGATACTTATTGACCTACCCTTGTATATTATATGCAGAAGTCAGAGGACTTAAAATTGTTTTTTCTCTCTCTTTTAATTCTGAATTTACATTGCAATCAAACTAGTTTCTCATGCATGTAAGCATTCTTTTAAATCAAAAACAATGTCAGAAAAATATGTTGTAAGCTAAATGTTCCATACTATTTGAAAGTAATGAGTTGGTAATTCAAACACAAACATCACTTAAATTATCCTTACTTGGGCATGTTTCGGAGAACGGTTTGTCCCCACCGTCAGCAGTTATCTGAATGCTTTAAGAGATGTTTGTGTTTGAATTACCGACTCATTACTTTCAAATGTTAAATACATCACTGTTTCTAACCTTTTGCTTGAAATAATGTCCCATACTATTTATTATTGAACAGAACATTGTTTTATGTTCTGTTTTGAAAGCCATTCTTACAGAAAGGATTTACTGAGAAAAGTTATTGAAATATAGAAGTACTTGAGCAGGAATGGGATTTGTATTAGAAATTCTAATACAAGCAATTTGTATAAGAAATGCATTTTTAATGTACCCATAATATTTCCATTTATATGAAATATGGTAATACTAGGTGGCTTATTCAGTATTACACTTGTGACTTTTTAAATATTTTAATGACTAATTAATGTAATTTAATTCCCCTCACATTTTTAATGAAATTAATGTACAATAATCTAGCAGATTCTTACTGGAATATATCCTTTTTGCTCCTTAAAATTGTAATCTTGCAAATCCCTGTGCCATTACCAATAACAGTTGAAAAATCACCTCAAGGACATAGTATAAAAAAATGGGCGATTTTGGATTTATTTCCTTAACCTCCCCCCTTCCAAATATATATTTTGTAAGTTGGTCCTGAAATGAGTGATGGATATAATGATCACTAAACAGGGAAGTTTTAAAATACCTCGCTTCACATCCATCAAGTTAAATTTGCATAGGAACATCCCTTAATGTTATTCATTGTCAAGATTATTCAGTAAAAAATGGTAACATAGAACATTTTAATCATTTAAAAACATTGACAATGAAAGTTCTGGTAGAAAATAACATTTAAAATCCAAATGCAAATTAATGCCCAATAATATTTGACTTGCTACATAAAACTTAAATATGGCTAAAATGATAAATCAAAAGCTCCACATGAAATTGAAATATATAAACATAATAAACAGCTGAAAAACTTTCTCTCCTAAAATAATTAAACTAGCAATACCTCAAAATTTTTTACTAATAATTTAAATTAGTGGCAAAAAAATAAATAATTCTAATACATACATCCTGGTTGTTGTGGATAGGGAACACTTGCAGGAGGATTTATTGGAGGATACAGCACTGGTGGGGGATATCCCGGCATCTGTACCCCACTCATTGCCTGGTCATAAGTTGGCGGAGGTGGAGGATGCTGTACTACCAAATGATCATCTTCTAGCATTGGTGCAGAAGGTGCTGTGGGATCCATTTTATTCATTTTCTCTTATCTGCAATAAAATCAGAAGCAAATGTATTATTTTACTCACAAGAGGTTGCACAAAATTCTATTACAGTTGCTATCAACTATTACACTATCTGTGTAATAGTCACATGACTTTTCGTAATAATTGCTTCCCACTGCATTTTTATAGAATATTCACTTAAAATTGAATTTTTTTACTGCTTATCTAAAGGAAATATAACATTGACTCAAATCTTATATTGTGATTTACTAGACAAATTTTGAGGTAACCTGAGGCTGAGAAGGTCTGTGTGGAACAATCACATGACTTTCTGTATTCACTACTATTTATTTCATAGCTAGTTTACAGATTATTCACATGAATTCTGCAACTTTCTGTTAATATATGTTTACCAGAAATGTGTTTTGGTACATATTCTTTATAGGTACAATAAGCATATAGAAGGCTGGGATGATACATGTCCAAGTCCAAATATTACACTTCCCAAGCTCATTAGCACATATGGCTTCAAATAGTGAAAATTCTAACTGTACAACAGCAAATGTTCCGGAAATGCATAATGCTGTAAAAGTTTCATGTAATAATTTGCACATTTTCATGACTTTATACCTTTACTTCTCTCTATTATGTGCTTACAGTATTACATTTCACCCCAAATTCACAACCAAAATTTCAACAGAAATAGTCGTTTTGAGGTTCAGCATAACTCAAAATCAAAAAGTTGGTTGAATACCTAACTTGGTATTTAATTCTCTGTACTGCATTCTTGAAAGATGCAATACAGAGGTTTTCGAAAAAAAAAAAATTAAAAATCTCTATTTCCTCAGAATATCAGATACTTAAGACATTTACATGACAAGTGAAATGTGTAGGTATCTTGGATTTTCTGCAAATATCCTCAGAAGTTCTCTTCATTCTGGAAGACTTTTGTATAACTCAAAAACCATAAGAGATAAAATTAAATCTTATTCCACAGAGGAAAAAAATGTAGATAACAACAATAATTAACAATAACAACAATAACAACAACAATAACAACAACAATAACAACAACAACAACAACAACAACAACAACAACAACAACAACAATAATAATAATAATAATAATAATAATAATAATAATAATAATAATAATAATAATAATAATAATAATAATAATAATAATAGTGTTTATTGTCTATAGACTTCATACAAGTTTCAGACATTGTCAGATTCTACAATACAATGGGTATACATCTAACCTATATATGCATTTCTGAATTAAATACGTTTTCAGTTCCTTTTTAAATTTGTTTCCTTTGTGTTGTTTAACAGTTATTGGCAGTTTGTTGTATAATCTGTCCTTTTATTAATGGATCCTTGCAAGTTGATTTGAGATTTACGTGCTTCCTGTGGTAGTTATCCCTTCCTCTGGTATAATAATCATAAAGTATGCTGTTACTTGTGCCATTATTTTCCTTCTCAGTTGCAATTACAACTACCTTATATACATATAGTCCAACTACAGTAAGAATCTTATTATCTCTAAGTACATTTCTACATGTATCAGTACATGCTAATCTATAGATACAACATAGACTTTTTTTTTGTAACACTAATACTCTATTCATGTGCGCATTACAGGTGCTTCCCCATAATTCTATGCCATAGGAAATATGAGGATAGATGAGTCCAAAATATAAAGTTTGTAACATGTTTTTGTCTAAATACAATGATACTTGCTTAAAGCATATATATTTGAGCTAATTTTTTTTACATACATAGTCAATATGAGCTTCCCAAGTTAAACTATTGTCTATGTGATAAGATCTTGTTAAAAAACAAAATTTAAAAACACAATTTAAGTTTAATTTATGTTGCAGGTATTCTGTTATTTGTCTGAATTTTCCGATATTTGTACTTTTTCAAATGGGAAGTCATTTTTTATTGTTGGCTATGCAAAGAGAGCAGAATTTCAAAAACCTCACACTGCAACTAGCTTTAAAAGATCCAACTATCCCTTAAAGCCTTCTGTATTCCCATATTTCCCTTGTACCTAAAAGAAAATTAGCATTGGGATAATTTCTGCAATAGTTTATCACAGTTAACATGAAGTAAACAGAAGAATAAATGGTAAGAACAATTCATACAATAGATAAGGTGCATCTTGTGCCAGCCTTTGGAGGCCCCCAGGACTCCTAGCTACAACAGATTTGTTCCCTGGTAAAAATTCAATGCTAATTAAGGTAAAATTCAATATCTTGTGCTTCCAGTTTCGTTCTATGTACTTCCTCCTTTCAATCCTAATGAGCTGGACTGGTTTGACTCAGTTTTTCCAGCTAACTTTTGGCATCATTTAGTTACCTGCTAATGCCAGGAGTAACCAGAATTTTAAGTATTTAAGATTAAAACCTACTACTGAGGTCTCCATGAAGAAACTCACCATTACATGTTCCCTCCTCCTCAAAGGAAAATGATGGAAGATATATGAAAATGGCAATTACACCTGCTGGTTACCTGGCTAAAGCTGAGAGGACCAGGGTGAAAAACTGCAGGAAGCCCTTGAAGGAGTTTGGTTAAGTTGAGGCATTCACTGAGTCACACAAGAGGGGAAATCTGATCCTCATGTGTCAACTAGCAAACCAAAATGTGGCTAGATGATGATGCCAAGAGGGCTGAAAGGGGATTTTCTCTGGAAATTTCTGGGAATGGAGCCTTCAAAAATCCTAGAGCTACTTGAAAATCAAAATCCTTAGATAAACTTATATAACTGGAGAATTTCAGGCTATAAGATTGAAACCACCAGAAAAACCTTGATTTCCACCATAAGACAGGATGCCTTGCACTGCAATTAAATTCAGTAGTAATAGGGTTTTCCTTGGAGGGGAAAAAATCTTCCCTTATTATTCTGGCTATGGATGGTAAAAATTGAGCTCCCACAAAAATAGGTGACTACACATCTTTTGACAGATAATGGTTATTAAACGTATTGGCCTATCCTTAATTCAAGAACTTTGAACTCACAAGGGAAGAATTGGGGGCTAACGTTACGATGCCAAATGTAAATTAATATGTTGTATACCCATTACCAATAATAGGACTTGTATCCTGGCAAAGAATGATATTCAGGTATTATATATCATATGGATCTCTATACTATTATGTGTTTCAAATGGGAAAGGTTCTGGAGTCCAGCTAATCAGATGCTGTATCACTCAGCATTTCCAGCTTGTTACCACACTCTTTTTATATTTCCCTCTCTCTCGCACACTCATACAACATGCAGGTCTGCTTGGCGCTATACGTAAGGGTAAGCAAATTATATTTTACAAACTCTTAGAATGATGCAGTTGCCAAAATCAAAATTGGAAAAAGCATTTTTGCAAATTATGTATATTTTAAATACTATAACTATAATTATAGTTTATGAATTACCTGCTTTTCTAATCCAAATGAGGGACACACTTGTTCTACCTACACCACACGCTTCAGCAGTATGCCGTTGAGCATTTTTGAAATAGAGATGATTTCTATATTCCTCATTGCCCAATTTTTTGAAGAACGTGTACACCTTAAACCAATACTTCGAGCCTGACTTCGAATAATTGCCTTTTTTCACTCGCCACTAAATTCACCACAAGAAGCCATTGCACTATTTAACTCTTACTCTACTGTTGTGTAAAGAACTGAATGATACTGATCGAACTCTGCAGAGTAAATAAACACTTCTTATCCAGCATTCATTCATAAACATGAGCATACAGCATTCCACAGGCTAACAGGAAATGAAGTGTTTGCTCTTTCTCGAATTTAACACCTTGATTTATTCACAGTAATGCTTTTATCACGTCATGCAGTAGTTTAAATTTCAGTTCTCAGTAATGAAAAGTATATGTACATACATACACACCAACCACTTTGAACTCTCTAGAGTAAATAGAGATTACAAACCATTCATAAACAAAGATATGTGACCAGACACGTTCTGCCAGGGCAGCAGGAAATTTATTGTTTCCTCTCACTCGAATTGGCTTATTCAAAGAAATTCTTTTATCATGTCATGTCATCATTTACGTTTCAGTTCTGAGTAATTACAAATATACGTACATGCATGCATGCCAACCAATAATATTCATACGGTGCTTATGTCACGATTTGTTATAATACAGGTAATAGTTAAATTAATTGGGAGTCGATTAATGACACAAAACAACACTTATAATAATAGTAATAGTGTTTTGTATTAGAAAAGCTATTTGAGCTAAAAATATGGGGTTTTCATGGTTATGTTAGATACATTACTCTCTACCTTCCACATGGATCAGTTTTGGTGAACTCTGAATTTTTGTCTGTATTTCATACAGATTGATTAGGTTGGCGCTCCTCTCACACCACTGAGTGGGAATACAATATGACAACACTGCAGGACTCCCATTGGTTGCTCGCCTAGTAGCGCTCAAGGACAAACACCTTCCCATTTGAAACACATAATAGACTCATCACCTCAATGAAGATGAAAATAAGAAAAAACAGGGATTGAAGAGCAGCTCTGCAGCTCTGATGGATTATTTCAGGCTGATAAGCTGTGGAATGCAGCATTTTAAGTCCACACATTCATCTGTGATGAATATCATCAATGGCATCGTCTTAATCTTCTTGGCAAAGGTCCGGTACCACACCACTTTGAGCCAATGGTCAGTCTTAACATTTTTGGGACAGTTCTAGTACCATCCTCAGCTGATTGGCAACTGATCACTTTCTTCACAGTCAGCTGTCATGTAGACCTCTTTTTTTTTTTTTTTTATTTTACGTCCTCCAACGTTAAGTCATATCGGACAATGAATGGAATGGGTGAAATGATGCTCAAATGTGTCCAGGGTCCATAGAGCTTAGAGTTACCCGACATTTGTTTTTCAGGATAAGGGAAAACCCTGGAAAAACCTTATCCAGATAACTCACCCTGACCGAGATTCGAACTCGGGATCTCTTGAACATGAAGCTGTCATGTAGACCTCTTATAACTGACTCCCTCTCTTGGAATATTTCCTATATAAGCGCATTAGATCACTCACCGATGGCAAGTCAAAATTTAAAGTATGAATGTTCTTTATAATAAAACTACTCTCCCATTTTAGTTAATTGATGGAAATTAATCATTTCTTCACACTAGTCGTATATAGGCTAAATGGAGTAAATATGAGTCAAATGGAGAAATGAATGTAATGACGGCAAATTGGCCATGGTAGCTCAATGGGTTAGAGCGAATGGACGAAAACCAGGAGATCCGTGGTTCAAATCCCGGCTGTGGCATTGAATTTTTCATGTTGACTATCTATATTCTTCCATGTTTATTATGTTCTTCATTTCAGTTTCTTACTTGTGGAACACCCTGTATGAAGCCTAATTGAGTTTTCAAACTGAAGCTAGATGAGTGATTTTTACCCATTTTTCAATCTCTTAAAGCCTCAAGAGTTTTTTGTACATTAAAAGGGCTTGCATATCTAAATTGTCATTACAGATCTATTACACGTAAATACTTGTAAGATCATTACAGAAGTATCTTTAATTGTCCCAGGAGCTCTCAAGTATCATGGATGTTGAAGGTGATGTTATTACTAGTACCTCTCTACAGAACTTAAGAACTTGTCTTACATATGTAGTATTTAATGTCAACCTTGAACCCCATTTAGTTCCTGCAAACCATCACTAAATAGCTAGATACCATGCTGAAATGAAGGGAGATTGTGGCTAATCTTGAGAAAATACAGATCATAGCCACCTGCAGTTGTCCACAAGAGGAATTTTATACACTTCTGTACAGCCTTGTGGTATATGGTCTTCTAGTGGAATTGAACAAAAAAGGATACTATCCTTCAAAGCCATTCTGATGACTTAGCTTTCATGGTTGAGAGGGCAGCACCATGGCTGAGTGGTTAGACCACTGGACTCTCACCAAAGAAGCCCGTGTTCAATCCCAGGCACCTCATATGAGATTTGTGAGCAAAACAATGTCGGGGTGGGTTTCCCCTGCCATCTCATTCCACCAGTGCTCCATCTTAATTTCATGCATCATCAGTGTCACCGCAGTGCCACATGTAGTAAAAGTAGGTGTTAAATACTACAAAAAATAAAAATGGTTGAGAGGTGAGTATGCCATCACTTTAAGCAGTATAATGAATAAATGCTTAAAGTTAATGGATCTTTAGATCAATCATTCCTCAAAAACTACCATTGTCCATTCACAAGGAAATGAAACCTTGAATCCTTTAAGGACTTAAACATTGAGGAAACTTCTATTGAAATTTCAGAATATATCAAATATTTAGAGATAACCTTAGAAGATAGATACTGAATCCCTATTTATATCTGCAGATTAAAAGGGTTGATTGTGATCTGCAGAAGCCTAAGCCGTAAGTTTGCTACTATGTGTGTTAGCCAAAAGACCCAAATGCCTGAGGCTCTTTGGTGTGATGGAGGAAGGCAGTGCAGTTTATGGTAGCAACTAAACTGTAAGTCCACAAAGATTTGCCTGTTTAAATATAATGGATGCTTTCATGTAAGAGCCCCTCCCCAACCACTACATTGGAAGTCCTTTCACTCAAGATCTTTATACTTCACAGCAGAAACTATATTAGCTTCCTACATAAGTACATATAAATGAAAAAAGTGTCATGTTCATGCACACACCTAATTCAGGTTAGAGTGATTCGAAAGCCAATTGTAGAAATGATAACTGATTTCATATCAACTGAATACTGTTTTGATCACTTCTTTAGGGTACAATTAGGAACTTGACAAGATTGGTGAAACAACCAACTCTTGGAGAACTTCCAATATCTCACACATAGTATACAGATGGCTCAAGAATAAGGACATACTCTGGAACAGGAATATACAGTGCCTCACTGAAGACAGAATTAAGCTTTTGACTTAGGTCGGTACAGCACTATATTTTGACAGAGATCTTTCTAATCCTTACATGTACTCAAAGAAGATTAGAAAAGTACTATAAAGATAAGTGCCTTTTAATTCTCTCTGACAGTCAAGCTGCACTTAAAGCACTTGACAATTCATCCAAAATTGGAATGGAAGTATCTTCAAACCCTGCAAAGACTATCCAACACAAAATATGGTCGTAAAAACCATTTGTAGTTTTCTCCAAGAAAGGTTGAAAATGGAGGCAATGGCCTTTGAAACTAGTCCCTCAATAATATAAAAAAGTAAGTGATGAATGTCAATAAACCAACTCAAATAGTTTTCATGTTTAATTTTGACGTCACTGTTACTAAATTCCTCCAAACACAAAACAAAATATAGTGCTGAGAGGGTTCCAGGTCATCAGGGAATACAAGAAAATGAATAATCCCAGTAAAGCTGGAATTTCTATGTGAATACATACTTTCCATATTTTTAAGTATATTACATATTCTTGTGACATTACATGATATTACATATTTCTATATTTTATTGTATTCACGTGTTTAAATTTCTCAGTAAATTCTAAACTGAAGCTATGTTGATACTGGCCATTGCCACAATAAGGAGATTAAGATGACTGACAGGTATTGAAGAACAAGGAATAATCATTGTCAAAGTAACTAACACATAACTACAGAACTAACTAGCCTTGTTAAAGCACTTGCATGCATACATCCGTACTGCACAAAACTTTTGCAGTTGACTATATACACAAATGCAACAGAGAAACGCAGAGCTGTGTGTTATCATAATATAAACTGCCTATTTTCTGACCTGTTGATTATGGATAGGCCAGCTCATTGGATTTCTGCTGAAGGTCATTCGTCAAGAACATGCAACCTATACCATGAAACTGCTGTAAATTCTGTACTCAATATTTTTTCATTTCTTGTACTTAGTTTCATTCAGAATCAAAGTGGGTAAGTGAACAGTGTACTTTACTTCTCCCTAGTGTGAATATGGTATCTGTCTCATCTTCACTGTCTTCAAAATTAAAATCATGGACTGCAATTCACAAGTGCTTTATGAATGATGGCAAAATAGTCATTTGTCATTATTGCAACAAACATATAGGATGCTCTATAAAATCCCAGCTTGAACAGCATTTAAAAAGTGCACTGTGCACTGCACAGAAAAAATAAACAATTACGTCAACCAACAAAGCAAGTGCTTCTAACACAGATAAAAAATTCTTCAAATTTGGATCTTTAACCTTCTATAGCTTACTGGCTTCATTTATTGTGATTGTATTAGTGCAGCTCTCTTCAATAATTCTGAAGCAATGTTTCTGGTTTTCTATGTTTTTGTACACAACATTGACGGTACAAATATGGTAAATTCCATCTTATTGATGCAACTCTGGACAATCTTGCCTGCACTTCTTTCTCTAAAACATCAGATTGCAAAGAGGAAATGGAAAAGAATTTGATGTATAGAGTCAACATGACTCTATACATCAAATATCTTAGCCTATATACGGCTAGTGCGGAGAAATTATTAATTTCCATCAATTAACTAAAATGGAAAAAAATGCTGAAATCCCCGACAGATTTGAAAGAACACGCGTACCTGGGAAATGGCATTTGTTGCCTTTTGTGTGATTAAATACAAGTGGTGTGCATAGCAGTGGACAAAGTACGCATGTAGATGTTTCCCTTATTTTGGCCTGTACTCCAGCGTTGTTGTTTCTTACTTCTATTTATTTATTTTATTTGCATCTGTAGACCATGAATACATGATATAGATTTTGTCATAATTTAACAATATTAACATATTTACAAATGCATATTTACATAGCAGCAGTATACCTGATAAAATAATTGTCTTTTAAAAGTAGTATTATATATTAGTGTGCTTATTACAGTTGCTTGAGTAAAACTCTTCAATATTGTAAAAACAGTGATCCAATAAAAGATTTGTCAATTCAATTTTAAAACGATCTACACTAGTAATACTCTTAAGTGAGTCTGGTAAGGCGTTGAATAATTTCAACCCTGTTACAATAAAACTGTCTGCAAATAGCGAAGTATTGTGAGATATCATGCTTAGGTTGAGTCTATTTCTGGTTTTGTAGGAATGTACATCCGAGTTTGTTTTGAATGAGTTAATATTTTGATAGGTATATACTAGAACATTTCTTATGTATAGGCAGGGTAATGGCAGAATACGGGCCTGTTTAAATAGTGTTCTACAACTTGCCTGTCTGGGTACTCTAAAGAGCAATCGTATCGCTTGTTTCTGTAATATAAATACTGAGACACTATTTGGTGAGCTACCCCAGAATATGATTCCGTAGTTCAAAACTGAGTGGAAATACGAAATGTAAGGATTCAAATTTTAAAGTGTATCTAGTTACTCCTATCATAAACAGTACTTTATTTAATTTTTTTATCAGCTCATCTATATGAGTGTTCCACTTCATATGTTGGGTAGTGGTAATTCCTAGGAATTTAACGCTGCGGGCATATTGCAGTTTTGTACCATCGAATTCAATATCAGGAATCTCAATATTTTTATTCTGTAGGTGGTGGAAACACACTACATTTGTTTTTTCCTTATTGATTACAAGCCTGTTAACTTCAAACCAGTTGGACAGTTTTTGTATCACACTCTTAGTAACTGTACAGTCATTATTTAATTGATCACCTTTTATGAATACACTAGTGTTGTCAGCAAATAACACGACCTCTGCTGTATCAACTTCAGCAGGGAGATCGTTTACATATATAAGAAACAAAATAGGCCCAAGGATGGATCCCTGTGGTACGCCATATTCGTTTGTTAACTTTTCGGATAATTTAACCCCCATCAAGTTTGTACTTCCATTTAGATAGCTAATTTCTACCATTTGCTCTCTGTTCCTGAGATAGCTTTCAAACCAATTCAAAGCAGTACCTCTGACTCCTATATTAGATAGTTTAATAGTTTAATAAAATACTATGGTCAACGGTGTCAAATGCTTTTGTAAGATCTAAGAAGATACCAATTCCCTTTTCGTATTGATCAAGGCTAGTATATATCAATTTCAAAAATTCCCCTAATGCCGAAGCAGTGGACTTTCCCTCCAAGAAAGGGAGAAAAAAGGAGAAAGGAGAAAATGTTGCAAAAACTTTTTAAACTGTATAACACACATTTTACTGCCATCATGGATAACTAACCTTGTACTGACAATGGCTTAGCTTATTGCCATAGAATACCAAACTAAAACATTTTATCATTAACTACATTACAGTATTCAACACTGGCCCCGTCAAAGGTTTGAGCACTGAGCTTTTCTTTGGTATTTCCAAGAAACAGATTGATTTCATTCCTTATGCACTTTGTCAGAGATTCTGCTACTCTTCCTTCAGGATTTACAAAAGCCCAAAATCTCTCATTTACAGATTCCTCATATACGTAACGAAATACCAAAACCATTTGACAGTGATTTGAAATGTCAGTTGTCTCATCACACTGAATGGCTCATATCTGCTGCTCTATTTTTTCCCTACAGACTTTCAACATGCAGTCTATTAGTTCAACTGTTTTCAAAGTTCCTCTAAATACTGTGGTTGTTTCTAAATGTTCCTTCATTACTGTTTCCAGTTCAGCTGTATAGTCAATGAGGTCCCTGTACACCCCTGGATTAGAAGAAGTAAGACTCGTCATGTCCTCATAAAGCCAGTTCAAACACAGTGCAAACCTTGACATATGAAAAAAGCCTTCTTAGAATATGTCTATTTTTACTCACTTGTATGCTATGTTCCTTAACATTTTTTTTAAACACAGAGTTAGGACATGATGTAATGTTTTGTTTTCCTAAGAGTGAAAATCTACACCATTCTTATGCTGCACTGAATCTTCACTTTTTTTATATTTTTTATATTAAATGTTTTCTATCACTTACTCCCTTTACTGTCCAAAAACAATTGGCACATTTAGAAGCAAACAAAACACACGGATAGCACAAAAAAAAGGAAAAAAAAAGGAAGGACTTGAGAACTTTGCAGTCACAGATCCAGTCACATTTTTCATATATGACCTTAGAATTAAGGTCCACTTAAACTGCCGGTTTTCATTTTTCTTAGTTTCTGCTTTTTCTATCAAGAATTTGGGCATTGGTCTACTCAAAGATTTCAACTGCACTGTTTCTTCAAGAGTCAACCGCCCGCCTCAGTAGCGTAGATGGTAGAGTGTCTGCCTCACGTTCAAGAGGTCCTGAGTTCGAATCTCGGTCAGGGTGAGTTACCTGGATAAGGTTTTTTCCGGGATTTTCTCTTATCCTGAAAGACAAATGTTGGGTAACTATAAGCTCCATGGACCCTGGACACATTTGAGCACCATTTCAGCCATTCCATTCATCGTCCGACAGGACTTAACGTTGGAGGAAATAAATTACAAAAAAAAAAAGTTAACCTTGAAAATTGCACTTCCATTAGTGATTTTACAGAGTCATCCATAATTCTTTAGTTACTGAATTTTATAAAGCCACCTGTAACAATCTGTTTATGTTCGTAACTCCACAAAAACATAAAAATAAGAAACCTGTGGATTTTAACACTACCAAACTACTCTGCGGACTGTGCTAGGCGAAAACAGAAGCGCACCAGATAAGCACAGGTGCAAGTTCTTGCCCCCTCTCCCTCACCACCTTCAGAGCTGCATGCCTTCCACTACGTGGAAATGCAGCAGGTTGGCGCCATACCTAACACGATGAGCCATATACTGTAGTTATGAAATCATCACTTTTACCATCCTATGAAGCTTTCTCTTATTTTAAAATTAAGCTGTGCTTAATAGTCACAAGGCCTTGGTTCATTTAATTTCATAAGATTTTTAGGGGAGTGTGCCTTCATGCCCCTGTAACAAACCACCCCTATGCTGTCTCCAACATTATAAGCAACTTAAGCTGGCTGCCGGAGAGTGTCACACATTTGGAAGTTTGAAGTTTCTGTTGGTTTTGTGGAAGATGCAGTTAAAAATCTATGTGTAATGCATAGGGAGAAGGGTAAGAGTGCATGGAATAAATTAAAAACAGTTTTGAGTAAAAATCCTGGACATTCAACATTTCACAGTTCTAAAAGGGAACATTATAAATTGTCCTGAGAACATTTCCCTCGGAAAGATTTCTTTGTTAAAATTTGCCCCAGTCACATCATGTGATGTTGAGTGGTTTTTATAAGAACATTCTATCTGAAACAGCTATCAATGACCCCAGAGAACTTGGAAAAATATTTAATTGTTCACTGTGCTGCAAAATTTAATGAATGAATGTCTCTAGCTATGGAATTTGCATTTACATTTGTGTTCACTCATATTATATTTTTACTTGATAAAACTGAGAATTAATTTTCGAAATTAGATTAATATAATGAAGTTTCTAGGTTACATTTTCATCAAATAACTACTCACTGTACTGAGAAATACATGAATTTCTCTTGAGCATAATATTAAAAATTTGCATTAAATATTTAATAAATATTTATTTTGCAATATTTATATCTTATATTTTAAAAATTTTACATATTTTTCTGCATATTTTCCCAATTTTCTCTACATATTTATGTACATATTTTCCAATTTATACTACATAACAATCCCAGCTCTTCTAATCAGTTAACAAACAAAGGGGCTAAACAACCTTTAAATTGTATCTGAATTCATCTGCAGTATAAATAAGTACCTTGAAATAACCAGGGAAGTGCATCAAGAAGGGTGGTTTAAGTTTTCTGGTCAAAAATTATGTAAATACATAGTCAAAGGACTTAACATAGCTTTCATTAGATCTTGCAGAATAAAGGCAGGAAAACTGTGGGGACAATTACCGGACATAGTCAACTCAGGTAACATCTGTAATCTGCAAGGCATACATTAAAAGAATGAGCATTAGAGAGGAAAAGGACATACTCATACTTCTTGGTGTTAAAAATCTGCAAATAAAGATCCAATCACAGGGAAAAGATCCTGAAACTATTAGTTATCAACTGTGAAAAGAAATAGAACATACAAGAACACAGATCAAGATGCAGTAGTATTCAAGCTTCCAGAACTCCCTATCATTACTAATATTATAGGTCCTAAATGCTATAATTTATTACCAGATAAGAGTTAAATGTATCAATATTAGGAGATGGCTGACTGAAATTCCTGTTTATGCTCTTGAATTTTTAAATTTATGCTCTATTATGGAGTAATATTACAGTTTTCTTTTCTCTTTGTATATATGTTTTATATTCTGAACTTACAGTGCCTGCATTGTACCTTAAAACAAAAACAAAATAAAATACCTTAATCATTTAATAATAATGGTGATGATGATGGAAGACAACTCTTCTGATCTCTTCAGAGTTAAGTTGCAAAGTTTAACATCGTTATTATTTTTATTATTATTGTTGTTCCAAAGCTTCCAAATGGTTAGGATGCTCTCTTTTACTGGAAAATTATACCATAATGACAACAAAATATGCCACCTTGCAGTTATATGCAAGAACATAGGCAAGGGGTAATGTAACTGATGGATTGAAATCTACCAGGTTGCCAATGATTCACTGGGGTTAAGCTTCACGGATCTTATAGCTATGCTTCATTCCTCTTTGGCCTCCACTGCTTCACTCCTCTACTTCTAAATAATAATACTTGACTACACTTTGCAGCTTAAGGCCTGCAGTTAATTCACTATGATTTGCAGTTTAGAGTCCCAAACCTTAGCTATGCCTTCAATTGAAACACAAAATTCTCTTATGGCATATTTTTGCTGTTAAAGAAAGCCTGTAAAAACTGTCAGTTCACAGGCTTTATAAGTGCTCGTGTCAACACTAAATGCAACTCCTAAGGATATTCTAGTATTATTTGTATTCTAGTTCTTTCAATTTTAAGACAGAACCCGCACTTGAAAGTTTATTTACCCCTCTGTTTCTTTTTTAAAGCAAGAAAATGAGCAAATTACTTATTAATATTGCTCTAAAAGAAATGCATGTCTCACTATCTCAAGACTAAATACTATTAAAGTTCATCTTTATACTGGGGCTAAAGACAGGGTCAGATTTCAACTGAGTCAAAACTGAAAATTGTTCTAGTGAACAGTTTGTTTTCTCCATTTTGTTTTCCTTTAAAACTATAGATGTAATAGATAAACTTATCAAAGTTCCATCTTGATTCAGTGAAAAAATGTTAAGGATGTGAACTTCCTTTATTGCCTGATATTCTTAGAAATTAGAATGTGACAACAATTTACTTAAAATTTAAACAATTTTCTAAATAATGATGTACAAAGCAGCTAGCCTTTTCACTGTTATAAAGATTGGAATTGTTGTTCTCTCAGAAAAAAAAAAATAAAAAAGGTTGGTGTGAAACAATACTATTATAAATCCTTTCATGGAAGTGTTGAAAACAGTGTTGTTGTATAAATTAAATTAATTAGGAGTCGATTAATGACACAAAACAACACTCACTTTTAAATTTTCCCGGAACCGGTTTCTGAGGCCTTCCCTCTATCTTCAGCCAGACATCGACTTGTTCTCATTGGTGTAGCTGGCAATATTTTGTCATCGGTCTCCTCTGGTGGCGGTTCGAGGAACTTGCTGAACAAATCTTTCTGGGGGATGTCGAAATTGAATACTTTGTTCCTATTTTTTGAAATAAAGATTTGTTCCCATGTGGACAGTTCTTCTTTTCCTGTTGTATGTTTTAGTAATTTTGGTTCTGGATTTATGTTGTGGTTTTTTTCCCAAAAATGTGTGGCAACTGCTGATTTTTCTAATTGTTTGTATTTTATGTTCCTAAAGTGTTCCTTTGCTCTTGTTTCTAAATTTCTTTTGGTTTTTCCAATATAAATTTGACTACAGTCACAGCATTCAATTTGATATATACCAGATTTTTTGTTAGATGGAATGGCATCTTTGATGTTTGAGCAAATTAGGTTTTTTAAGGAGTAATGGTTCACTGGAGCTAGTTGAATGTTTTGTTTTTTGAAGACTTTTTTGAATTTATCAAAGGCCCATGGATGGTAAGTGAATTTTTTGAAGATCATTTTAGTTTCTGTAGCTGAGAGGGTTGTGGTTTCCTTTAGTAGTTTCTAGTAGTTTAGTAGTTACTATTATGATAATTTTTCAATTATAGCTTAAGTTATAGCTTCAAGTAACATATTACATTAGAAGAACATGATCACTAGAGTTTACAATTGTTCAGCAAAGCCTAATTTCTAATTAATTCACACTTTGCTTTATTTCCAGCAGAAGTATGCACTCTAAACATATAAAGTAATTTATGAAAAAATATGTTGCCACACAGAGGGGAGAATTTGATTAGCAAATCAGGCTCGATGGGATCACGTGTCAAGTGAAAAGATAAAGATCTTTGATGCTATTATCAACTATTATCTCTCCTGCAGAATTATCAATGAAACTAAGCTCCTTTCTAAAAATATGTGTTGGTCAAAGATAACATGCTAAAATGATTCTATGCATCATATACAAAAGGAAAAATTCCACTGTATTTATTTCTGTATTTTCTGATTTGTAGCAGATAATATATACATCTTTCATAAGTTGTGTAACACTTTCCGAAGTTTGCTTCTGAAACAATTCAGTTTCTCTGTAATGAGTGGCTTGTCAGAAAATGTTATAAAAAATCCTGGACTTTTTCTTATTGTTGTTAATAAATCTTAATAAGCTGAAGCTTATTAGAAGCTTATTAAACGTCTAATCATAAGTCTAACAGTTACCTAGGAGCCATTACATTCAACCTCCTGGTTCATCACTAAATCAACAGATGGCAGCAACAACCCCAGAATTACCCACACTGCTGGATCTAGCGTCAGTCGCACAAGAGCCGTAGATGCAAACAGAGATTTGCGAAACATGTCCTCAAAATAGGTACGAAAGTGAAGCAGATGTGTAAGAAATATGACTCATCTAAAATTTAATAACCTCCTGGTTATTTAGTAGCAATAATCATCATAGTGGTTTGTGCAATACTTCAGAACAGTCGATACAATGGTTCTGTGCTGAAAGGTTCATGTTCTTATAAAGTTTCAGGTTGTCCATTTATTCATCATAAATGTTGTCCTTGCAATTGATATGGCTTCACTTTGGCTGCAGAATATGATTAACTTGTGTTACTAATTTGTTTGAATAATTCACTGTTTACTGTCTGATCATTGTTCAAAATATAGTGGAAAAATAAAAAAAATTGATATAGCTTGAAATTCTACGCTATCCTCTCAATAACATCATATTGCATAATCAGAAAACATACACACTATTTATAATGTATAACAAGCTATTTACAAACAATAAAGACACAAAATAACATTTATTTTCTGATGTCTTTATGGCCAATAAATACAGAAACACAAAATTACGTACTTCCATGCAAAATAAATATTGGGATACCTAAAGAAAAATCGTCTATCTTGTGCACCACAACAGAGGTTTCAATACTCTTGTTAGATTTGCTCTAAGTTTTATAACCTCTCTAAAGATTACTGGTCATGCTGTTTACAAGGTTAGTAGTATATGCAGATGAAATTTTGGCCCACTTTTTGCAGAGTCTCCTTTGAAGATATTGGCTGAGTGAATTAGTAACCAATGCATCCCATTAATTCTCAACTGGATTTAAGTTCTGTAATTGTGGAGGTGGATGAAGGATATGTGGACAGTTGTAGAGTAGCCATGCCTGCACAATCCTGGAATATTTTCCCTTGATGTGAACCAATTCTCCAACTCCAGATGCAGTATGCAACCACATACCGTCACACTCCCACCTCCATGTTTTACAATAAGTCAGATTATTTTTTTCCATTTCTGTATTAGGTTTTCCTCCAAACCAATGTTCTTCCATCCAAACCTAAAACATTAAATTTGCTTTCATCTGCATAAAGAATGTTCTCCCACAGTTTACTTCTATATAAATAAACTCCTTTGAAAATTTTAGCCTTTTCTTTTGTTCCTTTTATTTACATAGAGCTTATTTCTGGCCACACTAACATGGAATCCCTTTCTTTTCAGTACATTGCTAATTATGGGTTACTTTCTTGCCAATATTATAGCCTATCTTGGCACACAGTTACGATATTTCTTCACTCATTACAAATTTGTTTTCGCTTGGTCAGTAAATGCTTATGGAGGACCAGTTTGAGGTATCAAGTCGATTTTGTCTTCATGTAAGTCGCTGTTAATTATATTTCCAATTGCACTTTTCTTCACTCTGCAATCATTCTGAAACTCTCACCCTTTTCATAATGGAAGATGAATTGCCTTTAATCTAAAGTGGTATTCTTAGCTCTATTCCCCCATTTCATGTAATTGAACTGCTTGTTTTGATTATATAGGTAAAACTGTTTACTACCTATTTTGGCTTTCACCAGTAAGCAAGTGAAACTACTGGAGGGTGTACAAAAATGTTCCAATATTTACAATTTTGCCTACAATTAAGTGAAAATTCAAATTTACAGTTCTTTCAGTTAATACAATAAGATGTATAACAATTTTAAATTTATTTTTTGAGATTACTGTGCTCACAGTATGCAACTGAAAACGAAATTATGATTATTGGGTATCTGTTTTCTCATTCTACACCGGAGAAAATCCATTTGCAGCTTTTGTGCATTTATTTACTTCTGAATTCCCTTACAATAGCAAATGATATTCATACCTTCTTATATGTCTAAATTATTAAATGTTAAAATACTTTCTTTCAAAATGTTAAGAGATCATTCTTCCCAATTATTGACTAATTTAATGCTTCGTGAGTAATGAACGTTCAGAGCACCTATAATAGTTGCACAACAGTAATTTAATCCCTTGTCCGAAACCTTATTATGCTTAAATCCAATTACTTCACTGCCTCATACGTAAATCTAAACTCTAAATGTCCATACTTACCGATTGCGAACACTCTCTAAACAATAAGCCTCCAAAACCGTCCACTATTTGACAGTTCTACAACAAAGCTACCGTACACAGCTCACAATAAATGAATTGAAACCTTGAACAGTTGGTAGTCGATGGTACTGTTCGTATCTTTCCTCAGAGCATACGTACTTCCTGTCAGTGACGCAAGCTGCAAGCATATTTAATCCTCAAGCTTAAGTGTGCTTCATGGATACAAATATAAAAAATTGTAATAAACGTACTATGCCAAGTTAGAGGATCTAATAAGGTGTCACGTTACGCCTGTCGTGTAAACGTTTAGCGTAATTTTCAAGCATGATTGCCAATACTTTGGTCTACAAAGTGATTTTCACTACCTAAATGCTCACATGATTTCAGAAATACCTGATTTGAAAAGCTATCTGTACAATTTCTTAGCTGTTAAGCAGCTACCAAAACATCAATAATCTCATTTTTTCACATTATTATTTCCAACATTCCCTGATATAACCTACTCCTTGCAAGAGTGATTCTATTTGCTTTTAATTGTCTTTTTAAGAAATATGTTAAATAGTGAATAATAAATAAATAAATAAATGTTTATTTAAAAACGAATTCCTTTTGCTTTTAATTATATGGATCTATAGTTTTCTATGTGTAAATTTTATTTTTAACTCTGCTATTCCTTTCCAGTTAGTGGCTTCCATTCCCCACGAAATTAGAACAACAGTGCTCTATAAATGAACATGTCTCCAAACCACTCCAAACTCTATTCATTGTTTTGCTAACAGCTTCTGCTCGGTAACGATTTTGAGAACTTGATTTTATGAATTAGAATACATGAAACATTTATTGAGAAAACAATTAAAACTATTAAATTTAAAAATAACAATTAAATAAAATTGGCTTATTCTACATCATTTTCATGCAATATAAGAGTTAAGAAGTATTTGCAAAATTTGGAAATTTTTGCAACAACCATGCACCTCATATTGAATTGAAACAGCACAACAAATCCCGCCTTTGTGGCGTAGGTGGTAGGGTGTCTGCCTCACGTTCAAGAGGTCCCGAGTTCGAATCTCGGTTAAGGTGAGTTATCTGGACTATGCTATTTCCGGCGTTTTTCCTTATCCTGAAGAATGAAGGAAAACCCTGGGCTCATTTGAGCATCATTTCACCAATTTCGTTCATCAAAAACAAACAACTGAGGACAATAATAATAATAACAATAATAATAATAATAATAATAATAATAATAATAATAATAATAATAATAATAATAATAATAATAATAATAATAATAATAATAATAATAATAATAATAATAATAATAATAATAATAATAAACGCCGACAGCTTCATTGTATCCGCCGCTTGTGTTTCTCCAATTGCATTGCTGCACAAGTAGATATGTGTCTGATTTCATTTAAGACTCCTGAGGTTTCGTTAAATGATGCATTTCCAGAACCATCTGCATTTGTGTTAGCCAATAAGGCGTCACCACCCGTCTTTCCTTTCGGCATCAAGCTGACTTCAAAAAGCCGGCCCTCGTAGCCATGGTCGCTAAAGCGTATGTCTCTAGTGTTCCGCCGCGTTGAGGGTCGCGGGTTCGAGTCCCGCCTTGGGCATGGCTGTTTATGTGTATAGTGAATATTTCTGAAACTAGGAAAACAGATATGAAAATAAAGGATATAATGAAAAATCGGTTAAGTAAGAAAAAGGAAAAAAATTATAAAAAAAAAAGTACTGCGTTGCTGTATTATACTGAACGTGGTTCACTAGCGTTAATGCCCATTCGCTGTATTTTCGCATTTATAGTTTGTTGTTGAGAATAGTGGTGTATAACAATAATTGAATAGCTGACACCTCTAACAGCTCTCCCATTTTCCACTTCGAATGTCCTGTACGGAGTCTGAACTTGTTTAAATCACCGCATAATAGTTGTGTAATAATATATTATCAAAGCAAATGGTATTGTTCCTTTGCCATGTATTGCCCGCCTCTGTAGCGTAGGTGATATTATGTCTGCCTCGCAATCATGATGTCCCAATTTCGAGTCTCGTCTGGGCAGGTTTTTCCTGGATTTTCCCTTATCCTAAAGGATAAATGTGTGGCAACTATATGCTCAGTGGACCCCGGGCTCATTTGAGCAGCGTTTCACCCATTTCATTCATCGGTAAGACGTAAATAAAAATTAATTCTTTATATAATATGTAAAGAATACTCCAATTCCGAATAACAACTAGTGATCTGAGTTTCAGCCTGACTACTTTTGCATCCCTATTCCGAACAGGATTTGACCACATTTTTCTTCCCCTTTACCTTCTAACGAAGGGTTAAGGATGATTTTATTTAGTTCAGGTTCGATAGAAAGTAGCACGCTGCTCATCAATGGCTGTCTGTTAGGTAGTGAGGTCCTTGTGTATCTGGTCTGCCCGTCCGTCCGTGGTGCTGGTTGGCTGTATAAAGCCAGAAGGTTTTTGCTGCATGCCCGCTCAGTAAGGGTTTTACCACAGATAGTTGAGGATATTGTAGGATGGTTTGTGGGTTTTTAGGGAGATTTTTTTTTTTTTTTTGAGGTTACATACATTTTATGTTCCTCGGGCTGTAGGAAAGAATGCAAAACTTTATGCTCCCTGGTGTTCTATTTCATACATTTTAACTAGGTTAAAACTGTTGATGCCAAACGCTTAGAAGAATTATGTGAATCTCGACTTTAGCATCAGTAAGGGTTAGCTCCTGGGTTATCTCGGATACCCACAAGCCATGCGGGGTACTCGGAACATCCTAAATCGGAGTCTAGAGGGGCCATAATCTATCAGTGATCTAACTAGGGCGCTTTTATGAGATGGTAAATTAGCGTAGAATTTTAATGCCCAACGCCTAATTTCGTCCTCCAGCTATGGAAGACACGATGCTTGATGATGCAACTTGGTAGAAAAAGAGGAACCCACAGAATAAAATGACCGAAGTCCTCTATTCTGTGCACGTTGAAGCAATACCAGCCAGCTGTTTGTGTCCATGCACCGGATCTCGCAGGTATGTAGCATCACGGGGATTACCAGCGCTCAGAAGAGGTACAACTTCAGGTCAACTGGCATCAAACTCGACCCCAGCATTAGCAATTGCTCCCTGCACCTTTGCCGAGAGGGCTCTGATGTGGTGGCGGAAAGTTAAACCTCTGTCCAGTTTGACTCCTAGGTAATGGACGGAGTTAGTCCACTCTATCCTTTCGCCTCGGAAGCTGAAGTAGGGGCAGTCTGCAGGGATGTGGCGCTTTGTAAAAAGTATGGCGTGGCTTTTGTCCGGGTCAACAGACATCCGCCACCACCGACACCACTGTTGTGTGAGGTGTAGCTGTCATTGTAAAGGGTTGAAGGCTCTGATGATGTGTTTGTCTTTGCAGAACAGAAGCACGTCATCAGCATATTGTGTAATTTTGACGTGCGACTCTGTGGGGAAGTCTGCCTTAAAGACACTAAATAGGATGGGGGATGGCACATAGCATTCGGGGACTCCGCCTCTCACGGGTCTTAGTGTTCATGTTTTCCCCGCCACTATGACTTGGAAGGTGCGGTGTCGTAGGAAGCTGTGTAATATGCTGATTATATGTGTTGGGGGCCCCAGAATAAGTTTATATAGAAGTCCTACATGCCATGTCATTGAGAAGGACTTCTCTACGTCCAACGACACTGCAGCCGTGCAGGCGCCTTCCTGGAAACCTGCAGCAATTGCTGAACTGTTGTGCACCCAGGAGGAAATCCAAACTGTTGGTCGGGAATAGCTTGAATGTGCCAGTATTGGGGACAAGAGGGTGAGAATCAATTTCTCGAGGACTTACGAGAGGGTGGAAAGGAGTCTAATGGAGCAATAGCTGGAAGGATGTACCGGATTCTTCCCAGGCTTCAATATGCATATCACCCATGCCTCCCTCCACTCGCGTAAAGAGTACCCCAAGGTGAGACACGTATTGAATATCCCTGTTAGGAAGAGAACCGCGTTGAAGTGAAGATGGCGGACCATGGAAGGTGTGAGCCTATCTGGTCAGGCCGCCTTTGGGGTTTTAGACGTTGGACTACGCCTTGGACTTCACTAGATCTGATGGTAGGGAGTCTTTCCTCATCCTCAGGAGGGCGAAGTAAGAAATGACCCACCTCCTGATGGTCACGTTCAGAAAAGATATCGTCCTGGGGGCCTTCTCTTGGACGCAAGGTGCGTTCAAGATAGCGAAAGTATTAGCTTTGGCTTGGGGTTCATAGGCCAGGTGCTAGGTGGCATGGATAGGGGAGGTGTATTGACCTTTTCGGTTTCCAAGCTTCGCCATTTTCAACCCGCACGCAACCTGGTCATTTTGTCCTCACGCAGTTGATGTAAATGTCTCAGGGGCGCTCAAATATGTGACGTGCACTGATGCTGGTAGAGTCCCCGTGTAACCTAGGATGGGCGTGTTGGAAAGATGATATCCAAAGGAAGGACATCAGAATGAAGCGTTGCTGGGGCGTGGACTTTCAGCTTTTGGTAGTTCTCGTCACGATGGAAGTGAAGGTTGAGGATTCCATTCTCCAGGGTTGGAATATTTGTGATCTGGGGTTTGGTGGGATGGAAGTGCGGGGGCGATTCCTGACGCCTACCCAATCCACTTTTCGCGTATCAAACGAGATGCCATGGCAGACAACCCTCGTGTTGATTTCCGTCAGCACCGGATTATGATCTGAATGTAATGCATTTAGTAATTTAAGGGGTGAGATGGAATGATAGATGTTCGATGATTGCGAGGTCAATGACAAGCCAGCCCTCCACCTCGCGGGTAATATGTTGGTTGGCAGGGGCTCTGTACTTGAAGTTGAGGGTCTGAATGTCTAAGGCGAATGATTGCATTGTCTCTTGCAATGCCAACCCTGGTGTTTGGCATTGAAGTCACCGGCCATGATAGCTCTGGGATATAGGGATAGGATGGAGAGATAGTCGTTAGGTATGGACTGCTGCTGTCTGGGGTGGTACACAGAGACCACCAAAACCTCTAAACAACAAAGGTCCATACTTCTGGCTGTGGCCTCTATGGTGTGAAGTGCTGGGAGCCCCACTCTGTCTCACCAGTATAGCAGTTCCGCCACCAGAACGACTTTGACGATCTGGGGGCAGATGTAGGCGATTGCAGATGTAGCCCGGAAGTTGCAATAGCGGGTCTGGTCGGAGATGAGTTTCGCTGACTAAAATTACGTCCAGGGCATGGGCTCGAGCAAAGTGAAGTAGCTCGCTCCCCTGACCAGTCAGGCCAAAGTCATTCCAAGATGCGAATCGAAATGAGGTGCTAGACCTATTTCGACTCGCCATCTAGGAGATGCTGGACGCCCACTGTCAGGAGAGCCAGACCCTTCATTGCCACCGGCATCTTGCTGGCTGGATCTGAGGTGGAGAGGATCCTCACCACGAGCTCACAGATTTTCTGCCCATGTTATAGCAACAGCTTTGTAGCTGTTGTAGCCAGTGATGAGGATAGGTGTTAGGGGATTGCAGTTGAACGTGAGAGCGATCTAACGGGTCGAGCCCATTCGTCCCTCAGCTGTCGAGGGGTAAGGGGTTGCCATGCTTGACCTCTTCAGCGAATTTCGTAGGCTTCTAAGTGGAAGTGGGCTCTTGTTTGCCAGGGTTGGGAGCGGGATTTTTGTGGGCTGGGTCCCGTTATTATTTGTGGTTTTATGTGGTTGCGGTGTTTTCCCACGTGACGTCTTCGGAACATCAGGAATCCGTTGCGCAACTGCCCGGATTGGCCGTTTGCCTAAGCTTAGGCCAGTCTTTGGTGCTGGTAGAGAGAAGCTTCAACCTTCACCCGAAGGTGGCAGAAAGCATTGATACATCTAACTTTACTTCCAAGTTATTAGCCCTCTCCACCTTCACCAGATAGAGGGGGATGAGGACAGCGCCGGGTTAACCCCGTGGAGCTGGCTTAGTCAGTTGCCTGACCAGGTGAGGACTGATGCCCTGAGGTTGAGTCGTCCTTTATTTCTCCCACCGGTGTGTCCGCTGGCATGCGATAAAATATGTGATCTTCCTCCAATAGAGCGCCTTCAGGAGAAGCTGGTAGTCCTCCACGTGTTACACCTGAAAGACGAGGCGATTCTTCCTTCTAGTCGCAGTGCACAACGCCGACAGAGTTGGCAGGACTTCTTTAAGAAAGCCCACCAACCCCGGGAAGACGTCCACAATGTCAGGTGGAATGTGTCTCCTGGCTGCTTCCCGTTGACTGGGCGCACAGTCGTATTTTAGGCAGTGGCTCTTCTTTCTCTGTTTCTCTATATCTATAGAGATGTCCGGCAAACTAAGCTCTGCTTCGGAGTCTTCCATCCTGGAGAATGGGTTGTCCGGAACCGCAGTCCCTTCGATGGAAAAACCTGCCTCTGAGTCAGAGCAGGAAGTGGCAGAGAGCTATTTCTCTGCTATTTCACCCATCCGTTGAGATGACTCGCGGGATTGATCCTGGTTAGAAGGCTGTTTGGTCACAAATAGACGTTTGGCTTTACCATTATCGCTCTTAGGGAGCCTTCGGCTAAGCCGTTTGGTTCCAGCTGTCTGGGTTGGAGCCCTGGGTTAGAGCCTTGACTGATCTCTGTGGGTAGTGGTTTTACATCTAGATTTGTTTTGGCTAGGGAAAGGAATTCAGAAGACATTCACCTTTTGGCTGGTTAATGAATGGATCTCAGCTTTTGTTGTCGGTGGAGGTGCCACAGTGTTACCATATGCCTAAAAGGATCACGGTAACTTGGTATTGGCTGAAGCGGCGAGTTCTGCACTTATGATGCTAAGAAAACCTACCAGGAAGTTTGATGAAGTCGTAGAATTTTGTGGCCTGAAGCCAAATTTCACTTTCAACTTATTTAAGGAATTAGACTTCGTAAGGTGGTCTCAGGGGGAATGAATGATCACCAGTATAGAAGGAGTTCCCTATTTTGAGCTCGTTGCTGGTGTAACATCCAGCTGTAAGCGATCACGTCTCAGACCTTGCACTTATAAAGTATGAGAGGGATTATCAGGAGTCAGAAAAGATTCAACCGGAGGCAAACGGGCATCCTGAATCTGAGCATGAGGTACAGATAGGTGTCGTCCACTGTAACCTATCGGGTAGCTCAAGGATGTGCTCATGAAACGTCAAAACCCTTAACCAACATCATTCTCAGGTAGGTGATTAAATTCTTCCATTCAAACCTTTGCCTTCTGCGTCTATATATGAATCGGTCTGTAGAGGTGTGCTGCTTAAGAATGGCATGGATCTTGTCCACCTTAATTGTCATTTAACAACGCCGGCACCATTCTTGGGCTAAGTGAAGCGTCTCTGTATGGGATTGGAAGTTCTGAGAATGTGTTTGCTGATTGAGAAAAAGAGTAGGTATTGACATGCGGCCGAGTAAAAAATCTACCATATAGACACTGAAGAGCCTAGGAAATACCACAGCGCTTTTGGAGACCGCCTTTTTACCTGCCTAAATGAAGAGGAAAAGCACGGCATTGATGGAAAAGAGGCACAACATGAGAGGTGTCGGCCCAATACTTTGGATTAAGATGGCGGAGTGCGTCATGGAGAGCACTCGGACAGATGACAAGAAACTGTTTCGCATCATCTGAAGGATTTTTGTTGGTTCTGGAATTTAATAATATGGAAATACTCAGGCATATTTCAGTCGACTTCTTGGATATGATATGAGGAATTGTGGCTGGAGTAAGCAATGGAATATATACTGGAGTTTTATATAGAGCCTCCGTTTGGTTACATCCTGTGAAGCACTGGGAAGCATGCTACTTCTCGGCAACTTCGATATTCATAGAACTTATTTAAGTGGACCAATTTTTCAAGGAAATGGTAACATAACCTCATTCCTTCGTTGTAAACTATGGAAATGCAGCCCTGATGCTGCCACAGATCTATTACTGTTTTTATGGTGAAAACCTTTGGAGGAGCGGAAGGGTGGGTGGGGGTGTACTCAGCGATGAATTCAGGAGTGGCTCAGTCCTCTCCTCAGAAATTAGAAGTTCACATTCGGTAAATTAATATCTAATTGTAAATTACATAACATTAGAAGTTAAAATACTGTGTGATAGCAGCCGTTGTTTTCAAATTTTGTAATCAAGAATGGACAAGTTGTGATAATGCCTACACACACAACCATAATGAGCTTCTTTTACAAATTTGAAGTTCTTGTATGCAGCTATTTTAAGGGTTAGTCAGCCAATAGCTGGTGTGTGTCTGCAATGTGTGATCTTCACCAATATATGTTTAAAAACGGTGCTACTACCGAAATAGAATGCCGAGCTAAGAAACTTCATTTTCTTTCTCTCTAATAAAAGACAGGGAAACACAAAAGATATAGAAGAAATGATATTAAGTATCATGGTGAATCGGTTGCTGAATGTTCAGTAACTATTGCTCAGTCTTTGAACGAAAAGCGTGCGATTTTTACTCATTCTTAAGGCATCATCATAAACAAAGTGTTAAATGCGACATTGGGTACTAAAAAAAATGGGAAGTTACGTGTGATTGGTTGTACTTTGTCCGCCAGTGCAGTTACAAGTACGTGCATCTGTGACATGATCTAGCCCATTAACATCAGCAGCACTTTTAACGCTTTCTTGGCTAGAACTGCGTCTCAGTTTTCTGCTTTCTGTGTGTAAGCGTTTTTTTTTAACTTGCTGCCTGGGTGTTGCTTGTTTCACTAATTTATAATCTGGATAGTTCGGAAAAATGCTTGGAATACTTCCTGTTTTCAGCAGTTTAATTTTACAGCCTGGCTTATCGTCGTCCTCAGTAAAATGCAAACTGCAGACGACTGTTGAATTAGATTTATCATTTACCACGGCATTAAAGCGCGATATAGCTTTTAGCCATTGTTTACGTAGTTCTTTTACTGGAATCATGTTAACTGATCCCTTTTGATTTTTCTTTCTTACTTTTACAGAGGGATACTCAACAATACACCATCTGAAATACAAAGTATTGGGCTCATAATTGCTGCTATGCTGTTTGTTGTAATTACTGCTACTACTGCTGTTATAATGATGCTGCTGATGATAATGATTATAAAAATAAAAATAATAAAAATAAAATAATATAATACGTAATTCTTACATTTGGAGTCATCAACGGTACTTCATGTAAAATTCACTTTCAATACTAATTGAGACCAAAAATTGGTTCAACTGTCACCACAAAACTAAATGTGGGCAAGGCCACTGACGGCTACAAGGGGTTACTTTAGGGGGTCAGCTTTGAGTGCTCCAAGCAGAAAAAAAAGGGCAAACACCGCTCGGTCGCTTAAATGCGTAAGAATTCGACTGAGGGCCGAGGCTTTAAGGGATGTGACCGGGCTATGGTTAACTGAAGTCAATCATAATGTAACTTTGTGGGTTCATAGAATAAACTGGCCGATTTGCAGAAATTAAAAATCTCCTTTATTTCCGTAGCAATACACTGTCCAATTCTCACGTAACACAGTCTTCCAAGGTCGATGACAATAACAACAGTGACAGAAGATTAGCTCTCGTTACAATAACACTTCCAGTTGTCTCTCCACTTACTCTGTTTCACAAATAACTGACCCGTCACTAGCCATGGCTTCTTTTATACACCTAATCGATCATTCTAGATTGTTCTCTACTTTACTCTAAAATGTCACCAGATAAAACACGAATGTTCTAGAATGTATTTATATAGGTGCCGGCAAGTCTTTCACCTCTGTGATAAACTATCCATCTCTTGTTTATCGGCGCTATCGTTAATTGTTTATGCAAGCTCCTGAAACATTATCCGCCGTCTATTATCGATTTTTGCCGACACGTTTATGCCCAGCGCCGCGACAATAGCTACAGGCAAGTTTCCAAATATTCCCAGTGACGTTTAAGACTTTTTCATATCAATAGATGTGCTTTCCAATACTCTCGTCATAGAATGTTGTCACGAGCGAATGGAGATAGTTTTCACGGCATTTTAATATTCTCCGTTGATACCCTGCGGATAGCGGTGGAATTTTTGGGCGCATGCCTTCCTTCTGAAGGGAAGTTAATTTGGCGGCGCCATGTAGTTGATTTACTGCACGTAAAAGAAAATAAAGTCTAATAAAGAGGTGTCTCAAAGCAAAACGTCCAATATAGAATAACACGCTGAGAACCACAATAGTAAAAGAGCGTCCATAAAATAAATTGAATTTCAATGTAGATGAGTCTGGTGCCATAAACGGTGCTTTGCGTTCTCGGACAGCATTTTGGGAACCCAGCGTACAGGAAGTTTTCCATAGCCTGACTACTCCGTAACAACCGTGATCAGAGCTGACCTTGAAATGTCTGGAAAGTGCACAGACAACCCACTGGGGTAAACCATTATCTCCCTTCAGAACTTCTTGATCAATTTGCTGAAAGAAGCTTTCATCAATACCGAGGTACTTGCAATCTTGTTCACCTTCATCATGAACATTAGCTCGGTCTTCTCTAAAGTTGCTATTCCATTCACGCACAACACCTCACTCATACAATGTCCATCATTAACAGGGCTTATTTTACATGGATTTCTGCTGCATTATTCCCTTCTGGTTGTAGAAAACGTACTACACTTTACAACCTACACGAGGTGGGAGAATGAATATGGTGACCATGTTTAACTGCCTGAAGGTCAGCTCAGTTACTAAATATACTGAACTTGGTCTTGGTAGACGTTATAGTAGGATAGTTGAGCAGTAGAACTATGCGCAAAATCGCCTCCGTGTGCTTCTCCGGTCATGTAGCAGAGCAACTGGAGTTTCAAAAAAAGATAGCCCAGTATACTCCCAGAAATTTATAATGAACTAAAGAAACAAAAACATTTCTTACGACAAATTATCAACACATTCGTTCGATGGTGCTGCTAATTTTAGTGGTTTTGTCACCAGAGTTGGTGTTCAAGTTGTCAGAAACAAGTAGGCACAAGTTGCCATACATTCACTGCCGAGTACACGTTTTGTCGATTGCTGGGTTTCTAAAACGTTTGAGACACATCGCTATGCGATAGCGATGAACCATAGTGCGCAAGATGAAACACTGAATTAAAATAATCAAATACATTTGAACCAAAACAGTTAAAAGGGTGGTATTCCTGGAAGGCAGGAAAAAAATTATGAAAAATTAAGGAAATTTGTGAAAATTGTGAAAATTGAGCAAGGTTCGATGAGAAGGCTCTAAACGTGATCAACGTTTCATCTCATTACTGCATTTCCAGATAACGTTCTGTCTGCCCAACAACATGTAATGTTGGAGCTGCCTTCACTCTTTGATTTCAGTTGGTTAGAAGCTGGCTTACTGATCTCAAAGCCTGGGTCCAAATCCGGCCAAAATTGGTTTTTAAGAGTACTGCGTCAGTCCAGTTACAACTAGATTTGTACTAGATTTACTGGCGTGCGAGAGAAGTCCTAGCAAAGTAAATTCTGGCTCTAATGTACATACTCTTAGAAAGTCACAGGTCATTAACAATGTACTTATTTAATATTCAGGTCATGTGAGATAGATCTAGTGCTGATCATTATGCATTGTTTATACAAAAACTATTTTGAAATTTAAGTAATTGTTTCTTCACACTAACTGCATGTAGGATAAGCTTTGGAAAGTTAGAGACAGACTGAAAAAGTGCAAACCCTATGGGGATTTCGAGCACGGATCTTCAGGTATCCGTCCGGTCTAATCATGAGCTTCTATGACATCATGGAAGAATACGAATCAGTTGGAGAATTTAATGTAGTTGCAATAGTAGTTCAGTGCCTAAAGCAACCAGTCTAATTCTGCCTTTCTAAACTGTAATGAAGATGATTTTAAAGGTATAAATAACGTAAATAATTTTAACATCTTTTAATAAATACTATTTATATTAATGTCAATATTGCACTCAAATATCTCATATCTTATACAATGTTCATCCTGCAAAGGTATATAGGTAGTTCTTACATAATTTGGATGTGTGTTTTGGATCATTGTTCTGCTGCATGATGAATCCTGGCCCAATTAGACGCATTCCTGATGGAACAGCATATCTGCTCAAAATGGAATGGTAGTCATGTTTATCCAAGTTTCCTTCAATTTTGCAGAGCTGGCCCACTCCACTAAATGAGTAACATCCCCAGACCATTAAAGAGCCCTCATCATGTTTCACTGTTGTTGTTATGCAGACAGGATGCATCGTTTCAGCAGGAGAACGGCAGATATACACACGGCGTTATTGCCCAAAAACCTCGAATTTGGATTCATCTGTCCAAAGAACACGTTTCCAGTCTTCAACTGTCCAGTTTTTGTGCTATTTTACCCATGCCTACATATTCTGTTCGTTTATGGGTCTAAGAAATTGTATCTTCACTGCCACCCTACCCTACAAATTAGCTGGCATCAATCGTCGCTTCACAGTACTCAGAGAGATTTCTTTGGTATGACTGGCATTAAAATCAGACTGTATTTATGGGGCAGACAGCCTTCTATTTCTTTTACTTTTCAGAACTATTGATTGTTGCGGTGTTCTGAAAGTACACCTTAGTCTTCCACTTCGTTTCCTTTCCTCGTTAGAACCAATATGTTGTAACCTGGGAATTGCATAGTTAACAGTGGACCGTGAAATTTTTAGTTTTTTGAGATTTGGCGAACACTATACCCCTCACCATGAAGTGTGTTGATTGCTGAACGCTTTTCCACGCTGGTGGATGATCCCTGGCCCATTTCTTAAAATAATTTGTTAAATAAAGCATATTAATAATCTTTTCCTTCGCTGTATTTATTTAGAATGCATAGAATAAAATATAGTAAAATAATGTAATTTATTCTAATAAATAACAGTCAAATACTCACCACTACTAAGTGAGTATGCCACAATTATATCGGTAGCATACTCGATTTGCAATAAAGCCTTTGTATGTTGTAAGACCGCAATAAGAATCTATGTGAACTCAGAATGAAGTCATGAGTAAATGTTGATCCCATATCAGTCTTACACTTAAGATTTATCTGTTGATGGTTATGATGCCATAAACATTTACTTAAACATCAGCAGTTGTTTAAATAAAAGGATATCATGCACAGTGATGTTTCCCCATGATGAAGGTTCTTAATCATGATCTTTGTTGACATAACCAAAGGATGCCTACAAATATGCTATCCTAAAGCATATTGTCCAAAAACTTTAGACTGGCAGTGTACATTTTAGCTTATTAAAAACACCGCCTTTTAAACATATAAAACCAGACTTGATTTTAACTTGTTTAGACCTTGAAGACCATTATCACAACTAAAGAAAATAATTACGTAATTTTAACTGGTGTTTGCAGCTTTATTTATGGTGAACTCAGGCTGTTTTTTCCAGAATTACTTCAGCCAAGCATAGACTTAAACGAGTTGAGATAGCGATTATTTTATACAAACTAATAAAAACTCAACTGAACAGTTAATTGAACTTCAGCGCGTTAGAAATAATTGAGGCTGAGAACTATAAGGGCCCAAACACAGAAACATAATTTTGAGAAAAACAGATAGTTGTTAAAATAAAATTTCAATTATGAAGTACTATTTAGGGACGTGATGTAAAGAGTAAATTATGTTGGCGACACTATATAAAAATTGAACAGCGCAGGGTAAACAAAATGATACTTTACGCTTTGGGCTCTTATGTATCAGAAGATCGGGAAAAACTGGCGAGACAGCTTCTTTTAAATATTTCATTAATGCTTCATCTAAAGTATTTTATATATTTTCTTCAGAAATTAGATTGACACGTGCTTTAAAATCTCAGATCTAATTATCACACTTTGAATACCCTACCAAAATTTACAATGCCTTCAATCCTGTGACCAATAAAGACCTGGAAGAAATACTTTCTGTGGAATTTGTACATTATCACTACAAAAACCATTATAGGGTTTATGGTTGTATAGAAACCTATTTCTGGTTATAGCAAATGCCTTTGTTTAACTGTCTCTGTAGCATACTATACTTCACAATCTCATCTCCTGTTGTGAAAAGTGCTAAATGACAATTTCAGGAAAACGCTGAGTGGATAAAATAGCTTTTCAATGAGGCATTGTGGTAACACGTTCTCTCTTGTTGCATCATATCTTTAGTATAGTCCAGCAACGCAAAGAAGGTCCTTCAAAGGAATGTCCTGTGTTACACAGTGGGACAAAGACAGCGAATGTGTGTGGCAGAGAACGCCTGCTACACAAGGAATAGAACCATTAAAAAATATGCGCCCTATTCACTCTGTACACTAAAATCGAGAAGATTCGTTCACAAAAGTAGTAGCCGTCAGAATGTTTTCAAATGATCTGTAACTGTACTGACATGGGGTGTCATAAACCTGTCCAGGGAGGATGTGGGAACCTTCGCCAACCCCCCCCCCCCCCCCCTGCGTCTCATCCCTCGAGGGCTTTCTCTCCTGTGGAGGAGTATATCTATAAAACCTTTTCTTCTCATTGTAGAAATGGATCCTCATTTTCCGACAGATCTGAGTTCTCAGCATCAACAGTTGCCAATTCAGGCAATATAACTTGAAGCTCTTTTCATAAATACTGTTTGGAATGTTAAACCTCTCACTGCAACCCAAAAATACTAATTGAGGGCCTAGAACTATAAGGGCCTAAAGCACAACATCGTCGATTTTGAGATTTTAGCATGTACTATTTTGCCAACCTTGTGGTCAACCAGCTGTAGCTGTGCTTTATGCCCTCTTTGATTTAAACATACTGAAAAAGTTTCACGCTGCGTAAAATTTATTAACATCACGGTTTTCTATTTTAATCAGTTAATTATGTTATTTTATTTCTGTAATTTACAACTATTTAGTTTTATATAGTTGCGTCACTTCCAAAAAGGTTGTGAGGCGCGGCGACTACATCGTGGATTCGATTCAACAATGAAACATCCGTTATGTGTTCGGTTGCATTGTACACTACGCACTATATAGAAGAACATTGCGAAAGTGTGTTTTGAAAAGTTGCTTTAACTTTTTTCCGATTGGTATTTCGTAATATTTACCTTATATCGTGACTCGTGAAACAGAGAGGTAAATATTTAACATTTTCTTTATCATGACGATAATTAATTTTTATGTGATAATTTATTAAAATAGTTGAAATTAGATGGATTAAGGAGGGAGGGATGAAGAAATAGAACTACCTCTCTAATTTCTGTGTATAAAATTTATATGAGATTAAAGAGGGCGATGTGTGAGTTTACCAGCTAAGGCATTGTAGTACGTATAAATCGTAAATACGTATAAATAAGTGATTTCATTAAGTTTAGTGCATAATTGTGCTAAACAATTTTTGAATTATGCATTTTTATGAAGGAATTTAAACCTACTTATGATGCAATGACCATAATTTTTAAACCAATTTTCACATTTATATTTCTGATGGATGTAGAAAACAAGTTCAAGTGAATAAACTTTAAGTTATATTCTTAAAAATAAGGTTTGTCCAATTATCTGTCTTATTTTTGCAAATAAGGCATGGTTATAACTACGGGACGGATTTTGCCCTATTTGCGTATTTTATTCCTTTGTTCAGAAACGTAGGCTATTAAGTTATAAGCACGTTTCCTACAATTATTAATCTAATTTGTTAGTTTTATAGTGCCTATAAATGCCTATTTCAACCGTTGGTGGCTATTCTGCTTATTAGTGCCTAAAAGTGCCTTTTTAGTCCATTTCTTCTGTATGTAATTTGTGACAACAGCTTTTGCACTTGTTGGTTTCAACGTGAAGTTTTTGGGGAAGAGAAACTTCTTACTGCTGCACATTGGATATACAAAAAGGGGTTTAGCCAGGTAGGTATCTGTCTTACAGGCGTGTCACAATGCGCTAATGACGTCATGGAAAAATCTTAGAATTCACTTAAGAACGACTAGCAAAGACCAACTAAATGATTCTTCAATGGATTGAAAAATGACCATTCTTTATGTGGGGAATGGAAAGCCCATTCTGTAAGCAGCGTTTCAAGTGCACACATGGATCAGTTTCCTACGCAAATATGCCAAGAGAGAGAGGCACAAGAAATGTACTTCTTAAACAGTGAATAAGCGGTAATCCATCGTTCAGCACAGATGGGAAAGTAATTTTTTATCAGACTTGTGTGAAACAAACGAGTTTAATCACTCATGTTTGTATTAATGCTATATTATCCTAGTTTCCAAAACCTTGTAAAAATCAGTCCCTGTAGCAACATTATGCCGAAGACAAATTAGTATGTTGAGGAGAGCCGAAATAAGAGAAACTAAATATTTTCAGTTTTCCAAAGTAAAGTACAGATTTGCCTTATGTGAACACTTTCATCACATGATACGACTTTACATCGAGATTTAGCTTAAAACATGTCTGAATCGTTAAACAAGCCAGTCTAATGCATTTCATATTGATTAGAATATTATTTATTTGAAGCTTATAGGTATAGCTTTGCAAACTCAGTGTACTGGATTTCACAATTTTGCTACGAGAAGGTATTATCTTCTGGTAGTTTCAGTGCAGAAGCATGATATTTTTGTGCTGGTGTAAAGGTTTATTTCTTGAACTAATAGTAATATTTGGGGGAGGGATTACTCATTAAATTGTTGATGGTGTCAATTGTTAATCATATCCATATCAGATCACAATCAGTACCGCTGGTAAGCAGGAATTTACTCCCGTAAGATTTCTTTTACATGTGTGTAAATCTACTGACACGAAGCTGTTGTTTTACCCAATCTTAAAATCACCACTCTGCGACTCTGTTCAGGTTACAACTTTTTTTTTTCCCCTTGTTCCATTTATACACCGCCTTTAACTGCTATGGTCATATCGGCGGCCTTTCTCCTTTGGAACATACTCGTTATCTTTGGTTTTGAATCATTAGATCACGCACACATTCACACTCTCTGGGGAAGATGGGGAATTATCTTGGTCGGAGAAAAAATCCCCAACCCCACCGCCGGGAATCGAACCCGGGACCCCTAGCACGGAAGGCAGGAGGTTACAACTGAAACTTGGAAGGCCAGCGCTTAATTAGCTAGGCTACACAGACTATATTATAGGTATATGAAAAATTGTGATTTTCTCATGCTTACGATTTTTCTACATGTATCTCAAGGAATCATGAAATCGATTGCTTGGAGATTTCCAGGGTTTCCAACATTGAAAATGAATCTGCAGACCAATAAACCTTAATGGTTTGTGGAAAATTTTACTGAAATGCCTTTATAAAAGTAGGCACAAGAATTTTTTTTTACGATGCCTTAATTGCCTTAATTGAATGAACCGGAAACGCTCACTAAAAGGCTGTGCTTTATTACTTGTTCTTAGTCGACAATGGGGCATTTAGGTTTTTTATTACAAAAAACTAGGATTCTCTAGCTTAAGCTTTTAATTAGTTTTTGTTCTGTGCTTTGTATCTTTCTGACACATCCTGACACCATTTTAAG